>JAHWGI010000279.1:0-521805 GCA_029379305.1 Frankliniella fusca
CGACTCAAAAGGAGTGATATTTAATAATATGACTCCCCAGGAGTGACAAAATTTGGGTCACCAATCTCGCTCCCCTGAGAGCGAGATTTCTGACTCCTCGATTTACAGTGCAATAGGTTTGATAGCTTACTTCATAAATAAACCTACCTCATATTCAAGTTGCGCTACTGTTCAGATCTTGTACTTTGGTGAGTCTTATTGGGATTATAATTTGACAGCACATGAACTACATCATTACCCTCTGAAGATGTTCTTGTCTTAATTTCAGAAAAGTCTTCATCATTATCACCTAAGTCCTCAAGATTAGGAGTTTTCATATACTTACTAAATAACCTCAATGAGTACTGCCTCATGTCATTGTCAACATTGTGCACCTTTAAGCCATGCCAACCCATGAAGATGAATAGAACCCCTATGTTGGTATTCATACCTGAACCAAATATCTTTCACATCAAAATGATTTGTAAATGAATTTTCTAAAAAAAAAAAAATCACCTAAGGTAAAAAAAGGAATCCGCTATCAATGGATTATCAGCCAACCTAAAAGCCGGTACAAATCTGGCCAATGATAGTCAGCACTACTAAGCGTAAATAAAACAGTTGGTGCACCTATCTTGTTAAGCATGTCTAATATTTCTGAACATCGAGAATTCCAATACGACTTAGTAGATCTCATTCTGGAACCAAAGTGCATAATCTGGTTAATAATCCAAGGATTTTCCTTAAACTAGTCTTTTCCCAGTGGGGAATGAAACATTTCGGATTAAACCAGGATTAATTCAAGATAAGTTTCAGTTTGACTATCTTAGTTATTCGTACCAGAAACCGTTCTTAAACGTCTCGCAGAAATTAATCTAGATCGGACGGATCGCAAATTATTCCTTAGTCGATGCTCGCAAAACGTTCTGCTGCGATCGATTTCGAAATGATTGCGAAACGTTTTTAATTTATTAATCACAGTAGGACGTATAATGTTTTAATCGTTTCGGACCATATCCAAAAGGAATTAGGGAACCATTTTATGAGCTCTCCCGATCCTATAGGTAAGTTGTACTTCTGATATGAAAATGAAGTTAAGATGAACAGGACATTTGTTAAGTCCAGTTTGAAAATGTTTCGTTTGGACGTGTTCAAACAACATAACACATCAAAAACATATTGAAAATTTACAATAATGAATCCATGTTAATTGGAAGGAACCAGTGGGTGGGCGTTATTTCATCTTAAGCATTTTGGTCTTGCGAAGACCGAACATCCTTCGTAAGAGATTATCTTTATATAATCTTTAGAGAACGTTTCCGGAACATATTACGCGGAGTGCTCTGGCCACAAGGGTTGTACTGGAGTGGGAAACGCAACGTGACAGCATTCTACACGAGCACCTCCGTAGGTAAGTGGGTGGCGCAGTAGCCTTGTAACTCAAAGGCAGTGGGTTCGAATCCGACTGGAGTCGGGCATTGGTAAGTGTAAAGTTCTGTAAAATTGAAACTACTATAATGTCAACACCTAGGACTGTGGAGGAAAGCCAAAACGCAAGGAAAACTTCACCAGATGTTCAAGATTAAATTTTAACGCTTTTGATGGAACATATTTAATACGTTTCTAAGACTATCCCTCGAAACGTTTTCAAGACTATCTCATATACGTTCTCAAGACTATCTTTTGAAACGTTTTTAGACCGAACTATGTGCACTCAAAAGACATATATGATACGTTTCAGTGGTTCGTTCTCAGGACTAATATTAGTTCGTGCGAAACATTTTCAAGAGATTTTCAGAATTAAAAAATCCTTGCTGGGTTAGCTGTAAAATAGTCATTTTAGAAAATATAGAATTCTTTTTAACATTTACATTACCAATATTCAGGGTTTCCCACCTCATTTGAGTATTCATAATGAAGTACCTAAATCGTTCATCTTTGGCAAACCGTTGATCTTTGTATGACATCAAGTGATGAATGAAATCTTTAAAAGACTCTTTTCTTTCCCTAGGCATTGAGAAATCACAACTTCCATAAGGAATCAGACAAGGAAATGCCATAGACAAATAACCAGGAAAAGAAAATTCATTCAAAGGCATACTACCAATCATAGGCCACACAAGTTCATTTTTTAAATGACTTAGCACTTGGCACTTAAAGTTTGTGCACAAAGCCTGACTGTGAAAGGGGCTCAAGTGACCAAATGCCAAGGACTGCTGACCGTCCCATGTTCACCAGCACCCCCATTATAGCTGCCTCAACAGTTACCATCTTAATCTCATACTATGGTGTTCCAAGATTTTTTACTGAGTCCTCTTTTTTTATCGTGTATGGTGGCTCTCTTCAATTGTACAATGATACATTTTATGTCTTACTTTTCAGTTTGACGCAATTGAAGAATCTTGTGGTGCCAGTCAGCAAAATGTGACTCCAGCACAGAAGAAGTCTATGGCCTCCACCAAATTCATGTTCAGCAGCACTCCTGGCCGTGAAGTGAGTACTGAAATACTCATTGTTGTGCCTTTGAGATTAACATCAGAACATGCTATGCTAATTTATTTTACTATTTTTCAGTGTGATGAGAGTGATGAGTTCCACAGTGCAAATGAGCTTTTATGTAGTGCTACCACTCCCACCTCTCTGTCTTCCAATGAGAGTACAGTAAGTTAATATACTGAAGTCTTTATGTAGCTATGAAGGGGAGAAAGATAAGCTGCCCAACTCTTCATATATATCTCTTGTCATTTCTTCACTCATACTTTTGTTTCCAGGTTATGCTAGATGAGAAAAGTGGGACTTGGATTCAAGTTGAAGGAGAGCCATCTGATACTAGTCCTGTTATTGAAAGCAAAGAAGTATTCGATAATTTTATCTGAATTGTAATGTTTTTTTAGGCACGAAGTAGCCTTATGGTTTTGTGTCAGGATGCGATTTTTTTTTATTAGCACGGCCCCTTACCTAAATCCAGATTTTTCTATAGGATTTTCCTAAGACTTGGCAGAGTGGTAGAACTCGATCTCCTTAGTTCACTGCTGAAGTGCCAGCCCAAACTTAGCGACCAATTTTGAGAAATTTCGATCTAAAATCTCCGTTTCTATGGTAATACTCGACTTGTCTCGGGAAAACAGCGTGGTAAGGGGAGCCGAGCCGAGTCGCCATTGTCGCGGCTGCTCGACCCCTCGGCGCGGCGCGCAGGGGATGAGGACCGGCGGGGCCGGGGACTTGTTGATTCTACTCATGCACAGTAGTTCAAAAAATAAAATTTCGAACGACACGTTAGAATAAAAATGTAAAAGCAGAGTTCGAATGCCCATTGCACAACAAGCCTACAGTTCAAAAATCAAGCTGATCGGACAATCTTTACTGAGAGACTAACTTCAAAATCGTTTGAGCTAGAAAGCTAAAATTTGGCATGTGACCCGCTGAACTAGTGACCTTGAGATAAGAGAAATTCAGTAACATGACCCATAAGGCTAGAATTTTAAAAGTAAATTTCTATGTAAACCATCTTCTACCGAAGAATTTAGTGAAACAAAAACATTAATTAACTTCGTGCCTACCAGGATTTCGTGAAATCGTATTTTTTTTTTCATGTCATTATATATTTACAAGTTCATTTAATTGTGTTCAGAATTCTGTTTTAGGAACCTGATCAATTTCAAGAAATACTGGAAATCATGACACAGCAAAGAATACAACTGGAGACAGCACAGCATATAATTGCTGAACAATGCAAGCAGCTTGAAACATTGGAGGAGGAAATGAAACAATCAACGTATAAGAAGAAGTGGCAAGCAGCAGTAAAAGCTAGGAACCGCATAAGACACAAATTGAGGCTGAGGTTGAAATTCCCCTGGTTAACAGAGACACAGATGATGGCTATTTTGCAAAACTCCAACTGTGGTATGCAGTGGAAAACACCTGAAATCAGAGACGGCGTTATTCTGAAAATGAAATGCGGGAGTAAAGGCTATGCTGCATGGGTTAAACAAAACCCTCTCTTGCCTTCCATGCGCTCCCTTCAAGAGGCAGTCCAGTTCATCAAGATTCATGGTAAGGGGGTCGAGGAAGACATGTTTGACAGTCGTTAGTCTATCATGCCAGCGTTAGGTGACAAGGAAAGGGACTGTGCCGTATCTTTTTCTATTTTCAGATTAACACCCACTTGCCTCTGGACTCTGGTCACAATGCACAATAATCAAGATTATATCACTTTGTCAATTTACGCTGGATTTCTTATAATTGGAATCTAATGCTCATATAAGTCTTCAAAGTAACTGAAACAAACATTCAGTAGAAAAAATCAACAAAGGTCAAAAACAAAAGGTAAACTTAAACCAACAAGTTACTTACTGAGAACCATCAATGATGTCATCTGATTTCAAAAATTTCATTCTTCTTTTGCAGACACAATCGACTTTCTGAATAAGTGTTCTTTTAAAACAAATATCGCAGTGAAGATTTTGAAATTTAAGGGTTTCAAAAAGGTGATGAGCACTCACTTTCTTCAGAAAAATTTCTGTATTTTCAAGTACTTCTTAGTTGCCTTCACATTGCTCACAAAGTTTTCTTATTCTACCATTCTTTAAAAGGACTATTTGATATGAAACCAAGAGACATTGAGCAAATGGGAAAACATTACCGTTTGTAAATTTTATACCCATTTTCCTCAGCCAAAGCTAAACTGTTATATTATGCTACAGTTCATTTTCATTGTTGTATGATTTGACAAGTCTTCATTGTTACTTTGTTAACATTATTTTCTGCTCAATACCAAAATCAAACTACGAACAAGTAACGATCTTCTTTTGGGCAATAAACAAAAGGATATCTGTTTGAACATAGTGTACAAACAGTTAACAGGTATTTTTCAAAATTAGGGTTGTCCTACTGTGTGTCTACCACAAAAAGGCAAACAGAAAGTTGTTTGTACGAAGCAGTGGTAGAATAAGAAAACTTTGTGAGCAATGTTAAGGCGAGAGGCGAGGATGAACTACTTAAGAATACACAATTATTCCTAAAGAGAGTAACTTCTTATCACCTTTTTGAAACACTTAAATCTCAAAATCTTTCCTGCGATATTTGTTTTAAGAGAACACTTATTCAGAAAGTTTATTGTCATGTCAGTACAAAAAACAATATTTATGAAAGTGAATGTTTTCCTAATAGAATGTTTTTCTTTCTGCTATTGAAAACTAAACTATTTCCATTGCAAAAAGTAAGCAAAAACAATGACTGTAATTGCCCTTGCTAAACCTTATGGTACAATGTATTTTAGTTCAGGATTTTTTTTTTGGTTCATTTTTTCTTTCAAACGCTTAAACCTCCTATATACTTTATCCCTTTGCCTCCTCTTTGCTTTTTCTTCTTCACTCAACCTTTCTCTTTTTAATCTCTTATACAATTTATGTTTCAATTTCCGATCACTTTCTGCGACTAGGTTTGACTGAGATTTTCTTCACCTGAAAGAAGAAAAATAGGTATGAGTGTTTAAAACATGAAAAAAAGAATAATGGCATATCCAGGTTTATTGATTTTAGATAACTTCAATTCAACTTAAGGTTGACATGTTAATGAACATATTTCACTCAAAAATTTTAGAGAAAATCTCTTTCAGATTCTTCAAAAACTTTCTGCGCATTTTAAACCTATTAGAAGATTTGCAAGAGTTCAATCTTCCCAAAGAAAGTGATGTAACTAAACATAAGGATGATATGTCAGGAACACGAGACAGTGCAACATACAACAACCCCAGTGCAAATTCAGATGGACCTGCATCTAATAACATGCTTTGTAAACCAATGCCTTGGGACTTGTAAATAGTGCATGCCCAGCATAAACTAATTGGGAGTTGATATCTACTACAAGAAATGCCATTCTTATACCAATGGGCAAGTAATGGCATGATTGGAACATAATTTATGCTTAAATCTGAAAGATCAACATTTTCAAAAATAATCAAAAGGCAAACAGGTAAAGATGGAGGTTTTTCACCTTTTTCATAAAAGATATGTTTAACTACACCAATAGCACCATTCACAAGACCACGGCTGACGTTTAGATTTCGACGTAACATAACTTTTGATCCTCTGCTTACTTCAAGAACATTTGTAAGACCATCAGCTAAGTCATCAGAACATGAAAAAGCTGTTTTGTTGTTATTCTGAGCTCTGATAACAGCTACAGGTTTGTTAAGTTCTTTTAACTTTTTTAAGTTGTACTCATTAGTGGCCTCACTCGTAGAACAAACACAAAGACTATTTATAAACTTTTTTTTTGTCTACTGATGTCATGAAATTCAAATGTCTTTTGGCTAAGAGGTTAAGTTCAACTTTTGTACATCTCCCAGAACAAACTTTCCTTAATAGATTGACATAATTCTTATTGGCGAACCTGTGGCATTCTTTCAAAACATAGGCATGAGTAACTTGCATCATTAATATTTTACCTCGCTCAACAAGTGAGTAGTGTTGAGATAAAGAAGTGATATCACAAAACAGAGGTACATCACCTACTGGCATTAACTGGTTAATATCTCCAAAAAGTACAAGAACAAGATTACCAAAAATATCTTCAGAACCAATCAAATCTTCGCATCTTTGATCAATACATGCCAACATTTTCAAGCCGACCATGGAGTACTCATCTACAAGTAAGAATTTTAGACCTGCATGTTTCTCTTGAAAGTTAAGTAATTCAACACCTGTTAATCTACCTGCATTAGAACTGAATCTTCCTAATGACAAAAATGAATGTAGAGTAGTCCCATTAATGATCTTTGCAGCAACACCAGTTGGTGCAACAAGTTTCAAGGCCTTACTACCAAGTTTAGATACAATATATTGTGCATAACATTTTAAAAGGTATGTTTTACCAGTTCCTGCCATTCCTTGGACTATCAGAAATTCAAATTTATGATGTTTACCTTGAGAAATTTTGTCAGTAAGTGTTATTATATGTTTGAATACCATATGCTGATCTTTGTTTAACAAAGAGATATCGACAACATCATCTTTCAAAGCTTTACATTCAGTTTGGAGTAGTCCACATATGATATGTATAGTATCTCTGCTCGTAATTCGATTTGATAAGTAATCCCAGTTTATATTTCTATTAGATTGAATGAGTCTTGACGTTAGGTGACTCTTATTTGGATTATAATTTGACAATAACGTAACTATGTCACTTTCTGATGACCTTCTAACATCATTTTCAGATAACTCATCATCATCATCTGACAGTTCTTCAAGATTAGAGGTTCTCATATACTTTTGATATAATGACATTGAATAATCCTTCATATGATGATCAACATAGGATATATCATCAATAGGGTACTCCGCTAGAGCGCTCAGCGGAAGTGCGAAGAACAAAAACGGATACAGAGAGCCGTGGTGGGGGCGGGCGAGCGGAGGAGCGGCGGGTGGTGGGGGAGCCTCCCCGCCTCTCCACCGGTCCTCCGCTCGCCCGCCCCCACCACGGCTCTCTGTATCCGTTTTTGTTCTTCGCACTTCCGCTGAGTGCTCTAGCGGAGTACCCTATAGATCTCCAAGGAAAAAATAACTGAGTTACAAGTCTAAGTAAGTCATCAAAACATGTGGTGTACTCTGTTCGTGGGAAACATCTAAAAACAGCATGTCTTGACCTCATAAAAACATTTGTTTTAGAAACAAATAAAAACTTGGCGAACTCAAAAAGTAAAAACTTTTCAAAAGTTTTTGGCCTGGAGGCATACATATCAAAAATGTTTTTCTGTTTCCCATTATATGAGACAGATGTCCAATCAAGATTTTTAAGATTTACAACTACAAAATCTCTACTAGAATGGTAAAAATGGTAACCCATCAAATAATGCATCACTTCTTGTGAACAATAATCACGTTCAGCGCAAGTAGAGATTAAGAGTCTCCGAATGGCTTTTTTGACACTTTCTGATTCATCACAACTTTTGTCCTGAATATCTGTCAAAACTTTGTTGTAACAAATTGACTTCACTTCAGACTTTGAAGCATACTTTGCTATGTAACGATAAACTATCCGTTTGCTTAAAACAGGTGAAAAGTCAATGTTGGCACGCCAAGTTTGTATAAGCCATGGGTTGTACTTGTTCATGAACACATCATTTCTTTTAAAATTTATGTCTACTATTTCATTATCTTTCATTTCAAAATCACTTTCTGCCATCAGTGGTTTTGGGAATTTGTATCGACACTGAAGTTTTTTGTCTTTTCCAGAATTACGAAGGCAGTGACTTTTACTACATTTAGTGTGTCTTTGCACTTGGTTCAACAAATGTGACAAATCAGAATTAAGATTAGTAACCTGGTCAAGGGAAATCTGACAAGGATGTTGACTTAAAGGTAAGATATGAATGTCTGGGTTATTACAAGAAACCAGATTATCAAAATAACTTAAGACAGCTTTCTTTTCATTATCAGACATATTTTCTCTTACTTTAGGTGCATTATTAAGCCAGGCTAAACCATGCAAATGTATTGATCCTCTGTGTTGATATTCATATCTGAACCACATGTCTTTTACATCAAAATGATTTGTGAATGAATTTTCTAGGAAAAATTTAGATCTGAGGTAAAAAAATGTATCTGCAATTAATGGGTTATCAGCTTACAAGGAAGCTTTCTCTTTAACTGATAATGTGGAAACATCATGACCTAAAAGACGATACAGATCAGGCCAGTGATAGTCGGCACTACTAAGTGTGAAGAAAACTGTAGGAGCACCAATCTGGTTTACCATGTCTAATAATTCCGAACACCGGGAATTCCAATAAGACTTTGTAGATCTCATTCTTGAACCAAAATGCATTATTTGGTTTACAATCCATGGGTTTTCCTTAAAATGGTCTTTTAACTGTAAAATGGTCATTTTTGAGAACAGTTAATTTTTCTTAACGTAAACATTACCAATATTAAGAGATTCCCACCGCATCTCAGTATTCATGATGAAATATCTAAACCTCTCATCTTTGCAAAATCGTTGATCTTTATAAAACATTAAATGATGTATGTAATCCTGAAATGAAACTTTTTTATCTCTGGGCATTGAGAAATCACAAGTTCCGTAAGGAAACAAGTGAGGAAATGCCATCGAAAAATAACCAGGAGAAGAAAATTCATTTAGTGGTACACTGCCAATGGTTGGCCAAACAAGTTCATTCTTGAATGACTTAGAAACAGAAGAATTATTGGCATCAGGAACACTTGTGAAAACAAGGTCATCTGTATCTTCAAGGTTACTTAGGTCAGAATCATTATCAGGTGAGTTAAAGATATCACATTCATCATCTATTGCATTTTGCACATTCTGAGCTAGGTCTTCATAGATAGTCATTTTAAGGTGTTCATGTACATTTCCATTAATAGGCAGTGCATTTACCTTTTCATTATCAATATGAATGTTAGCATAATGAGGATTATTTTGCTTCAGCCATACTAAAGCATTTGAAACATTTTCTCTTCTAACAACAAAGTCCTTCAATGCAACATGGTCTTCAAGTTTCACTACCACAATATTACTTAAATCAGTGACCCAATGAGGTAATGTTTCAGCAACGTTCTGAACATCTTAAGAAAAGTTAATTATTTGTCCTTTATATCGGTAGTGCACTTTTTTTACCCTTTACAAAGAAATAACTGGATGTACCATACTTATCAATTGTTTTTCAACAAAAGTTCACGAAGTTAATTGATCTGGGACAGTTATAGGATCTAAATCATTGTCACTAGAAAACAAATTACAGTTTTTGGTACAATGAAATTTTTTGAAAGAGTTGTGTATAGTTTTCTTATGACATTCAACACATTCAACCCATTGCAAAGATTTCATGTAACAAGTGAAGTTATATTGTTCTAAGTCTAAAAGGTCACTGTTGTAAGTAAGACCAGTTCTTTTTGACAGACGTTGAAGATATCGTCGTTCACTGTTAAACTTTCTTTGCATATTCTTTTCCTGTTCAGATTGCCTATTCCTAATGCTCTGCATTTTTTTGGTGGTGGGGGGGGGGGGGGCTTCATCCTATTTCTTGCTCTTGCAGTTGAAGTAAGTGTTTTGCGATGTTTCTCTTGCCTAACTTTTGTCTTCTGCCGCCGTTCTTGACTAATGTTTGGCTGGAAAAAAATTAAGGTAGTCAACAGAATATCTTTTTTTTCCTTGCCTTTAATTTCATATTAAAAAAAACTGTGCTTCCTTCACAATCTGGTGTTGAACAATTAAATTGGTAATGTACAATTGATAAGCTATGGTAACTGATGACAATATAAGAAACAAGAAATTAGTTTGTATCTTGATTTCATGGTTTTCGGGTTCCTTGAAAACTTAACTTTAAATGCGAGCCCCTTTATATCACAAAATTTAAAGATAAGCCCCTTTTCAGACTGACTCATACTTTTCAATTTTTCAATCATGGCGAACATTTCGGTTCGGACATTACGGGGCATGTGAACATAGCACCAACCATTTTCAACATCAGAATCTTCCAGTTTCAACCTAATGGTTTTCCCCTTGCTTGTTTCTGTCTCAAAGACTTCCAATACTTTATAATACTGCATACTAAATGGCAAAGGACAATTTTTTGTCCTTAGATTAGGAGACAAAGTGTTTGTATCTTTCAATGGACAAAATTGTCCAAAGAATAAGATGCAAACAAAATTGCATCTGTGCTTATGGACATTTTTGTCCAATAAAAAAGCACAATCGTTTCAAGAATTGTGTGCCTTCTTTATGGACAATAAAGTCAACAGAATGGATGCAATTTTGTCCAATTACAACATACAATGTGCGCGGAGACCAATGCGCAGAAGCTAAGTACGCAGAGGAACTAATTTCTCTATTAATCATTGGCCTAATGCGCGGAACGTGATAAACACTACGTAAGCAGAGGGTAGTCGCGGACTTGGTCGACGATTAGGACGGCCTTAGCCGACAAAAAGATCCAGATCAAGAAGGGCGAAGGGGAGGGTGAGGGGTGAGGTACGCGATGTAGGGTTGGGGGGGGGGGTCTGAATTGAGGCCGCCTTCGCGGACAACCGCTCGGACGGTGCCTTGGCACGCGGAGGTCCCGGCCGTCCCGGCGCGGGTGGACGGCCGGGTGGTCCCGGTGGACGGACAACCTGGCGTAGGCGGACGCAAATGACGGGCAAACGCCCCGTCGGCCGGCCGCCATGACACCCAGGGGTGAAGAGGTCTCGGTGGATGGACCCCGTGACCCCGTGATGTCTGTACACAACGCGTGCAAACCGCGTGCACATCGTGTGCACGCCGTACACGCCCGTTCGTTATTTTCCTCGACAACCACGCATCCAGGACATGCTTTCGTGGTGTCTGAGACATGCTGAACACATGGCCGAAATCCGTCTCTCTCTGTAGTCTGCGGTTCACGAGATAGGAGGATGTACCACGAGCTCCCCGTCTAGGACAACCAAATTTGAGTGAAGTTTTGGAGGCCAAAGTAGTCCTGGCGCCCGACTCGTTGCGTGTCCGGGACTTTTGACGTCGGCATTCGATTCTGAAGGAGTTCGCGGTTTTAGGGACACCACAAGATCTCCAAGTTGCTCCCCAGGTCGCTCAAAATTCACCTTCCACGTGTGACCCGAGGGTCAATCCGGAGATCCAGGGCGGACAGCCTGGCGGGCAGCCGACCTGGCCCCCTGGCAGAGTTCTCAAACGGGTGGGTCTGAGGACCCGGAATGCGTCCGAAGCCGCAGGTGCGAGTGAGATGCTGTAACCGAATAGTATCTCCCTCTCGCTCTCACCTGCGCATTCGGACGCGTTCCGGGTCCTCGGACCCACCCGTTTGAGAACTCTGCCCCCTGGTACGTGAACGTTGGACGTCCCGGCCATCCGGAAACAAGGCAAAGATAAAATTACAATTGACCTCGGCTGGAATCGAACCTCAGCCATCTGTACCGGGGGCCACGCCTCGGTCCACTGCGCTATCGATACACAGGGTGTGAAGTCGGGCCCGGCGACCTGTTGTCAGTGGCGAGGGTAGTGAGTGACGGCGCTGTGTTTCGATGCGCTGAGGTTGGCACTACCGGCCGTGGTAGGTCCCTCTCTGTCTCTCTCGCACAGCGTCGCCAGGCGGCCCATTGCAGATGCCCCCCACGTCCCGGACTCGTTGACGCGCGGACATCCCAGTAAGCACAAGCACACACCCTGGCACGCGGACGCCCTTGCGGCCGAACGCCAGGACACCCTGATGCAAGGCGGCCCTGGCGCACGGTCGCCCTGGAGGGCGGACGTCCTTGCTGCGGACACCCAGACACCCGCGGACATTATTCGCGTGGAGGACGAGGGGAGGACGTGGAGGTGGACGATGAGGACGTGGAAGACGAGAGTGACTGGGCCAGCAGGACGATAAGCTTGAGGATGACAGTGTGGAGCGGTGGAGCGGGCCAACTGGGATAGAGTCGAGAGTGAGAGGGCATGAACAACGCAGAACCACTACTGTGGGGAGAGGAAAAACTCGCACCTGTGGACTACAGATGAATGTTGCTTAAGTTTGACTGATTCGTTTTAGTCCGATCAAATAATTCCCAGTCCCGCCCCCGCCCCAAAAAAAAATACTATTTATAATTACATAAGAGTTTCTTAACTTCAAATTCATGTTGTGGAGCATGCAATAATATTACTAATTGTTGTATCTCTGCTCTCAGTAAAATTTATACTCATCAGATAAACCTATTTCTTTAACGCCATGGAGACCTCAAGGTCAAGTTCAGCTGCTTTGCTCCTGTTTGAACAAAAGCACCCTTAAAATCATAAAAATATGATAGCTTGTGATTCAGATTTATTTGCTCTATCCATTATTTAGATGTATTAAGTGCCTTTCCACATCCATGTCAGAGTGTACAAGAGCTAACATTTGTTAGACTAATTCCCTAAATTAGAAGACAGTTTTAACAGTTGGTCGGCTAATAACAAAGTCAAAGTGTAAAAAATATAATTACATTTGATTAATATAAAATAGCCCTAGCGAGTTATAAAAAAATAGTGTGTCTTTGTTAACAAAATATTTCTTATTCAAGCGTACAAGTCATAAGCCAAGTTCGGTTCAGCTTGTTTATCTTTTGTGACGATTCTTCTACCATAGCTGCATGAACATTTAAAAATACAAGAGAAAAAGTTTCCGATAGATTTTCCCTAATATTATCTAAATGAATTGAGTGCCTCTCTATACATGAATTTTTTCTCAGTCCTGAATCACCCTCAATCTGTAGACCACATTTTTCTCGGATATAGAGATCGGATTTGTGACATTTGGACATCATGAACATTTCAGAATTGGATTCAAATACAGCTGTGACATCAAGTATTGAAGCAATACTGTGCATCTGAATAGACAGATCACTTCTCACCCATGAGTACCAGTGCAAACTGTAAGTGAACTGATTCCCAAAACTAGTGAATGGGTTTAAGTGTTGTTGAGCTCAAAGTCTCAACTTAAATAAAATTTTAAACAGACTAGGATTCAGATTCAACTGCTGAAACAATACCCACCAAAAGTTGCATAGTTTGCCCTTCAATAAGTCCTGGAATACTGTCAATAGTGCTCAATGACCAATACCGAGTCTTTCAGTATTTGAACTTTACCACACCAAGTATTGCTCTTTATTTCCTCTATTTTGGGCACCTCCCATCTCAATCAGAATGAACAATAAAAGCTCCTTTTCAACTGTGAATACAAGACACTTACATTTTTATGTAAGGAAGAATTAATAAAATGACAACACTTATTTTTGTTTTTTGTTTTTGTTTTGAAGTCCCTGGAGAATCAACATTGAAAGTAAATCTTCGTATATGAAAAACAAAAAAGGGGGAAGAGGGGAAGGGGGAGGGAGGTGTCGAGCACAAACGCCAGCTAGATTTCTCATAGTTGAGAAAGTGGCACAGGGACTGAAACAATACGTAAAGATTTAACAAGTTTCGATCTCTGTCCTGTGTTGCTTTTTGGTCTCAAAGGAATGAGCTCAGAGCCCGTTCACGCACGAGCAGCTGACTTGTGCTGAATCGTATAAGGTAAACTAATTTCCTGATGACACCTTAGCAATGACTTACCTCTTGCTTTATTACTAATATCATTCTTTTTCGTTCTTGTTAGTTGCTCTGTGTTTCTTGTGTCTGCCCCTGTCGTCCGTTGCTGAGTAACTGCGCACTACCTGGTAAATAGTCTATTGTTTTTCACGATTCTACTTGTTTCTGATTTTTTTTATAACGTTTGATTTTTTGATTTTTTTTAGTTTGCAGCTTATTGGTGGATTGATGACAAGTCATGGAACGTCCGGCTCCTCCGAGAAAGAGATATCTTCTCTGTTCGCATTGCGACCCTCCAACGTATTTCCCTGACTTGCAGCAACTGAGTACTCATTTAACTACGAAGCATGGTGCTCGACAAAACTTCAGTTGCGGTCAGTGCCGTAGATTGTTCATTCACAAGACATCTGTCATCCGCCACATCACTGAAAAGCACATAAACCAGGAGGAGGAAGGAAGTGATAATGAAGAAGAACAGAGGTTAGGAGGTCCATCAGCATCTTCCCCACCTTCCCCAACTCCCTCAACAAGTCTCTCAACATCATGTGTTGCTTCAGAAGAAGAAGATGGTGAAGGTAATACTTTTGCCGGAGGAAACGAGAATGAAACTCCCAAGGATATAGTTACTGAAGCTGCCATGTTTCTGCTGAAACTTCGCTCATCAGGTAACATGACAAACACCTCAGTTTTACACATTCAAAATTATGTGAGAGAGCTTCTGGTGAATGTTTTGAAGAATGTGCGTCAGAATACAGAAGAATTTCTGACTAATTGTGGTGTAAGTTATGCCGAAGCTGCTGAATTTCTTTCTGGACCAACATTTCACATGGATGATCCGTTTGCCAATATGAAAACAGTTGACGACCAGCTTACTTTTTTTTGCGAAAAGTTCGGTTTGGTTATTTCAGAGGAAAAAATGTTGAGCAGTCGGATTGAGAACAGGTTTGATAGAGGGCTAAGACGCTTCCTGCCCACTCGAGTTTTAGAAACATTTCAGTCCATTTCATTAATTGACTCTTTATCTTTTATTGTTCGGAATCCTTATTTGAGAAGTCTTATCTTCAGTGAAAAAGCAAGTGATGATGGTGTTTATAGGTCTTACTTAGATGGAAGTGATTTCAAGAATAATACTTTCTTACAAAGATACCCCAATGCCATTAGAATAATTCTGTACTATGATGATCTTGAAATAGCATCTGCACTGGGATCCAAGGATGTGATACATAAACTTGGATGCTTCTATTTTGCTATCCAAAACTTTCCACCTGAGGAGAGCACTCTTATCTCATCAATATTTCTGTTGGCATTAGCATATGCAGAAGATTTGAAGAAACCAGGAGCGTTCGCGAAAGTTCTCACACCTTTTATTGCTGACTTAGAGCGTCTGTGTTCTGATGAAGGAGTGGAAATTGACTTACCAGATGGTAATAAATTCATTCTTCGAGCGTGTCTTGTAACTGTTTGCGCAGATGCTTTAGCTGCACATGCTCTTCTTGGACTTTTATCACCATCAGCAGACAAATTTTGTAGACTGTGCCTTGTTACTAAGACAGACATTAAAAATGATTCAACATGTATTGGGCTGCTCCGTACTGTGGAACTTCATAAGCAGCATGTCAAAGATGTTCTGGAGGGCAGAGCTCAACCAAAGCAGTATGGAGTGAAAGAAGAATCACCACTTGTAAAAGTAATGAAAGTTCCCCATGATAGTACCTTTGATGCTTTTCATGATTTAGTGGGAATTATTCAGATGGTCCTAAAATTAGCCCTATATGAGTATATTTGTGTTCGCAAGCTGTTCACGACTGCAGACTTCAATTCCAATCTAAATATGTTTGTGTTTGGATCACCTGACACAAAAAATAAGCCGTCTCCTTCATTTATGTACTCTAAATTATGCGGAAGTGGTCATACACTGAAGCAGTCAGGATCACAGACATTCTGCCTTTTGAGAATTTTCCCCTTTGTTATCAGGGGAGTGGAAGAAGGTGATGAAATTCTTGAGTTGGTTTTTCTTCTCCAAGATATTGTTAAGATCATTCTTTCTCCTGAAGTTTCTGAGCAGCATATTCTTCAGCTGGAAAACCTTGTCAGGCAGCATAACAATCTTTTCCATCAGTTGTTTGTCAACCCTAACCTTGATATTCCTGATGTTGGGAATGAAAATGATGATAATGATAATGAAGATGAAGATGGTGAAGATCATGAAGAAGACGTTGATGATCCGGTTGGGGACAATACCAATGAGGAACGCCAAGAAGGTGGCAGGAGGAGAATCATCAGGAGGAGAAAGAAGTTAAAGAAAGGGATAAATAAATTGCACCATCTACTTCACTATGCCGATCAGATGAGAGAGAAGGGTCCAGTAGGCCGTTTGTGGACTGCTAAGTAAGTTTTCATACAAATTGTTCCTTAAAATTTTTGTTTTGTTTTGCCCCTCAATTTGGTTCCTGAGTTTTAGTAGTGTTTTTATAGTCCTGACAGAACAAATATTAAGTTTACTTGTGTCATAACTCATCTCTCATTTTTCTTTCTGTTTAGGTTTGAGGCTAGACATAGAATTTTTCGGAAACACAGTGCTGTCCAGTCAAACTTTAAAAACCCTCCTAAAACCATGGCCAAAATGTTCCAGCTAAGCACCCTGGGATCTGTCTTATCTAGAACTGGTTGCCGCACACCTGTTTTTTCTGGACATGAGGAAAGGGTTCCAATCAACAACTCACCTTACTATGAGCATCTCTTGCGAAATGGCTTCACTGAAAATGACTCAATTATTACTTCAAAATGTGTTGAGCTGTGTGGGATTGAGTACGGTGTTGGTTTGTTTGTACAATTGAAGGACAATACTAGCATTTTACCATCATTTGCTATAATAATTGATGTCATTCACTCTCTTGAGAAACCTGAGAATGTATTTCTGGCTGTTTCCAAGTGTACAAACTATGGTTTGAGTAGACGTTACAACTCCTACCACATCTCTAATGAATTTGATCTGGAAACTACTATTGTTGGACTGAAAGATCTAGCATCTCATAGAGTAATTGCTCCATGGACTCCAGTTGAAGATAGTGATGTCAACCTGTACCTTTATCCCAGATTTGTGTAGAGGTGAGATTGTTTCACATGTAATACAGAACATAGTTTGCAATTGCTTTGATTTTGTGATCAATACTTTTTATTTATTTTTTTCAGCTGCACAGCTGATTAAGCATAATTTTAATTTTGTTACATCATTCTTCTAAATATTCATAGTTATTGTAAATTTATTTCACTCAATGCCTTGGTGGAACTGTTTTATCAATTTGAAGTCACTGCATTTTTATTTTGTAAGTATGATATCAAGATTCTGCTCTCTCCGTAAGATGTGGTTTTGTCTCATTCAACTTGGTTTCTACATTTTCCAGGTTCTTCTTAATTATTTTTTGACTGCAGTGCCACATTGAATATTTAAAGAATCATGGCAATTAGTCAATATGAACATCAAGGAAAAAATTTTTAATTCGCATACTGTCTGTTCTTCAAGTTTTCGTTGTGTGTGCATCAGCCTATTCTTCTGCAGCTGAAGAAATGCATGAGGAGTTATGGAAATTTCATGCTATATGGGTGTACGAAGTTTTCTTTGCGTTACTTAAAAACTTAAATTTTCAGCATCTTGTTTCAATTTGAGCACACTGCTTGTTTGAGTCGTCTACATCTGAATTGTTTATCAATTCTGTAAAGATGACATTCCATCTTTTTTCCATCTTCCTTGCCAAATGATGATTGTTGTGTATTATACTGTTTCATTGTAAGAACGCAGTCTTGCTCTTGCTGTCCTATATTATTTATTTATTGTCTTGTGTATGTCTTGCTTATATCATCTCTCTTTTCCAGGTCTTGGATGATTTTTACTGTCTTAGAATGTCTTTAGCGCATTCACCCAAGTTTTGTTCGTGGAGTTGGAAGATTTTAGTGTATTTCCTTCCAATCTGTATGAATGGAGGTATATTTAATTCACCTACCCTCTGAGCTTCAAGTCTTAGTTGTGAAAAGAAAAGAAAAAGAATTATTTGAGGAGGTATGGGGAATTCTTACAGTGTAAACGGCATGTCCACAGTGTCTTGTCTTCTTTCATCTAATCTATAATCTTAAATTTTCAGCATCTTTCATCAATTTGGACAAACTTCTTGTGTGAGCAATAATCTACATCTTAGTAGTACACCTTTTCCTTGTGAGTTCATAGATTTTAGTTCCTGCTGTCTCATATTATTTATTTTTTGGCTTGTTTATCTTATCTTTGCTTTCCAGGTCTTTGGTTGGTTTCTACTATATTACTCAGATTGTGCATTCAACTAATCCGTGCTCATAAATGGAAAGATTTTTCTTCATTTTGTTCCATTTTTAAAGAATGAAGCAGTTACATCTCCGTGGGGATCATTTTGCATGCAGACTGTGGCATCCTAGCAAAAACCTAATCATTTCAAAAGGTACGTATTTTTAATGACACCTTTAAAGAATCTTAGATTGAGTCATGAGCACATTTTTCTGTATTTCCAGAATGTCTGATGTTTGAAGTAGTATTTTCTCATTTTGATCACTATAACTCAACTGTCTTCAGTCGCAAACCTGTACTTGCCGAGTAAGTGCTGTTTTCTGAAGCAGCAGGATTACTGCTTACGAGCAATTATTTCCCAACCCAACCAGGGCAAAAACCTTGATGTCACTGATTTGTCTGAAAATCACTTGTTTTGATTGACTGCTAGTAGTGACTGTCCTAAAAAAATTTCATGCCCTTACCTGCTATGGGAGCTGAGATAATGTCAAGTGATATTTGGTAAGTTGTGGAATTTGGTGCAAATATCTATCTTGGGCGATTTTTATCACAGCTCTGCAATACCAAGTTTTCCTGAAAAAGCATCAAAAAGTGATCAAAAGAATTCCTCTCCCAAAAGTTTTAGACCCTTTCCTTGAGATATTACTTATTTTACAAACTTTAAAAAATTTAAAAACTGATAAAAAAAGGAAATACGTATTGCCTGATTTTCTTCACTCTGCCCTTAAAAGTTGCCTAATAGTAAAGGTAATGAGGTGGAGTCATAACATTTTTACAGATCAACCTCCATCAGGGCAGCGCAGCCCAAAAACTATTTGTTTTCTCTCAAAATTACTGCTGCTCAGGACAAAACTGTTCGGTGAGTCCATATTCAACCTTTTTAGATGCCCGCCTTCATTTGCCAACTGAAAAAATACATCACTCTAGGAGAACAAGCACTCTGTCATCCGAAGGCCATTGCATGAAGTATTTGTTTTACTCAAAATACACTGTAATATATTTTTATACTATCTTTACTTCTTTATTTCTGTTGTCTGTTGATGACTTCTCATAACTAATGCCGTGTGACCATTGGTACAAGGTTGTGAGACACTTGAGTGGAGAAAGGCGTAAGGGTCTATTGCAATAAATAGGATTAAGGTGTGGGGTATGCCCAGCACGATGAGTAATTGCTTTAGTATCAATACATTTAATGGAATCATACTTTTTAACTTTTCAAACATCAGTTTGTAGACAAGTGTAGAAAAGACTGGGACGGGGTTTCAGCTTCAGAAGCTATTTTAAGATTAAGATTTAAACAGTAAAGTTATTTAAAAAGACCTTATTTATGCCTTTAATCTTTTAACTTCAATGGATATCACACTAATAAATCTGAGTTAAGTGAAACAGGCAACATTGTGGGAGCAAGGTTTAAGGAGAGAATGAAAACATCAAAATGGATTTCATGAGACAATTTTGGGACTTTTTTTAATCCTTTAAGTATATGCCAATCAAACTTTCAGTATACAAACAAATACTTCATGCATTTGCCTTTGGATGACAGAGTGCTTGTTCTCCTAGAGTGATGTATTTTTTCAGTTGGCAAATGAAGGAGGGCATCTAAAAAGGTTGAATATGGACTCACCCAACAGTCTTGTCCTGAGCAGCGGTAATTTTGAGTGAAAACAAATAGTTTTTGGGCTGCGCTGCCCTGATAGAGGCTGATCCGTAAAAATGTTATGACTCCACCTCAACCTTTACTATTTGGGAACTTTTAAGGGCAGAGTGAAGAAAATCAGGGAATACGTATTTCCTTTTTTTTCAGTTTTTAATTTTTTTAAAGTTTGTAAAATTAGTAATATCTCAAGGAAAAGGTCTAAAACTAATGGGAGAGGAAATCTTTTGATCACTTTTTGATGCTCTTTCAGGAAAACTTTGTATCGCAGAGCTGTGATAAAAATTGCCCAAGATAGATATTTGCACCAAATTCCACAACTTACCAAAAGTCACTCACATAGTAGGCAGGCGCATGAATTTTGTTTTGGAGAGTCACTAGTAGACAATCAAAACAAGTGATTTTCAGACATATCAGTGACACCAAGGTTTTGACCCTGGTTGGGTTGGGAAATAATTGCTCTTACACTTTATTTTGTTAAGAAAATCAGTAAGCTGTATAGTTATGGAACCAAAGTTATTATTCATATTTTCTTCAAGAATTTTCTTTCATTGAATGATTCATTTAGTTAACTTTTCATTTTGTGCGCTTTCCAAAATATTCAGGGAATTGGACAAACAAAAGGAAAATTTTCCAGAAATTTGTCAAACTTTCCTGTCTTTCCTTGACACTATTTTTGAAAAGAACCCTCAAGATTTGTTACAGTCTTTCGAAAATATGATCTACGTATTGTTTTTTTTAATATTTAATATTTTAAGGTACATTTCGTTTCCTTGTTTTTTTCTTCCCGCTCTCGCTCGTTAATTTCTCATACCGGATGACACGGTGTTGGTTGTAGTTAAGCGGGCGCCGCTTGTTCTTTCTTTTGTACCAACCTAGATGTGAAGGTCAATTAATCGCCTTGAGAGTTAAAATTGAACCGTTCCAACCTTTAAAATTAAAATTATTTTCTTTACCGAATCCCTTAGTTCCTTAGATTTACTATCAGGTCATCACATCAGTTGACTCAAGGTGGTTGACAAGTTAGTCCTGTGGTCCTGTGTTGGGGTTGTGTTGGTCACATAGTGTGTTTCCGGGTCACGGCAGTTCGTTCAAATGCCCGAGCACCGTTAAGTAGTTTCGTCGTTGCAAGTCGTTAAACGTTCTTATTCGTCTTGGAATACTGTAAGTTCGATTTCTTAGAATCTTTTCTTGCACGCGAGCCACCCTTTCGTTTTATCTTTTCATCAGTGGAACGCTAAAACTGCCAATTAATCTTAAAGTAGCAAACGTCCGAGAGAAACCTTGCTAACAATATGAAATATTACATATCATGGCGCCCATCAGGCAATCAAAACTCGTGAAACGAAATCCCTGAAACTATTTAACTGATTTGACCCTTTTTAAATCTTTTTTTTTGGATAAATAAGTGTATGTTTCACAGTGAGTGGGAAACTTTTGATTACTTGCATGATTTGCATTTGTGTGAAACATTCATTTTGGTTAAGTTCCCCTGTTCTTATGGAAGAACAGAACTCCTGAATGTTGTTCTATTTTCGACGCCTACTCGACTATTTGCAAAGCCATACACAAGTTTAGGAGTTAAAATAATTCATTCTGTTTCAGAGAACAGTGTAATTCGTGAAGTTTACCAGAGAAGGCTATCCACTTGTACGTCTTTAGCCCTGGTTTTCATCATACCTTCAAAATGATCCCTTATTTTGACATCTGCGGCTGCTTGATGTCATTGTGACCCAGATTTGACTTAATTCGTCGAATTACCGTCTAAATGACATCAAGCAGAGTCACAAGAATAATTCAATCTAGGGGACCATAGCGATATGATGTCTTGCTGGCAGGGCTCGGATTCCGCTTTGGGTAGTCTTTTCTCCTTGTGTTGATAGTCTCTTTTGGAAGTAATTCATTCATTATCTATTTTGTTTCAGATTTCTCGTCATGGAAGAATTGGATGTTGACAACCTCGCTCTTGCTCTGATGGACTACCTTCCTTTGCCAATAGTCAACGCTCTCAAAGGTATTAAAACATTTGCCTGACCCCTTTTATCTCTAAACATTTCTTTTTGTTTATAATTATTTTTCCTTACTCTTTCTTAGGGCAACAAGTCTCAGGATCATGTTTCATGAGTCTAAATGAGTCCACATTGAAGTTGTTTGATTTCCCCATTGGACACATCTTTGCCATAATGAAAGTAATTTCTCAAATAAAGGAAGGAAAGATTGTAAGTTCTCACCTTCAGGAATCAGCACTCCATGTATGCTACTTTTATGCTCTGAGAGTTATATGTTTCTATGATATTTTGTCAGGTTCTGCAAGCTAGTTCTTCAGAGAACATTTTTTTTTCGGAGCGCACACCCTCAAATTCAGTGCTGACAAACATAAATCAGAATCAATCGATCAAAGAAGTTGAAGGTAATGGGAGTTCAGAGGATGAAAGTGATGGGCTCTCTGAATTCATTGATGAGAATTATCTGGAAAAAGCATCACCTTATCTCAGAGCTAACTGGAAAGGGAAAGTTGAGAGATGGAAGTCATTGAAAACTCTGGGTACGTATAATTTTTACCTTCATGTTACAGGCCTTTCTATTTGGTATGAATACAAAGCCCTTATTTTCTCCTTTTTCTTCTCAAATCAGGTCTGCCTCATACATCTTCCCCTACTTTTTCTGATATTCCTCTTAAGGTAATCTCTTAATTATGTAAATACTGTTTACCATCATGAGCACTTTTAAAAGTTCTTTTATTGCATTTATTAATCAATTTATTTTCTGCTTTGTTGTGAACATAATTAAATGGGATGTGTTTGGTTTGTACTTCTTTACAGTTCCTAAAATGTTCAACACAATCTAAAGGTGATGATGCTGGTAAGAAGTCTGCCTCTCGCAAGGGTAAGAACTCGAACTTCAGTTTGAGTTCTTGTGAGTCAGGTGATACTGATTCAGACAACACCACTGAAACATCAAAGCCAAAAACTGGTGAAACAAGTGAGGTCAAGAGGACCTCTTCTAGAACGAGGCAACCAAGTAGCAAGAGCAAGGTGACACCGAACATCTCTTCTTCTACCAGCTCTCAAAAACAGAAGCGAGTCCATTCCAGCAACAACACGGAATCAACAAGTGATTCGGATGAGAGTGGAAACAGTGATGCCTGTAGAGAAGAGGGCCAGCGTGCTAAAGTAACAAGTTTTAATCCACCCTTACCTCTCAGGACTATTGAGGAGCTCAGAAATATTTCACCTAGCCTTCCTTCGGTAAGTATTTTTGTTTTCTATGAACAAAAACAAAATTACATAGCACAAATTCTGACGCAAAATGTACCATATATCATGTATCAATATTTTAAATTATATTGTACAGTTTGACATTGAATCAATTCTTTTGGATGATGAGAATAGCAAAGAGAGAACCAAGAACCTAGTTCCCCTACTGAAAGAAGGCAAGCTACTTGGCAGCAAGGAGCGAAAGAGAATTTTTAGAAAACTTGTCAATCATTTATGCTTCAAACATGTCGAGTGAGTACTCTAGCCCAACAACCAACAATTTAATGGAAGTGCTTGAGCAATATTGGATTACTTGAGAATAATATCTACAACCTGAGAGATTCTTCATGGCCACTTTAGGCTGTAGCAATAGATGCCCTTGTGACCTTCTGTAAATTAATAATCTCTTTGAATTTATATTCTGCTCGGATTCCATAATAGCAATCTGAGGTTTCCTCGTGATTTTAATTATTGTAAATCAAAACGAGTTGTTGCTCCTTATCTCAACTTTTATCCTCTTACAACATAGAGGCATGGCATTAGTACTATTACAAAAGTTACATTTTTATCTTGTCGTCAACAATTTTTATTTTGTCTCTCAGCGATCCCAGTAAAGCAACAGCACTTATGCGTGAAGGTCTGGCTAAAAGTATGGTTGTTACATACCCACAGTATCAAAAGGCTTTTGATGTGGAAGGAAAAACTCCTTGGGTAATTTTTATTTCCTTTACTGTCTCATGTTCAATTGATACATCACTAATCCATATTGTTTATTACCTTCTCTACAGTCCTACATATGGAGTGTGCAAGGTGGGCACATCAATAATGTGATAAAGCGGATTCAAACAGCCTTACCTGACTCTAAGAGGGTGAAGAAAGGAAAAGTCGTAAAGAGGAAGAAAAAGAAATTGCCATCTTGCAATGTTGATGTGAGTATCTAATGGCTTCTGATATCTTCAATTGCATGTAGCTTTGTTTTATTGTTCTTCTATTTCTCTTTCCAGCCCAAACAACTTAGTCTTTTAATGCCTGATAGAGTCAACCGAGCAGAAATATTTGATGGGATGAAAAAAACATTCCCATTGAGAAGCTTAGCTCGAGAAAAAGGTTCCAGCATCACTGAGATATTATCTGAATTCCCACATTTACTGAACTACAGTGGAGAACTAGTAATTCGTTTTAAGTTCTTGGTTTCTTGTTGTTGCTGAAGATAGTGAATTTTATTTGTTGGCAACACCTCATTCTCTTTTTTCCTTAGATTGGTGCGGAATACCAGGAAATGTTTCCAAACTCCAAGGACATGTGTCCAGACATGGCCAAATTTGTTCCCAAAGTATTAAAGAACTGGGATGATAATACAATTGAAGTCAAGTGCAAAGATGGTAATTATTCTTGGATTTAATTATCTAATTTGTCCCTTGGTGTATATATAAACAATGTATTCTTTTTAGATGACTTCAAGGCTTGTCTCATTTTGGCATTAAAATTGCCTCATAGAATTCGAAGTAAGAGCACTATTCCTCAGGAAGAGGAGTTAATTGTTCTTGTCCAGGTTAGTAGTTGTATCTGAAACAAGTGTTCTTGAACTAAATTCTGTCTGCCATAAACAGTAATTAAGTTTTGCTTTTCATGTCTAGCCTGGAGTTGACCTGGAGGGCTTTGTTGCTGAAAGGAGGATGGATGGAAAGGGAAAGCCCATCCAGCCCTACCTTCTAGGCTTACGAGGACAGATTACAACTGAAATACTGAAGTACTTCCTTGTGTTAGATGGAAATCTATTAGAATTGGGTCGCATCCCATTTTTAAGATGCATTGACTGGCTTTTTAAAACCTATGTGGTTTTTAACGTCAACTACCCAAGCACTTGGGCTCAGTTCTTCAGATTCTTGCAGACCTGTTTCTATAAGATTTACTTTAGCTCAAATGATGACATTCCCCCATCATCTGTTGATCTATTTAACAAATTAGCTGCATTGTAGCTGTATCCCTGATACAATTAGTCACTATTTAAAACAGATTTTGTTACACCATGTTAGTATGTAATTACCGTGATATTTTTTCTTTCTTTGGCTGTTATGAATTTTTAAACTATTAGTCTGATGTGGTAAGGCTCTTATGTAGTAAGGAGTAACTCTATTTCATTTTGTATCATTTATTTGTTTTGTACAGTTTGAACAATTTATCTCCATTTCTTAGTTAATGTTTCATATAAGTGCAATATTTTCTCCATTTCTTAGTTGATGTTATTTGTCATACAGGTTCAATATTTTCAGGTGTGTCAGCAACATGTCTACAACTTAAACAAAATTGATTGATTGCAGTTATGTTTTATTTTAGGAACTTAAATTTTTTTAACTGGAACTGTAAACCTAGATTGAATTGGAAGTACTGTATTGTAAGCTCAGGGACACATTTCACTTGTCATATAATAAAAATGTAAAACCTCTGCTCTTGTGTTTCAAAGGATAGCCTTGTTTTGGCTTAAATCAATGTGTTACTGTTCAAAAGCTTCTAACAATATCTCGCACTTTAATCCTCTTCAAATCAAATGCATTCTTTCTTAGTATATATTTCTTGACTCTGATCTAATCAAGTCAGTTTAAATCTTCAACAATATTATGTTAAAGACAATGTTACCATAGCTTTGCAAAGCTGTATTTTCCTAAGATGTGCAACTGTTGTGATAACATCTTAGATTTGTTCCAGTAGCTTCATTTTTCAATGAGATTTAGCACATCTTTTAAAAAAACTGATTTGAAAAAATGTGGTAACTTTGGTACATGATTTGAAAGTCTTTATATCTTTAAACAGACTTGTTTAATTTAGGAAATTAGGGAAAATGCTGCTAGAAACAATGCTCCCTTCCTAAATCGTATTCTAGATTTAAACTGATGAAAGTTGGTCACTGTATAAGACTACTCAGACTAATCCATGAAATTAAATCTGTCGGGATCTGTAAAACAACTTGATACCGGTTTAAAGCGTAGTCAAACATTTAATCTACATAAGATTTACAAGAGGTATGACATCTTGTTGATATTTTAAATCGACTTTGTTCAATACATTTTCACGTTAGTAAGTCAGTGGTACCCTGCTGCATTTTAAGTGAAGTGAACAGTTAGTTCGGGTTGCTGGCCAGCTGGTTCCTGAAACAAAAGAAAAACCTTTCGTTTAGTAAAAATAATCTCATACAAACTACTGTGAAGCATATAGGAAAAGGCAAGAAAACTCATCTCAAAAATGCTGCGGTACAAGTTGGAGATGTTCAATCATCAACAACTGGGAGTGGAGAGGGAACAAGCTTGGCGGTTCAGTCACGGTTATCTGAAACAAAGAACAATTCCCGTTGAGATTATGGAGGGGCCGGAGGGGCAAACGAAATCACAAAGCACGAGTCGGGAATCTAGTTCGAAATAGAGATTGAACCACACTAAAAGAGGTGAGGAAGTGAGCTAGGGCAATGCGCAAGGCGAAAGAAGTGAAACATGGGTAACGGAGGGAAGGCAACGGCTCCACTGTTCGCAAAAATCAAAAAGAGGATGAAATTAGGTGCCAGGTTCCAGAGATAAATATTGTCAAAGCGACGCCAGATAAGTTACGCAGCTGGCCTAGTTTGAGAAGCAGCCAATGGCTGCAGGGTGATTCCGCACCCTGGTTTCGTCGCTCTCTCCTTGTCACACTCATGGGGCACGGCCATAAGGTGCAAGAGAGAGGACACTACAAAACGGTGTTCGGAATCGCCTTGCAGACAAGTGAGGCGTCTTATGAGGCGCCTCAATCACGAAACCGAATTCAGCATCACTGCCATCATGTAAAGCATAATTTTTTAACATTACGTTTGCTTTTACGGTTGACAATTTTGAATTGCCAAACCACCGATCCAATTATAGGTCATGGATCGGCTTGTCAGGCTCGGAGCTACGCCCATCTCCTCCCTTACCCCTTCTCGAAGCAGAAGCAGAGATCGCTGGTGGAGCACAGGGGGATGTAAATATAGGTGAAGCAACCAGATTCATTGAATAAGTACAGTAAGTCATGTTAAAAAAAATACACGAGTTCCAGTATTTTATTCCCCAAGGTTCTATTTTATGAAGATAATAGTCCGTGACATTGCAAGTCCTAGGTTTCTGTAATTAAGCTAAAGTCATGTGTAGGTTAGGTTCTCTTGGGATTTAGTTCACACTGAACTGATTGCTTGACTTGACTTTGGCACGTTTAAGTTATTGAAGAACAATGATAAAGATTTCAAACCCATTTGGACTGCCAAATGCTTGAGCATTCATTTCTTCAGATGGGTTAAGGAGCATGTAGTATGTAATTAGCAACTTCTGCTCCACTTCAGCTTAAATTTAATTTTGTATGTTTCAGAGCACACTGAAGATAGAATTTGAGAGCAAAGATGAATGTGACTCAGATCAAGGGTAAGTTGTTTTATTTAAATTGTCATAAATCTTTAGATGAAAACTTGAATGCTTTTATTTTGTTTATTCGTTAATACAGTTATGAAGATATACATAAGCGTTGTGATCTGACATATCCGTGAGGCATTATGAAAGGACGAGCCGTAGCAGGAGAGCTCAAGTACTGGGAAAAGTGAACAGATCAGAATAAGATAATTATATCAGGAAGAATCACATGGATTCCTGGAAAGCTAGAAAAAACTGTTGGTAAGTTCTGTCATTAATAATTACTCAATACTTAGACAAAAATGAAAGTGTGCTTGTTCACAGTTTAGAATTGAATTTATTCCTATTAGACAGGTGACCAAATTGAGAGAATAAAAAACAACTTGTTAAGGAAATTCAGTCAGATAAAATAGAAGTAGCAACTGTCAGCTTGCACATTAACAGTTGATGTTGAAGTAAGTAAACAAAGCTATCAAAACCATGCCACTTTTTCTTTCCGTGTTTCACGTAATTTGACAATTACTTTAAAAAAAATAATTTCACACTCTTTTTGTTTCATTTTGTTCTGCTTTACTCTTAATGTCTTGTTACAGATATCAAAGGATCCAGTTCTAAATGCATTTAGCTTCATGAAGCAAGCTGTTAAAAATTTATGACTTGTGACTGTGCTCTTCCTCGATAATTTCAAAAAAAGTTAAGTTTCTTCACGTGTCCTGATCAAATCGAAATAAATATCTGAAAAATTATGTTACTAAGTATCATATGAGATAATCGAAACTTACCATCCAGTCACAACTCCTGTAGATCTTGCTTCATTTAATGGGAGATAACTTTTGGCTGATTTAAGTCACTTGGAGGAAGTTAAAATGGCCAAACAAAGTAAAGAACTCTTTACATCTGAGGCAAGGGAAGCGTGGAGTACAAGTTAAAGCAGCAGAGTCGATACTTTGTAATTGGGGGTTTGTGAGTTCAGACAAGCTGCGTCCAAATTTAAAATTCAAAAATTATCACTGATTTCTTTTTGGCAGCAAACTGCAGCAGCAGCAGCAGCACTGGATACTTATTTCTCATACTAGAGCGAACGAAGGCAGATTGCAGGACAGATGGAAGCTAGATGGAAGATAGCTCCAGTTTGTACACTCACCTGATTGGATGTTGACCCTCCCCCCTCCTCGCTCGCTATACGAGGGGCACAAATCAGAGACTCTCGAGTATCGTGGTCCCACCGGAAGACTTGACTATCTCTCTCTCTCGCACTCATGAGCCAGCCTATTCTTCCTTGTCATTTGGTGTGGTAAACTCTCGGTGGTCGGACGATAGTCGGCATGGCTCATTACAAACCCCAACCTCATCTACTCAATCTTCTGTACGATTTCTAAGTCGCTAAGCTGTTTTTCATCTCTGTGTCACATAACCTTTTTGCACAAATAAGATTACGGACTTTCTGGACACGTTTTATCTTCCTTACGCTAAGTAGTGTTTTGTATTTCCGTGTCATTGTGACGGGATGTGTGAGGGGATTATAAAGATTTATCATAGTTGTTTTAATGATATGCTGCACATTAGCAAGACATCTAGTGCATCAGTGTGTGAAGATCTCAGTGGTGAATTAATTGAAAGTTTCCTCTACTTACAAACTATGGCTTGGATTCTAACCAGCAGTTTACACATGTTGGAGGTATTTTTGACAACTGACAAGCGAGAAATGGAATGTTATAAAGAGAACAAACAACAAGTAAGTGCCCCCTCAGGAAGTAAAAAGCATTTAATATGTACATTTTAACGTATTGAGTGAGGTAGATTTGCAACCCTCATGATTTAATAGAGGGGCGTGACCACATCCAGTGGAAATAGCGCTCTCAATGCGTTTTACGGTACGTTTAGTGTATGCAGTATCTGCGAAAGCTCGATCAGGTTGTGTTGTCCTATGCCAACAGACATTTTTGTCCATTAGAACTGTTCAATATTGTGTAGCTGTGAATGGACAATTATGTCCATTGTGTTGATGAAATTTTGTTCCTAAAGAGATGCATTTCCAGTAAAGATCAATTTCTACCAGGGGTAAGGGTTTGTTTATTGTTGTGGACAAATTTGTCCGTTGAAAGATGCAAATTTGTCACCAGGTGTGGACTATATCGTTACTCTCTCTATACACTAAATTGTATCGTATCATTAGACAAATTTGTATCCTGAAAGATGCGCGTAAAATAGTCACCATCCCAGAGACTAAATTGTTCGGTGTCTATGGACAAAATTGTCCTTTGTCATTTAGTGTGTGATCTTTGATCAAGTTTTTCACTGATTTGTTTGTTGAAATTTTCGCTGCAGCAGCATTTATTCGCCTAATTTCTTCATCAGATTCATCCTGTGTAATAAATTTCAAAAAAGTTACTGGAATTTTCTCAGAATTTCCATCACAATTGTACATTACAAAATTGAAATGACTCAGCGCCCAATTGGAAAATGAAATTTCTTTTTCCTACTTTATTCAGTTCATCAATTGTGGAAATGATGTAAATATGAAAGGACATTAGGATAAGGCAGAATAAAAAGAAAATGACATAAGATTTACTGTGTCAGAATCAAATATGTGCCAAAGGCAATTTCCAAATCTACAATCTAATGCAAACCTGAAAGCAGTTATTGAAGACCTTTTGTTTTCTATATCAAACACAAAACATAAGTGTTCTTGTCTGAACACAAAAAAAAATACACAACTTCTAATAAGTGACAAAGTCAGCTATGTCGTCAATAAGAAATTGAACTAAATTTTCATGAAAATAAATTTTGTAAAATTGATATCACTAATATTTTAAAAAAAAAGAAAAAAGGGACATCTACAGAAAGGAAAAAATGCTTTAACAAACCTCATCTGTGCTGTCTGCCTTCTTCTCAGGCTTCTGACTTTTCTTCTTCTTTTTAGGTTTTGGCATCATTGGAATTTGAGGACGACACATCAGAATCCTACAATGAAAATGTTTTTCAGGTGGCAACATCAGCTACATGAAAATAAAACTGTGAATGATTACGATTACCTTTTTAGACTTCCTCTTCTTTTTTTTAGACTGCCTTTCATCATTACTGTCATCATCATCATCATTGGATTTCTGAAAAAGAACAAATAATCGTCAACAAATAACATATGCACCTCATTACGGATTTTCAAAACCGAACTCATCGTACCTCTTCACTTTTGGTTGATTTTGTTTTCTTTTCATTTTGCACCATATGTTCCTTCTTAGATTTGGTCTTCTTGGAGATCTTTGATTCTCCAGAATTTGATTCATCTGAATCAGTATCCACTGTAACCTAAATGATATGATAGTTTAAAACAATTTTATTCAAGGAACAAGAAATAAAGACTATACAGAAAAAAAAAAAAAAAAAAAAAAAAAAAAACCTCTCTGATTTGTTGTCATCGTCATCTTAAACTTGTGAAACAGACTCACAGAATGGTTTAACAAAATACCGTTGGTACTTTTCCTTCGTTATATTGAGCCTCATGCCATTACTGAGTAAAACAGTTGTGTAGGTCTGGAAAAAATAAAAAGTAATTACTTTTTAAATTGACAATGTCACATGGTAGGTAAAACAAAATACAAACCTTGTCAGGAATTTGAAATGAGCAACTTGGTTCTTCATCCGGTACTACAATTGTTTTACTCAGTTTGTCTTTGGTCATCTCCAGCTCAATACCATTATCGAGAGTTATTTTATGTACATCTGAATCCTAATTTTCAAAAAAGTTAGGAAATTAAACCATGTAAACTTTCCAATCTTTGAAAGATTTGAAAATATACGTACCGCAACAGGGGAGGGCATGTTATAAATAGTTGAGTCATCATCCTCATGTGGCAGGTAGGAAAAAGTGTACGAGACGTCACAAAGACTTGTCTAGAACAAAAAAAAAGTAAGTGCAAAAGAAAAAGAAAAGGAAAAATCCTTTCCGAACATTTTCTATGACATTAACAAAGAAAAAGAACTGCTTCTCCCCACTGAGCGCATGGACTTGGTGCATGAACCGCTGTATGCCCTTCCATTACTGCCCATCCTTGCCAAACGGTTTCCTAAATGTCCCTCCCGACCCTGCCCCTGCTCGCTTTCCATCTTGCTTTCCTTTCTTCCCAATGATCGCCGTGCGACTGATGACACAGCGACTACCGGAAGTGCACTTCCCCTGGCTGGCCATGCTTGCCATGCGCCTTGCCCTGCCCGTACTGTAAATCCTGCGGTTGCCCGTCCTGCCGCTCTTGTCCTCGTCAGCGTGCACCCGCCTCCCCTGGTCCTTCCGAACCTGACATTACTCTCATTGAAAATATACCCGAGCTCGGATTCCTATATTTGGTCATGTTCGCCGTGGCACTCCTCAACTAGTCGATGCCCTCCGTGTTCGTCGTGTGCCTACCGATGCTCGCCATGACCGTGCCGATCCGCCCTGTTCGACATTGCCCCGCCCGTACTGCCAGTCGTGCCTTTGGGCGTCCTGGCGCTCTTGTCCTTCTCAGCGTTCCCCCGCATTCCCTGGTATACGACATCCTGACACTGATGGCGCTGAGTATCTGGCCGACATCCGCTTCCTGTCCTTGCCCATGTTCCCCGTGGCGCTCCTCAATTAGCCGATGGCCACCGTGTCCCTCCTTTTCCTACCCATCATCGCCATTACCCTGCTCGTCCCCCTGCTCGACATTGCCCTGCCCGTCCTGCCACTACTGCCGTTGCCCGTGCCCGTGATGCTGCCCTCGCCCTCCTCAGCGTGCCCCAGGCTGCCCTTGTTCTCCCATTACTGACACTGCTAGCCATAGTAATAGCGAACCTTCGCTTCCCTTCTTGCTCATGCTAAACATGTGACTCAGCATCAAGAAAAGCATGAGTGCCAGACAAATCTAGGTGTACGTAAACACAAAAATATTTGTGCAACACATAATCATAATGCTACGATGTCAACCTCTCACTTTAAAGACAAAAATCGCAATCTGATAAAAAAAAATTACTATACAGTATAATGACGTTTCATAAAGACGCAGGTGCAGGCGGGTTTGCCTCCGCTATCTTCCCGTGAACCCCGAAAGCCCCTTTGGTAGCCAAACCAACCCACCCCTGCGTTTTTAATGAGATGCTCGGTACATTACCTCACTTGTGGACGACATCCTTGGGAGTGAAATCTTAATCTTCTGTTCAAAAACTAAAATTTAGAAAAAAAAAGGGGAAAAAAAGATCGGATAAAATCATTGCCCGCTTAGCAATGGTTAGGGCCCGAGAATGATGTTGTCTGGATAGGACACAAGAATGAATACTGTGCAGAGTGAATTACATTGTTGGCCAAAAAAACTCAACATACCTTGTACACAAAAACTTGTAAACTTACTCATTCATCACCAAAATCTAAATCAGAAAAGAACTACAAAAAAATTTGAATTTTTGTTTATATATATTAAAACAGGTATCCTAGTGAGCACAGGAAAGTAAGTTTGGTTGCCTACGCACTGACCGCAGGCGCTCTTGGGGGAGTAGGGGGAGTAGGTAAAGTGGTAGGAGGCACTCTGCTCTTAAAGTCTCAGAAGAAGGGAGTGGTGTGACGGCCACCCGAGGTGTAGGGGGCGTAGGCACTATGGTGGTCCTGGAGCGCACACCACGCAGCCCACGTGCACCGCGCTACAGGAAAGGGTTCTCGGCGCATCCCCCGCGGGCAGACCCGCGATTTGCGGCTCATCCATTGGGGGATGAGCGACCTCGCGGAAGACTCGCGATTTTCGCGGGGGACTCACGGCTTTCGCGAAGGACTCGCTCCTCTCGCAGAAGACACGCGCCTCTCACGGGGCAGGCTGCAAATCCACCTCGGAGGACCCGCGACGCCACAAAGGGCACGTCGCGGTTAAGTGGGGTGCGCTCCATAAGAACTACCGTAGTGCCTACGCCCCCAAACATGCTCGGGTGTCCGTCACACTACTCCACTACTCTGAGACTCTAGCGGCCGAGTGCCTACTAGCACCGCACTTACTCCCCTCCATCGCCCTAGAGCGCCTGCAGCCAATGGGCACGCAACCCAACTGACTGCCCTGTGTTCTCTGGGACATTAGGTATTTAAATTTTCAGGTTTTACTTACCAATATACATCTGTTACACTACCTGTAATACGACACCTTCAAATGTCATGTCAGACAAAAGTCTACATTTAAAAACTAAAGTGGCCTCAACCATGAACTGCAACATATGACAAGAGGAAAAATTGAGTACTGCTTCCAGTGAGCCTGAGTATGTGTTTACGCTGCCACCCATTCATAATGTTTAGGGGGTTGGCCTACCTAGTGTGTCCCAGGCAATCACATGAGTTCTCACTCGGTAACGTCATTGTTAGACCCCTCCTGACATACAAAAAAGACACTTCCAATATGCTATACAAAGCGTAAACACATAATTGGCGAGTCAGCGACCGACGCGAATTAACAAATATAGAAAGATAGGCTATACTAGTAGAAATCGGAGATTTGGGGCTGAGCACAGGCCCTACCGGGCGTATTATTAGGGAAAAAAAACACAATTATCTACTTTTTGCACCTTTAATAAAACCTAGGTTACTGCATTATTGAAAAAACAATTAGAAAGCTGCAATATAAAACGCAAAGAATTAAGACAAAGGTGGCAACCTTGCCGGCCAAGCGCGCTATAATCGCACAATTTGTATTTTATACACCTAAATCATAACTGACCATCATAAGACTACCTCCACAACAGTTAGGAAGTAATCTCTGCAGATGGCAAAAACAATTTAATATTATGTTATGTGTATGACGTTTTCTTATTTTCCATGGCAAAACAGTCAGAAACATCGAATCTCATTTACTTTAATAACACGCTGGACCGCAAAACTCAAACACAAATCAAACCTACTTCCGGTTTCTTTTTTGTTCTTTAATCACTGCCTTGTCCCCACTTTTCATACACGACCAACTGTGACATGGCCATCGCACTTATACAGCCTATACTCTCCATTTCACTTCTCCAAGTCATCCAAAAACATCACGTCCAACGATTAACTGAGTGATTCGAAAATATTCCTCCAAGCATCACTTAATTAATTTATTATTAATTCTGTCCAACAATCAACTTTCAAGGTACGAATTCATTTTATCAGTCAATTAACCTTATTGTGCTATTCTTTCAACACCGGCCACCCATCATCGACATGTGCCGCACATGTCAAGAACTTTTTAAGTTCATAATTAACTTTGTGCTGAATGTCACTAATTAGTGACCGAATTAACTTGTGCTCAATGTCATAAATTAATGACCAATTTACTAACTTTACGATTATTCTTAACATGTTTTGATTTTCAACATGCTATCAAAATGTACTTTATATTGAAAGAGAAGCAGTCCATTAATAACTTTTCAGTCAGGCCTTAATTTGGTGTTACGTTTCATTTCAGGATGTGTGCTGCATTTGATCCATTCGCCAACTTGAATGGTGGTCCCCCAAAACCTCGGCAGGTCAACTCCCTTGTTCCTGGCATAAAGTATGAATGTACAAGATTCTACTCTCAACAATCGAAGTTCACCAAGCAAGATGGGACAACACCATACAACACAGTAGTGGAATTTGTAGATGGTGGTTTACAATTTAAATTAATTTTGCCCAAGCTGTACGACAACCAAACACATCAGTGGATGGAATCAATGAATACACTTATCACAGCACACATGCCACCTTTCATTGTTTTTTACGGAAAATGTGGAATAGACAACGTCATTGATATATTGCAGTTTCATGAAGGTAATTACCAATCAGATCTCATGGCTAATTTTGATTCATGACATCTGCAAAACAAATTTCATTCTGTCATTTGTTTTCGATTATCTCAATAAACATAGATGATTCCAAGTTCAGTTCAGTTTTGATACGTCAATCTGTCAGTGCAAAACTAACAACAGGATAGTTTCAGTTTCATCTGTTTCATGACATGCAATTGAGTATAACATTAATCAACATTTTTAATTTAAAATTCTTAGTTTAACGTGATCTTGTTACTGATTTCCTTACAGCTGTGAATGTTTCCAAATTGGCTGCAATCCGAAGACTTCAAGGTAACACACCCTCCACATCACCAACAACATGAACAAGCATTGTTTACTCTTTTTCATTTCTTATAAATTTTCTTCTCTTAAGTTTGTTCAACTAATTCAGTTTAAGCTAAACTCAAGACTGTGTAAATATTAATTTATTTATTACCCATTAATGTATACTGGTCATAAATGGTATTATACAAATATAACTATTCATTAAAGAACTATGAAATCAGCAACCTGACATTGCTTTCCCTTTTACGATTTCATTTTCACTCACCCTATTCTACTCCAATGCAACATAAAACCAATAACACATGAAATTCCTTTTTCCAACTTAATTTTTACTTATACTAAAACCAGCATAAAAACTAAATTAGAAACTGCCCATTTAGGGAATCGAAAATATGGTGGTTATTATGCATTTGTTATTTGTCTATAACGTACGACAAAAACCGGACAACCCTTATCTTGAAATGATAAGGCAAGCCCAAAACAAAATGTCTTTTTTCTTTCTCTTCACTTTCGATATCCTAGTTTTACTTGTCACCAAACAATCTTAACCTTTACGAGCAGATTTAAAAAATCCATTAAGTACATGGCGGCCTTGCTCACACCACAAAACGCGCTATAATCGCACAATTTTATTTACCCACAGACTTGTAACTTTCACCGCAGACTTTAAGATTAAATTACTATCCTATTCTATGTCGTCTCATATCTGGGTCTATATTTGTTACACGGCAGAGCAGAGGTTAAGCAAGCAAATGATCATTATAGCTCCCAGCTTTTCGACTTCCAATTCTGATTGGTTAAAAATGTAAACAAAAATCATATGACTTCCAGCTTCCAAGACAATATCCGAGATCGGGACCGGAAATCAAAAAAACTGGATGCTCTCTTTAAACCCTCCATAAAACCTCCTCCATGCCACCAAATAACAGATAATAATTCAATGTGTTGTTTATTTGACGTAATGTAATTCGGTATAAATTAGGAAAACGGCCGAAAACATCGAGTTTCGTTTACATAACTATAACACAGCACAAATCGAACTTCTTTCCGGTTTCTTTTTTGTTCTTTAATCACTGCCTTATACCCATGATTCACACACGACCGAATGTGCATGATTACATCCGCACGATCCACACCATCCGTTCTGCCATCTCACTGCAGTCCAGTGCGCATTTCACTTCTGCGGATCATCCAAGAACATCTCGTCAAAGGATTAACCTCGTGACTCAGGAGACTTCTTCCGACCATCGATTAATTATTACGACCCATCAATCTTCTATTAAGGTACGAGATCAACTTATTAATCATCTCATCCTATTATACTGTTGTTTCAATACCGACCACCCACCATCACCATGTGTCGCACATATCACCATGTTTAACAATTATTAGTTATCTACGTCATCAAATCATCTCTTATAACCGATCCATTAACCTTACCATTCAGCACTGTAATACAATCACACAAAGTCATTCCATCTTGTTATCTTAGTCAACTGTTCATTCAATATCGGCTATCCACCATCCACATGTGCCGCACATGTTAGTCCATTATAAAATTAATAATTAATTGTGTGCTCATTGTCATCACTTACTGACCAAGCCACAAACATAATTCTTCATCACTGTTATTTAATACATGAGTTCATTGCATCTTGTTAAAACGTACAAAAACTTTCACAGAATCAAAACTCATAACCTCTGAATAATCTGCAACTAATAATTTTATCAACTACTTTTGCACATTGCAGTTCCCACTAAATATCGTTGTTCATAATCAGGTATTGCCATAATCAAGCTATTGAAACAGTTCTTTACAAGGTGCAATAATATGCATGCCAATCTTGTATGATTTGCATCCATGTCCAACTCACGGTTCACTTCTCACAAACTACAGATACATGTACTTTAATGCTCTTCTATGTTCGCTTCAATTTCAACTTAACAATAATCGTTCAACTAACCTGACTTAATTACGGCATAACTTAACTTTTGCTACTGAATGTCATTGTGCATCATAGACATAATCTGCAAAATTCTCGACATGTTTCAATTCTCAGCATGCCATTGTCATTAGTTTAACATACTTCTTTATAACTATTGCTTCATTACCTCCAACTGCTATTACATGTACTTTATGCATTAATGTGTTATGTAATTCCTTGTATATCTTTGCACATTAATTTATTTCATTACATGTGACTCATCGTCATTATGTTGTTACAGATGAGTGTCTTCCAAAAACTCAAAGTGTTGGTGACTGAGCATGCAACAAAAATTGCCCCAGACAACTTGGAACGTGGCAAGAAGTATGAAGTGTACGCCTTTAAATCAAGGCGCTCAGATTACCCCACCAAAGATGGCAGATATCCTGATAACCTGATAGCTTATTTCAAGATTAATAACCTTCGATATTATACAACTCTGCCAGCTGTATACAATAATCAGAGTACTGAAACAGTTGATGAAATGAATCAAGCCATTAAGAATGGAAATCATCCATTCATAGTGTACTACGGCAAAGATGGTCAACGTAATCACATCATTGTTCACGAATCTGGTGAAGGTAAGATTATTGCACAAAACGCTTGCTGTTACTTTTATACATCAATTAATATAATATTACTTGCCCCAACAGAAATTGACCGTGACTTGTTGAGACAATTCACTGACAAAATGAACAACCAACAAAGCAAGATTCAGCCGTCAACATCCCAGACTCGACCATTAATGTCTTCACCTCCACGGCAGCCATCTACGTCCAAGATTCAGCCATCAATGTCTTCGCCTCCACGGCAGCCATCCACATCCAAGATCCAACCATTAATGTCTCCACCTGTGCAGCACACATCAATGTCCAAGAATCGACTGTCAACATCTCCAGCTGCACAGAACCAGCCAGGATCTGATCATGAAACATCATTGACTCCTCCTCCATTGAAACGGCAAAAAACCGATTAATTGACTATGTAACCTTTCACAACTAACCTTCAAAGGTCTGTATTGTATCTTTTAATTTAGGTGATGGTTATGACCAAGACTAATTTAATTTCAAATGATCTCCTTAGGGCAAAACTTCCTTTTGTTAGACTACTACTAATGTAGAAACACAATAAATATTTACCACTCTCCTTACTTTCAACAATCTCAAGTATTTTTGTTATGTTTCATATTAACTTTATCAAGACTGTTATGTTACATTGTATTAATTATATTCATTCAATTTCGTTAGGAGTATAACTTGTTAAATATAATTTAATTTGATCTCCAACAAGTCAAGACTGTTTTTGTTATATTTTTGTTACTAACAAATATTTAACTGTTCAATTAATAAAAATTGACTTTGCAACACCACTTTCCACCTTTCATTTCAAACATTACCCAACGCAGATACCTTTACTATAATTTGATAGTATAATATCAACTCAATAACTTCCTTTGCTTTCAAATTTTACACAAAAAATTAAAATGTATAATTAATGCGAGGCAGAAATAACCTAACATGCTTCATAACAAACCATCCAAGATTAATCTATTGCAAAGCCTCGGTACAATTTACTAAACCTCAAACTACATTTAAGCAAATTGCTGCTTATGACTTGCTATGATGCCCAACAGATACTTCTTTTCAGTACAGTAACATCTCAATTGTCAGCAACATTTTGATACATGATGCACTGACACAAATAGCCTTTGTTTATGGATTTCATAGAACTAGAAATAATTGTAAAAATTCACAGTTCTCTCAAATTTTATTGTAATTAATGATTAATGAAACAAACGACTATTATAATCAGTCTTAAAAAAAATCACATAATACAATTGTTGATTCATTCAAAAAAATAATTAATGGAATATGCATAGACATAATACATCACACTTTTACTCCTTCACAGATTTCGTGGTCGGTAGTTTTGGATTGGAGCAAATCCAATGAACATCCGTTCTTCGCATAACACAGAATAATGTAGAACCTGGATAATGAAATGATATAATGTTAATTGCATTAAAATTTAAAAACTAATCATACAGCAGTTAACGAAAAACTTTTACATACTGTTAAAGCATGAATAGCATCAGTCTCCGAATCCATGATAACATACGCAAACTGCTTTGACTGGTTTTTGCTCCTGTTTTAAAATTACAACTATTACATACTACTTAAAAAACCAACACAAAATTTAGTGACATAACTAAACTTACTTCATTAATGTTATAAGTAATGGACAGAACCCTTTAGATGCAAAATGCTTCTTCAAATCATCTTTGGTAACAACATTACTGAAACAGAACAACATAATGAAAATCTACTGTATACAATACACACACATACATAAAGACAGTTGCCCACCTAATATTGCACACATAAAGTTTATGTGTAGGTGAATAAATGTCAGGAATCTCCTTCCTCACATAATCTTCATATTTTTCAGTCTCATAATTAACACCAATATCAATATCTTCCTCAACACTAGACACATTTATATCTAAGGGATTAATGTCAATGACTGAAACTTTCAACACGTGATGCCCAACACGTCTCATATTCAAATGTTTCACAACTGAAATAGAAACAAAATCAACATCATTTTTGTAACATCATTTAACAAATTAATGGTGCCTCTTTATTGATTGCATTTCAATACTAACTGTGATTTGCTGCAGCCTCAGTATCCATTAATACATAAGCTTTCTTAATATCAGCATGTACTTTCAAACGTCGCACATTGCCATACAAACCTTAAACATAACAGTTATGTTAGACAATATTTTGGTTACCCAACATCATTACAATTCAGATACGATTAGTACTTACTAAAAAGGCTGTAGATTGCATGAAAGTCAAATTTCTGAAAAAAAAAAAAAACAACTAATTAATGCAAAATCATATTACTATTAAAACAACTTCCAACAAAATTTCATACATACATTTACACTGAACTCATGAACACATACAACTGTCTTTAAATGAGTTCCTTGGGATATAGGCACTGATGATAATTTGGAATTAATTGGAACCTACAAAACCCAAATATGGTTACAAAAAAACAACTAAAAACACCTACAATTAATTATGTTCTAGCTACAGTACTGTTCCTATTAAACTTACTTCAACAAGACCACTTTCATTAAAATTAATTTCATTGTTAAGTCCTGCTTCAGTCTCATCAACAGGGATTAATACACCCACATTCCGATCAACATCAATCACATCCATCTCAGTAATTTCAGCAGACTCATTAATAACATTCGCCAACTTTTCGTCATGGTTCATATCAACAAGATTGTCATTATGTGCACCCTCATCATCACTAAATATAATGAAATCAATGTCAGACGATTCTTTTGCCTGCAATAATATACCAAAAAATAAACAATAATTCACTTAAATCTTTTTATACTAGATAATCAATACTAACCTCACTTGTCTCCTTCACAAAATTAATGGTAGAAAATTCAGCTATAGCATTATAATTAGGATTAATAAGCACTTCCTCAATTTGTTTCCTTAAATCTTCCATTAGATCGTCGCACTTTAATTTAAAATCAACATATAAATTGTGGAACTTGGCGCTAAAATGATCATCAATTTCTTTCAATTTCTTATTCATTAATTGGTAAAATGGATGATTAACCTGCAAGCTACAACCTGCAAACAAAATAAGATTAAATGTAATTCAGATTCAATACAAATCAGTACAAAATAAAGGAAAAAATCTTACCATCCACTTCTACATTATTATTAAGTTCTAAAGAAAACTCAGAGTTTTTCACTCTAATGGGTTCAACAATCCCTTGCTTCCTCCTTCCGAGGCCTTGCCCCACTTCATAACCGAACTGGATAACATAACCAAACATAAATACAAATTAACCAATACAATGCTATAGGACAGTTTCCAAATTTATTGAACTTTTAAGTCATGTGCTTCCGATCAATAACAAATAAACATTTCAAACTATACACAAATTTCGGTAAATGTCGTTACAATCCAAATAGGTTATGTAAATCAACTAACTTTTTCCAAGTACATTTGCCCGAAAACAGACTTCACGGGCTTATCTTCACCACCTTCCGCCATTTTCAGACGTTGCAAACAAACTCTTAATATTAATTAATTGATCACAGTTGGATCATTAATTAATTAATTAAATTAATATGTCGTGAACAAACTCCAACATCCACACACCATGCCGCTACTAATACTAATACCACAGCCTGTGAACAACTCAGAACCGACCGAAGAGGATACCACACTTCGAGCCAAACATTATTCACAGTTACGGTCACGTCATCTTTCATTTAAAAGCAGTAAAACACCAAACCTCACCTCAATGCAGATAAAAAATAATAGGCTGCAGACTACATCATCATAACAACAATAATACGCCACAGCTTTAATAATGATTCTGAAGTTCCTCCTCAAAAGCTCTTCTATCAGTCAACTCGGACCTCTTTCGCAAAGAATCCAAACGATCAAATCCAAAATCTTTTAATAAAAGTCCTTCAAAACTCCGCACTCTTGAAAGAGCAACATAGGTTAATCCAAGAGAGAATTCACGTTTCCCGATACTGATGACAGCCTATTAGCAAACAATAAATTATGTGCAACAAAAGAACACTAAAAATACAAACAACAACAACAACAAAATATTCAGTCAAGACTCACTTGATCAAGACTTAAACCTTGGCTTTTATGAATTGTGCAAGCATAACTCAATACAACAGGAAATTGTTGTCTACTACAAGAACCATGACTGGATTTCCAAGAACTAACAACTGGCCCTATGGGAACTAAATTATTAGGGCCAATACCAGGTCCTTTGTAATTATCAAATTGACACATTAATATTCGGGGAGTACCAAAAGGAGGTTCATTGTCTTCATCATATAGAATATCCACTAAAGTGCCCATAGTACCATTCACTAATCCTTTCTTGGTCCATAAATTTCGTTTCAACATGATTCGAGCACCCCGGCCCATGATTAATTCACTTGGCAAACCATTAGCTTTGTCTTCAGAACCATATTTTGCACCATTGCCATTGTGTTTTGCCGGAATAATTGCTACAGGTACAAGATTTCCTGCATCATCTGTTAATTCTTTCAAAGTTTTCTTATTGTGCTTTGCAACGTCTTCTTTAGTGGAAAACAATCTAATGGCTTTATCAAACTTCTTCACTTCATCCACAGTAACATTACTTTCAAATCGTTGCTGCAAAACACTATAATCTTCAATATTGGCTAAACCCATGCTAATACGATCTAAAAGACCTTGAAATGCTCTGTCTTTTTGTCTGTGACATTGAGTTAAAACAAACAAACAATCAAATGAATTAAAGAGGTTTTTGCCATGTAATGATTCAGGTCTTAGTTCACTCCTTGCATACAATGGTTGATTCATGACAGGAGGAAGCTGACGATAGTCACCAAATAAATAAAAATTCAGTCCACCAAAAGGTTCTTGAATCCCAGTTCCTTGCCTTAATCGAAAATCAATATCTCCCAATAATGAACAACAAATGAACGAATATTCATCAATAATCACAAATTTAACTTTTGAAATGGTATCACAAAATTTTCGAGCACTTTCACCAGTCAACTCTGAAATACTGCCACCTTTTGCTGGTATACTTAATGATGAATGAATAGTTGCTCCACCGACATTAACAGCAGCTACTCCAGTAGGCCCCAAAAGCATAACAGAACCTTGACCAAATTCTCTAGTCACTTTATTGACAAGATACCTTATCAACAAACTCTTACCAGTTCCTGTAAAAATTTAAAAAAAAAATTACTTTTTCAGTAATGCCTTAGAATACATAACATTGTACACAGTACATTTACCAATAACTAAAACTACAACTCAAATACCTCAGTTTTGTTGAAATTAAGTTCAGTTCAGTTTTGTTCAGTTCGATTCAGTAGCACTTGTTCCATTAATAAATAATAAGACCCATAATAATTCCACTTTACTTTAAGAGCTTCATTATTAACAAAATTACAAACATGTCAATTATAATCACATAGAACAAACTACAAACTGGTCCACACCAAACAATTTATAACAAACAACTTACCAGCTTTTCCTTGCACCAAAACCTTTTTAGGTATACTATTATCATTAATACCATTCTTTAAGGCCTCAATTTGCCTTTCCATTACATTTTTAACTAAAGTTTGCTCACTTGAAAAGTTAATGTCTGGCAAGTCTACCACAATGTTTTCAGTATATTCATAGTTCTTCTTTTCATTTTCAATAAACTTCTCTAAATACTTAAAATCACCAAAGCAATCATACAAATGTGAATTGGCATGCCAATCATACTTTATATCAACTTCACGCATTCCAGGGTTGACATCATCAGGAGCAATATTTGCTATAAGCCTCTGAGCAATCATCCAATCTTCATTTGCAACAACATCAAGATTTTCATTCACATCATTTTCACATTCTTCAGTTTCTTCAGGTTCTCTAACCACATTATCAGTTAAATCAACAGTTTCTTCAGAATTTGCAACATAATTTCTTTTAAAATATGACTCCCAACTTTCATCATCTCCCTTATCTAGAGGTTTCTCATTTGACCAAGGAACATGTAACAAAACTTGTTGCCTATAATACTTTTCATTATCATCACCAATAATTTTCAACCGTGGGAACACTCTAACAATATTGGGCTTCTTTTTACTTCTGTTCCACGTTTTACAATTATAAAATTTGGCAGCATTCCACATTGACACATCACTCAATACATTTGGCCTATTACCATATTTTTCCATAAATGATGAACTACTCTTCTGAGACAAATTGTTCAGTTCACCATCTTCAGAATTAATGTTCAGTAAAGTCCACCTTGCTTCATTAGTTTGAACCACAACAAAATTACGTCCAGCACAATTAAATAATTTAGCACCCATCATTATGTGACAAACTTCTTGAGCACTTATATCTCTTTCAACACAGTTCTTAATTAATATTTTCTGAATGGCTCGTCTTGCATGATCACCACCACTAATAGAATTACACACTAGTTCACAAATATCCAATAATGATTTAGAACTGACTTCCGATTTGGACACATACTTCGTAATGTAATCAATAACAGCAGATTTATGAAGAATGGGACAAATGTCCATATTAGCTCTCCACGTAGCAATAATGAATGGGTTATACTTATTCAACAAAGGATCATTCCTTTCAGGAACAAAATCATAATTACCCGACTTCTCATTCAAAATTAATTCTGCTGCTTCAGTTATATCAAATGGAAAACGGAAACGACACACAGTCTCCTTCTGCTTGTTCAAACGCAAACAGTATCCAGGACTGCATCTCGTGTGTCTCTGCACTTTTTTCAATAACTGACTAATATCTGTTTCAAAATCTTGCACTTCTCCATACCTAACTTCACAAGGATGTTTCTCAGGCATGTCAACATTAGAATTAGGATTAATGGCAGAAATTAATCCTTGAAAATACGTCTTCACAAACAACTTCTCTTCTTCACTACCATTCAATAATCTTTCAACATTCTTTGGAGCACCTTCCAACCAAAACAAGCCATGCACATGAGGACTACCCCTGTAGAAAATAAACAAATAACAAATTACACACCACAATTTTATACACACTACATTAAAACATCTAACATACCTGTGTTGATATTCAATACGATACCAATAATCACTCACTTTATACTTCGGTTCCAAAACCTACAAACAAATAAAAAACAGAGCCAAATAAATACCTATACATCATAAAATATATTACAACAAATTTCTCCAAAATTACCTCCTCAATATATATTTGCAACCTATAATCAAAAAACAAATCAACAATAAGAGGATTCTCTTGAATTAATGATCTTCTCTCCTTCATTGATACTTCACTTATATTTTTTCCACTCAAAATTCTATATAGATCAGGCCAATAAAAATCAGCTGCACTTAGAGTTAGAAATATAGTAGGAAGTCCTATTTGCTCCACCATATCTCTTAATTCACCACACCTACTCTTCCAATATGCCTTAGAACCTTTCAGATTAGAACCCATAAACATGAGTTTATTGCGAGCACTCACATTAGAAGCCAAGTGAGCCTTTAATTCTTCAACATTCATTTCTTTTAAAACTGAATCTTTGTCAACAAAAACTTTGCCAGCCTTTATAGCAGTATGCCTCAACCACATATTGAAAGCAAAAAATCTAAATGTTGCATGTTTTGCAAATCTTCCATCTTCATAGGAAAGTAAATGTTTAAAATATTCATGCATATGAACTTTCTTTTCTCTAACATCATGTAAGTCACATTTTCCATAAGGAAACAAACATGGAAAAGCTTTAACTATAAAACCAGCGTCAAATTCATTGACAGGATCAGTACCCAAATTAGGCCACTGTAATGAACTGTTGATTAATTGATCCTGATTATATACAGGTACGAAAGGTACACCAGAAGACGCAATATTTTCAATGGATTCTGTTTCACTTCCAACTAATTCATCATCTAATTCAGCATCAATATTTTCCTCACTTTCAACGCCATCAATAACCATTGAGTTTACTCTATCATACACATTCCCATCTATAGGCAAATCTGCAATATTTTCTTCTGAAATCTCAATATATTTATAATAATCATTGTTCACTTTCAACCATACCAGAGCATCACGAACTTTCCCAGCTCTTACTTGAAAATCACAGCTCTTCTCAGTACCATTTCTGTAGGTAACAGTTAATACAGAATTAAGCTCTTCAATTCGATACGGTAACATTGTTGCAAAACCTTTCACATCTTGCAAAAAATTAATAACATTCCCTTTGTATCCATATTGACATCCCTTCAATTTGAAAACACTCAGCACAGGGTGTATTAATGCAATTAATAACTGCTCTACAAATGTTAGACCCAACAGCTCTTCCGGAACTATGCCTGGATCCATATTGTTTTGATCAGAATATTTCCAACAAACAGCTTTCTTCCTATGTGCTTTTTTCATGTTTGAATAACACAAATACTTCTCTTTACATATATCACAGAACTCTTCCTTCATACTTTTCAACTTATCCTCAAACTTAGCACACAAATTTCTATATTCACAATTAATATCATGTCTTCTGATTTCTAACTCTGGATTCTCAGCAATCAAAACACAATTACTACTACCACCTTCAGCATTAGCAGAATTTCCTGTGAAATTAGATAAGATTAATATAAACCAAACACACCAATAATCAAATAAATAAACTAAAACTTACCATCACTACTCAGGCCAGGTCGACAAAATGAACCAACATTTTCCAACAAATTAATAGGCCCTTTCAGAATGGGCACAGCTGTGTTCTTTAACCTCTTCCTTTCACAAGTAGCAAACATATTGTCAGGAAAATGCTCAGAACACACAAAATCCGTTTGGTGTAAGTTTCGGATGTCTTTTGATAACAATTCTCTGTTATCACAAAACATCATCCAACTACGACACCTAAACATAGACAATTTCATTTCCACAACTCATTTCAAATTGCATTACTAACAATGACAATAATTAATACTATTACCTTTTAATTTCATTATCATCCACAATATACTCCTCATTAACAAGTTTCATTACAGGAGGGAAACGAAACATACTATGACTGACATTGTTACTAACACATCCTTCAACAGAACATAACCGTCGAACTCTTTTCTTTGCCTTGGTTTGCTAGATTAAAAATATAAATATTAACCCATACCATTCTAAACTAAAGCCCACATACAAACATTAAACAAATATGAACACACATTTACACTTGCCGAAACAGCAACAAATTCATTATTCTCTTCTACATCAACATCACTGAGTCTTGTCTCCTTACAACTACTGCCAACAACCATCGTAGCACAGTCTGATATATGATGTGATGTGTCTTGTATTTTTGGATTCTCAGCAACCAAATCATAATTACTACTACCACCTTCAGCATTACAAGAATTTCCTGTAAAATTATACAAGATTAATATAAATAACAAAAACCAATAATCAAATAAATAAACTACACTTACCATCACTACTCAGGCCAGGTAAACAAGATGAACCAACATTTTCCAACAAATTAATAGGCCCTTTCAGAATAGGCACAGCTGTGTTCTTTAACCTCTTCCTTTCACAAGTAGCAAACATATTGTCAGGAAAATGGTCAGAACACACAAAATCCGTTTGGTGTAACTTTCGAATGTCTTTTGATAACAATTCTCTGTTATCACAAAACACCATCCAACTACGACACCTAAACATAGACAATTTCATTTCCACAACTCATTTCAAACTGCACTACCAACAATGACAATAATTAGTACTATTACCTTTTAATTTCATTATTATCCACAATGTACTCCTCATTAACAAGTTTCATTACAGGAGGGAAACGAAACATACTATGACTGACATTATTACTAACACATCCTTCAACAGAACATAACCGTCGAACTCTTTTCTTTGCCTTGGTTTGCTAGATTAAAAATATAAATATTAACCCATACCATTCTAAACTAAAGCCCACATACAAACATTAAACAAATATGAACACACATTTGCACTTGCCGAAACAGTAGCAAATTCATTATTCTCTTCTACATAAACATCACTAAAACTTGTCTCCTCACAACTACTGGCAACAACCATCAAATCAGAATCTGATGTATGATGTGATGTGTCTTGTATTTCTGGATTCTCACTGACCACATCATAATTACTACTACCACCTTCAGCATTACAAGAATTTCCTGTAAAATTATACAAGATTAATATAAATAACACAAACCAATAATTAAATAAATGGACTACGCTTACCATCACTACTCGGGCCAGGTAAACAAAATGAACCAACATTTTCCGACAAATTAATAGGCCCCTTCAGAATGGGCACAGCTGTGTTCTTTAACCTCTTCCTTCCACTGGTCAAGAACATATTTTCAGGAAAATGCTCAGAACACACAAAATCCGTTTGGTGTAAGTTTCGAATGTCTTTTGATAACAATTTTCTGTTATTGCAAAACAACATCCAACTACGACACCTAAACATAAATAATTTCATTACCACAACTCATTTCAGATTGCATTACTAACAATGACAATAATTAATACTATTACCTTTTAATTTCATTATCATCCACAATGTACTCCTCATTAACAAGTTTCATTACAGGCGGAAATCGAAACATACTATGACTGAGATTATTACTAACACATCCTTCAACAGAACACAGTCGTCCAACTCTTTTCTTTGTCTTCGGTTGCTAGATTTAAAATTAAAATATTAACCCATACCATTCTTAACTAAAGCAAGCATACAAACATAAAATAAATATGAACATACATTTGCACTTGCCAGACCAACAACTAATTCATTATTATCTTCTTTATAAACGTCACTAAAACTTGTCTCATTACAACAACTGTCAACAGCCATCACATCACAGTCTGATAAATGACCCACCGTTTCATCTGTAACTTCCCTTGCCACTCCATCATAATTTACTCCAACACTCTACAACAGGTAAAAGCATGTAGAACAAACATTGCAAAAATCACACATAAACTACTTTAACTCACCTCTCCATTACTTGAACATGTATCAAACTCAAACTTGGCAGCTTCCATCAAGTCATTGCCACATTCACTCCCTATTTCCATTGTCAAGTTATCATTAGTTAATGTATAACACTGCAACAAATTCAATAATAAACAACACTTTATACTTGTATATATAAACATTAACATATAAACTACTATTACTAACCAGACCACTCTTGGGCGAAACTACAAGTTCAGTTGCAGCAACTTCAAACAAATCATTACATCCTCCACTCTCATATTCCATTACCTGATCATTATTCACTTCATAACACTAAAACAACATTAAAACAATACATAAAACAACCAATTTCTGCAAACTCACACCAAACACTTCATATAAAAAGAAATCAACAGTAAACTGGTGCAACATCTAAACTTTCTAAATTATTTTAAAACTTCGACGCACCAACGCATCATCGACCCATAAAACAACAATTTATAATTGATACAAAACAATAGCTGTCATCATTACTTTCCCTAATCTACATCATATTGTCTTCCCTCAAAAATTACAATTCCAAACAACTTACCTCTCCAGTATTGGATGAAACAAAAAGTTCAGTAAAACCTTCTCTGAAAATGTCATCACTACCTACATTAATCACAACACCATTTCCATTTGCTTCATTCAAAACCGGACAATACTCTGCCTCAACCACATTAGAGACTGATGGTGTGTCAATTAATTCATCAATATTTCGTAATTGCCCAAATGAGCCTGGCACAGCAGGCTAAAAAAAAAACACAAATCACATATTAATAAATTCAAATACATATTCACCGATCCCCCAACACAATCACGTACAATATTAATGTTTGGTTCGACAAACAGTTCAGGCACAGAACCAGCTTTCAATCTTCTCTTCATTATGTCACCAGGTTTAAAATGGTCAGAACAAAGAAGAACATTGGACGCTATAGCCGATTCATGAATATTGAGATTAATACAGATTAATTCGATCCACTTTTTCCTCGTATCCGGCTGTTTCGGTAACCTACAAAAAAATTACTTGACTTGAATAAAAGCAATGATTACTTCAATCCGACAACAGAAATAACCAAACGAGTTGACAATTGATTCGTACGAAACAGTACACTCACCCATAAAAGTGATTAACTTGCCCATCTTGTTTGCGACACACAAAGCACCGACGACGTCCCATATTTCCTCCAAACCTTTATCTACGCGTCAGAACAGTTCTCAGCAGACGACTACACGTTTTCCCGCGGCATTTAACTCAAATTAAACAAACTGCCAACATCACAATGACAAAACGCAATATCGACTAAGTTCTTGTTTCCTCCTTGGATTAAATTAGAATAAAAGCGAATGGTTTCTTAGGTAATGAATAATTAAAATAAAATGAATGACCCTCACATTCAGTCTAAATTCAATAAGAAAAAATTTAATTTTATTTAGTTAAGGTTGGCAACATGCCCACGTGTAAATGCCCATGAACCAAGAAAGTTTGCCGTCGGGATCAGTACCACGGATCGTCACGTATGGCTTCGCTAATTAGATTAGATTAGATTAGATTAGATTAAGTTTAAAATTAGATTAAATTAGATAGCTCAGCCAAAAACCCTAAAAAAGCACGAAAAGTACGAGTGACAATACACTTCGCGCCGCAGGTAGCCTCGGGAGGCTTAATACTGCAACGGTGCCGAGGCGGGTGCCCTGGGCCCCGAGCCCCGCTGGCCGCGGCCGCGGGCCGTAGGCCCTGGCCAAGGCTGGCGTCCCAACCCTCGTGGTGGTGATCCGTGGTCTCCGTTAAGAACAGACTCAGGAGCTCATTAGGTCAGCACATTTTCGAGGCCCTCATTTTCATTCATGTAGAGCGTGCATTAAGCTCATCACTCGTTAAAGTAAAAATTCTATACAATTTTGCTAACAGTTCTGACGAATTGAAGCGCCTCTTCCTTCAAGGCGCTGTAAAAGGTTATAATAATAATAAAAAATTCTTAAAAATAAAATAAAAAAATCTTGGTATTTTGCTCATTATCATGGGGGAGGGGGAGGCCTTTAGATCGTGCGGCACCCGGGGCCCTTACCCACCCAGTCCGGCCCTGAGCGGTGCGCACGCCGCGCGCTTAGACGGGCCAATGAGGGAGCACGCAGCACGCCGCACCCGCCGGCACCCCTGCCTCCGCCCGCAGGCGTTTAGCTTCTGAGTGGCGTGGACGTGTCTCCTCTGCGTGTTGTCACTACTACCCGCTCCGCCTGAGGTCATGGCTCTAGCTTCTGAAGCGTGGCAAGACATTCTAGATCTTGTTGGTCCTGTGGAGAACTGGGGTCCCATGAGGCAGCAGTACAAGAATGCTTTTTGGACTTCGGACCTTTCTTACAAGCAGAGACTGCTTATTGCACCATTCTGCTACCAGAATGGAGTATCTATGCATGCAATGAAAAATTTCCTCGACAATAGAAATCACGACAAATTGAAGATTTTTTAAGCAGTGCAGCTTTACAAGTATTGGAACGATGAAGATATGGGCCATGAAAGAAGACAGAAGTATTTTGCATACGAAGTATATAGTTCTTGCTTTCGGGACCTAAATGCCAACTTGAGACCAGGACAAGAAAAGTACTGTATGATTTAATGCTTCTACGTTGTGTTTTCTAAACTTTGAGCGCGATCTCAAAAAACATCAGCCCTTCTCAGGGCTAAAAAAAAAAAAATCCGATTGGACTACCTTCCAACAAAGACAAATTAAAAACAGTTCTTCTTAGAACTATAACACTACCCTATTCCCTCAGCCCATCTTAGCTAGATTAGGCCCGTAGTCAAATGCTACAGAGCGACTGGATGCTGGGCCCGTGCCTCACTCACCCACCCCCAGACCAGCGCAGCCGTTGCTGGTTGGCTGAGCAATCTAATTTAATCTAAAAAAATTAAATCCAATCTAATCTAATTAGCGAAGCCACACTGACACTTTCGGCGCATACTGATGGGAGCGACAACTTTTCTGGATTGCGCTGACGGAATTGCCAACCTCAACCAAATGAAACTGAATTTTGTCGTGTGGAATTTAGACTGTATGTGAAGTGCATTCATTATCTATTTGATTATTCTTTACAACGAAACAAGTCGTATTGAGCTTTAATAGTCAATTCAAACTTATTCGGATGATTCTCGATCTTGTATTTTGTCGTAATAATGTTGGCTGCCTGTGTAATTTGAGATTAGAGTCGCGGGCAAACTGTAGGAGGAGGCGTCTGCTGTGAGCGTGTGGAATGCTGATAAAGACTAGGTAAAGTTAAAACTTAAGGCTGAGCCAGAAATTTCACTTTTTTGAAAAAGTACATATTAAAATGTAGTAGTCCTGATTTTCTATAGTATTATTTTGAAATGCTAAGCATATTTTGCTGTTTACCAAACGTTCTCTTAATTTCTTTGATTAAAAACATAATAAAAATATTTTTTAAACGGTTCTTTGTCCACATCTCTGGCAGGAAGCTTGAGTTGCCTAAGATTGACTTATAACAAGTTATTATAATTTCTTTTCTAAAAAGTTTACTTCGTTGATTTATCAGAAAATTTCATTTTACCTTGCATGACTCTGGCAGCAAGCTTACGTCATACTTCTTTGGAAGTTTTAGTTTTTATTTTTTGTGATGAGAACAGTATCTCTGCTTTGTTTTTAAGCATAGTTGTATTGTTTTTGGTTTGGTTTTGTACTCAAGTGCTTTTGTATTAGATTTGACATGTTTGGTACTAAAATAAAGTTTCATGCTTCAACTTCCTCTCTGTTTTCTATCGACTACACATGAATCCTATTAGCGAGTTGAATTTTAAAATGCCTTTGATTGTTATGTTGAAGATAAATTGCTTCAGCTTGAATTCGGTTTAACTTCTGATTTTTACTCCGTCTGTATGAAAACTTAACAAAAGCACTCTTGAGTATTGGCAAGTTGAAATAATCACTAATAAAACTGTACTTATTAAATCAGTCTCCTGATTTGAATTTAGATGAGGTTCAGTGCTACTATAAAATGACGTTACCATTCAAAAAGACAATGCCAATTCAATTTATGGTTTTAAGTGCAAGTTAACTAGTGGTCATCTTAATTCTTTTTCATTACCAGTTATGTGAAATTTTAGGACAATTCATTTTACCCTGCATGCCTCTGACTGTAAGCTTGAGTTGGCGTATAAGATGGAGCTTTAGGTCCCACAGATTATTTTGAGTTTCAGTTCTATGGCTCCACGACGTTACATCTCCCTACGGTGCCGAAGTGACCCTAGCAGACCGCCTTTCTCTGGCCGTCATGGAGCGCACTCAGGGTTTTAGTAATGGTTCAAAATTTATATAAAAGGGTGAACTTCTTAGTTACGGAAAGTGAACCTGTTATAAGATGTAGTACTTCTTCATTTTCTTATGTCACAGATCATCATACGTAAGTGCTAAAATAAGGAAAATTATAGGTGAAACTGTCAAAATTATACCAAATTGCTTGTTTTGTCCGCTTTGAGCAATTGTTTTTTTAAACTGAATGAGGGCAGAGGGTTTAAGTTAAAGAACCACAGCAAAATTTAGACACCACTTTAAAGATTGAGTCACAGTCCTTTGGCTCCACAACGTTGACAACCAACACGGTGAATACCGACACAACCGATCCACCTTTTAAGACAGCAAAATTTCATGGTTGGAGAGATAAAGATGTAGAATAAGATTAAAATAAAGATTTCACTCTCAAGCCTTTTTACCATATCTTGACAAAAGATAATTAAATCATAAACTAAACAAGTTTCGACATGTTTTGCTCGTGCCGCTCGTGCCGTGCCCCGTGCCGCTTGTTTACATCCTGTTCTTCTTTTCTTTGTTCTTCTGAGTTCATGAAAAGATGGGTTCAGTGTTCTGATTGGCTGGAAGATGGGTACAGCGTTCTGATTGGCTGGGACATTTTAGCCAACCCAAAGCAATATAATAAGTCTTAAAACATAAATAGTTATGTGTATTTGATACCAAAAAGATTATGACGAGGTTTATTTACTTAAACTACTAATTTATCTTTAATTTACTTTCTCTATATATGTTTCTATATACTATGTCGAAAGACTCATGAAGCCCTTTGTGTTGTCTACCCTGCGAGTGATTTTCTGATCTCGACTTGGGCTGCCGCCTCTTGGCGACTGCTTGCAAGGCTGAGTAGATCAAGAAAAAGAAAAAGATAAAGTTTTAGAGGCTCAGCCAATGAAGGAAATATGACACATCGGTGTTTTGTGTGTCGGAAAGAAGATGGGCAGGTTAATCATTTGTATAAGTGAGTGTGCTGTTATCGAATGAATCAGAAGTAAATTGGTTTGGTTATTTTTTTTGTTGGATTGAACTTATTATCTGACGTCAAGTAATATTTTTGTAGGTTACCGAAACAGCCGGATAGGAGAGAGAAGTGGATTGAATGGAACTGTATTAATATTCTTATTCTTAAATCGGCTATATCGTCTTATGCTCTTGTTTGTTCAGACCATTCCAACCTGGTTCTGTGCCTGCATGGTTTGTTTAATCGAATAATAATCAACTGATTAATAATAAACTGATTAATAATAATATTGAACGTGATTCTACTGATCTGTTGGTGAGTTGTTTCATTTTGTAATTGATCATTTTATTTGTGTGTGATTTGTGTTTGTGTAGGTTATGGAAGGCTCATCGGGGTCACAATCAAATAATCATTTAATTGAAATGCCGGCAATTGGTAATCTGGCCAATGATAAGCTTTGTGTTGATTTGGATCATGTCAATGGGAATGATGCTTCGATTCATTTTGGACCTGGGAGTAATTCTGGGGTGAACAAAGTCGCCGGCAGTTTGATAATCACAGTCCGGAGTTGAGCAAGAAGAATCAACCAAAGAATTGTAACTCATATCACCAGAACAGGACAAGGGGGAATTCACTTCTGATGATATCATACTACAGTTTATGGTAAGTTTGTTTAAAAACTTAAATCTCCCCTTTGTACGGACGTTGTTTTAAAAAATGAAATCAACTGATTTGGTTTGTATTCTTATTGCAGTGGGGTGCCGGCATTAAAGACCCATCAACTCCAAAAGCATAAACGCTGTCTTCAGAAGTGTGAAGTGGTTATCGCAGCCAGTGTGATCATCACAGTTTGGAGTTTAGCAAGAAGAATCGACCAAAGAATGGTAACTCATATCAACAGAACAGGATAAGGAGAAATTCACTTCTGATGATACCATACTACAGTTTATGGTAAGTTTGTTTAAAAACTTAAATCTTCTCTTTGTACAGACATTGTTTTTAAAAATGAAAATAACTAATTTGGTTTGTATTCTTATTGCAGTGGGGTGCTAGAATTAAAGGCACAGCAACTCCACAAGCATTTACGCTGTCTTCAGAAGTGTGAAGTGGTTATCGCAGCCAGTTTGATCAACACAGTATGGAGTTTAGCAAGAAGAATCGATCAAAGAATGGTAACTCATATCAACAGAACAGGATAAGGAGAAAATCACTTCTGATGATACCATACTACAGTTTATGGTAAGTTTGTTTAAAAACTTAAATCTTCTGTTTGCACAGACATTGTTTTTAAATATGAAATCAACTAATTTGGTTTGTATTCTTATTGCAGTGGGGTGCTAGAATTAAAGGCACAGCAACTCCACAAGCATTTACGCTGTCTTCAGAAGTGTGAAGTGGTTATCGCAGCCAGTTTGATCATCACAGTTTGGAGTTTAGCAAGAAGAATCGATCAAAGAATGGTAACTCATATCAACAGAACAGGATAAGGAGAAATTCACTTCTGATGATACCATACTACAGTTTACGGTAAGTTTGTTTAAAAACTTAAATCTTCTCTTTGTACAGACATTGTTTTTAAAAATGAAAATAACTAATTTGGTTTGTATTCTTAGTGCAGTGGGGTGCTAGAATTAAAGGCACAGCAACTCCACAAGTATTTACGCTGTCTTCAGAAGTGTGAAGTGGTTATCGCAGCCAGTTTGATCAACACAGTATGGAGTTTAGCAAGAAGAATCGATCAAAGAATGGTAACTCATATCAACAGAACAGGATAAGGAGAAAATCACTTCTGATGATACCATACTACAGTTTATGGTAAGTTTGTTTAAAAACTTAAATCTTCTGTTTGCACAGACATTGTTTTTAAAAATGAAATCAACTAATTTGGTTTGTATTCTTATTGCAGTGGGGTGCTGGAATTAAAGGCAAAGCAATTCCTAAAGCATAAACATTCTCTAGAGAAGTGAGAAATTCTTATAGCAGCCAATTTGATCATCACCGTCTGGAGTTGAGCAAGAAGAATTATCAAAGTATAGAAACTTTTATCAATGGACCAGGATGAGGATAAAATCCTGTCAACACCCAGCATGTTTGTAAATAGCATTTCAAATAAACTCCAGTTTATTTTAAGTCATTCTGTGATTATTTATGCTTTACCTTGAGCAAATTTCTTCTTCCACTTCCATGCACAGCATTTAGGATAAAACTACAGACTACACAGAAGAGAGTACTAGAAACAAACTGTAGCGTTTACTTTAAGTTCATTAAAAGTGAACTTGAAGTTCCGTTGATTTGCCCAAAAGTTTCAGAAAAAGTTAACTTGTCCGCAGATTTTACGACAACTTCTGAACTGGAAAGTTACTTTAGTAAACTTTAATTTAACTTTTAGTCACTATTTCTTACTTTTAACTATACTTTCAGTTGTGTTTTTAAAACACATTTACTTAACTTAGGGTGTACCTTTAACTACATTAAAAAGGCTGATTCCGCAAACGCGTTTCGTCTCTCTGTCTCGCTCACACCTATACAGAAAGCTCCGTAAGTGCGAGAGAGACAGAGCGACAAAATGCATTTGCGGAATCAGCCTGCTGGATTTATTTTCATGTGAGCAGGAAACTGCAGGGTACGCCATTCTCTTTTGTGCTATACTGCGGGGTAATTCCGAGTAACGTTCAGTATAGTGTCCTCTCGCTCGCTCCTCATAACAGTGTCTCATGAGTGCGACAAGGACAGAGAGACGAAACCACTGGGCGGACGCGGAATCACCCAGCTGCTCATCACCCACCGTCGCCCCAGTACGACTCGAACTGCGGCGCTACCTGGGCGGAGCATATCGAGGGGCGGCCAACTCGAAAACAACGTGTACATAGAAATACCTGTGTATTTCTTGAAATAAACTAAAAATACAAGGAAATACTCTACAATACACAGAAATACATAGAAATACTCAACAAAAATACGAGAAAAATACCGAAAAATACATTAGAAATACAAGAAATACAAGGCAAGTGTACACAGAAATACATGAGTTGGCCGCCCCTTGGAGCATACCTGGACGGCGGGGGCCGGTCGCTGAATTATCTTTGCTCGAACTGCGGCGCAACAGGGAGGGGCAGGGGAAGTGGCCCGAACTGCGGTGTTTGGCACGATGGGTTGCCTACCCAATGACATTTTAAGCAATACAGAATAAACAAAGTCTTTAGATAAAAATTCCTTGTTTATTTGCCAAATTTCGCTCGTGGCAAGTCAAGTCCGTAGCCAGCCCACAGTGGACCAACCCACTTTAGCAAGTGTTAAGGTGCCCCCACAATGAACTCTTCGAGAGACGACGACGCCACGAAAATGTGCCTACCAAGACTTTTATTTCCGCACCCCGCGCTCTTGCGGTCTCTGGGTAGGCCACCACCTTCACACACGTGTTTGGCGGGTCGGCCTACCCAGTGTTTCGCAGGCGCCATCACTTCCGAAATAAGGTCCATTGCCATTGTGGGGACGCCTTTAAAGAAGTTTGAAATATAAAACTGTGTGGAGAGCCAAACCAGGTTAGGTTAGGTTAGGTTAGGTTGGGTTAGGTTAGGTTAGGTGATGCATATGCAGGGGTACCTGGATGACGCCAACGGGTTGGGCCTCTTGCCACAGGCGGAGATCGAACCGTTGGCTGTTCACCGGCTCGCCGTCTGTCTCAATCTTAAAGCGAGTATGTTCTACTGTTCCACATCCGCAGGTGATAGAAAAATTTATTTTTTTATCTATAGCGTGACGGCAGAACCGACGAAAAGCTGGGTGCCTTTAATGACTAAGTGTGTCGTGAAGAATAGCCCGTAGGGCCGGAGCTCAGCCCCAAAATCGAGATTTTTACTAGTCCATAGATAATACATGTGCTAGCCGAAATGTCGCACAGGTGTTAAGGGAAGGTGGGGTACGTTGGGACGGATTTTTTGTTTTTGCTCTAGATCCGAAACCGTCAGACTTAAAATGACCGGAGTGGGCCCAAATCGTACATTGGAGTGTTGTCTTTGGTACACCAAAGCCCTCTAATATCTTGTCACTAAGTCTTTGTTAGCAGAAAGGTTTTCCTAAAATTTGCACCTTGTCCCAATGTGCCCCGGTACGGGGCAGTTTGGGACGCCATAAGACAACATGGGATGGGGCACATTGGGACATTTGACGCAATTTGACGCGTTTTCCCGTGAAATGTGCAGAATGCACACCGCCTTGCGGTCTGGAAGTCGATAGAAGTCATTATGTTCCAAATGAGACGGTTTTGGAATTTTTTGAAATGTCGCATTAGCCAATTGTGGCGTACTGTCCCAATGTGTACCTGATCACCTCGATCTTGATTTATTTAACTTTCTTCATTATTTTGGGATTCAATTCAAAACCTCTACCTGCGAATTGTGTCGTAAGAAACAACCTATAGACCAACCACCCGACCGATTTGCTATCGCAACTAAGTTCGCTTTAAAAAGGGAAAATTCAAATGAGAAGTCACCTTACTTTTAACGTCTTTTTGTGCTAATTTTCATTTAATATTTTCTGTACAGCACACATGTTCTGTAATCTTCTAATTACTGGTGCCATCACGAAGAATGCGCCTATGCTCATTGTGTCAATTTTTGGTAGCATCTGAATCCAGTTTGAAATGGGTGAAATAGCCACTGTCCCAATGTACCCCACCTTCCCTTACCTTATCGGTAAATATATCCATGAGACCACGACTAGGAGAAGCTGGCGGTACCAGCGACCGGTACGTGCATCCAGCGGGCGTGTGAGCGAATGGTGGACCCCACCCGGTGTGCAAGGTGCTTGTGCGGAGGGCGCCAGGGCGGCCCGGGTGTGGGGTGGACCCGCAGGAGGCGAGCCCCTGCCGGCGGTGGGTGGGCCACCCGCTTAGCGTCGAAGCATGGCGGGCGTGCCTACCCCGCAGCGAGGGCCATGGCGCGGCGCCCCCCTGGCGGCTGCCGTGCTTAAGCTCCCCGGACATAGCTAGCGGTAGCTGGCAGCGGGCGGGCGAAGGACCAAGGGCGGAGCACAGCCCTCAATGCGCCCTTACTTAAAAGTTTTTTGTCCAAATAATGGCCTCGTGCATTGCCATTTTGCCCACCTCTCTAACTTGAACGTTTTGGGTGTCGCCCCACGTTCAAGGGCACAGGGCGCCGCCGGCCGCTGCAGCTTAACCGAGCAGGGTCTCGGCTCTTGACAGCGCGTCCCCTTCGCCCGCCCCTCCTTCCCCACCACCAGACACACACTCACACTACCTTCTGTCAACTCCAGTACACATGCATAGGCAACCCAGCCAAGCGCGGATCCAGGGGTGGCAAAGGGTCCATTGCACACTTTCACTGTTAAAAAAAAAACTACAGCAAATAGCTACGGTGAGCGTTGTCAATTTGTTGCCTGGTCCACACCGTAATTTTTGGTTACGGTCCACGTGGTACGGGACGCTGTAGCTCTGAAAAATGTAGGGAAAGTCCAATACAACTCTTACCCTACACATTAAGGTACGGTGCTTTCGTGTACGGTGTAACCGTACGCTAAAGTTACGGCACGGGCCGTAGGCAAACCGTTAATGCATACGGTATTTCTTACAGTGTTGGGCTCAGCCGCCCTGCCAAAAACTGGGAAAAAAGGGAGAAAAGGGAAAAGGAGAGAGGGAAGAGGGGAAAGGGGAAAGGAAAATTATGTCATGCATACGCATTTTCTAATACGCATCGGTCGAAATTATAAACAAACACAAATTTTCGATCGAATTCCCCTGAAAGTAGGCAACCCGCCACAATTGCCCCCTCCTCCGGGTCGTGCTGGATCCGCCATTGAACCCAGCGGCGGGCTTGGCGCGGACCCGGACACGCGGGTCATTGTTGCATTGTTGGCGCGAGGGTGGGGAAAGGGGGAGGGGGTGCCTCTGGGCGCCGCTCGGGCCGCCGGTCACCGCGGCTCAGCACGGCCGCGAGCGACGCCTCACTTGTGCCTGAGCTCTGCGCCAGAACGTTCGCTCCCGCCCTCCCTGTGATTTTGAACTACACGACGACCTTGCTGCCCTCGGACTTCCCTCGCCTTACTCCACTGGATCTGCGACCCGTGCCCTACGTTTGCGTTACGACGAACCTGCTGTTGCCCCCGGACTTCCCTCCACCTGCCTTCTCTTACCTACGCCCTTGCCTCGCCCGCAACCCGTGGTAAGACCCAGTAGCAACTTGCTTCATATTCAAGGTGGCGCGTGTACCCAGGCAGATATTCATGTTTTTTTTCTATACCGCGCATGCAGTCAAGTGGGCGGGCTCACCTATTCGCTTATCATGGTGCCTTACAGCCCCGTGCGAGTATGCAACCCAAATGACATAGTTTTCTTGCGTCGTGGATGTAGCCACCGCGACCAATCGATGGGGTTGGTAGTTGTCATATCAGAAATGCTTCTCGTCAGCCCCAACAAGGATTGCACGACGATGACCGCGATGACCTCGCCGCCGCTGTGGCATATTACCATAGGGAGGAAAAATGACTGTGTTGCTATATTTGCAAGAGGCACAGCGGCTGGGCAGAAACAGTTTCACCAGGACCAGCAGGGTGAGCCCGAGACAGCCAGAGGTGGGCAGCACTTGCACCAGGTCCGGCAAGACGAGGCGAGATGTAGGGCGGGCGCCTCCCACCCGTGACAACGTCCTGGTCCTGTAGTGATCATGCCGGGGTGAGGGGGGAGGGGAGGCACTCATACATTTTTTTCTGTCAATATTTCATAACAAATTTGTCTTTATTCCGTAAAATTTTGATCTTCAACCCCTGTTTCTAATTTTTTTCTTCTTCATTTCGGTTTATTTGATATTTTTACTTGATTGGCCGGATCTTCTGTATCCTTTTTTATTGATCTTTTCTTCTTCTTTTTTTAAATTCTTTGAATTGATTTTTTATTCATTGGCCGGATTTTTCTGTATCCCCTTTTTATTGATCTTTCTTTTAATTTTTGGATTCTTTGAATTTAATTTTTGGGGGCTGTACAATGATATTTCGAAGTGACCCCTCTCCCCCTTTTCGGATCATGCCCTTTTGCCCCTTTAGAAGCAATGTAATTGGTTTTAGACTTCCGCTTACAATAGTCACTTTAATATTGTTGGGAATTCCCTCCTGGGCCTCCCCCGGTACTTCACCCCCCCCCCCCCTCTCTCCTTTCCTAGCGCTACCGCCGCGCGCCTGCGCGTACCCGCTGCATTGTCGCGTAGCTACGGCCCAAGCCACCCTGTACACAAGCGCTCTGGTCCCTGGAATAGACGGACGTGCCCTCCTGACTTGCTCCCTCTCTCTACCCTTCCCGCTCCACTTTCATTGGTGTCAGAAGTGGGATTCCTCGATTTCCTTTGCTCCTACGTGCCCCTCCCTTACGTCGTCTCCTCGTCTGCGAATCCTGCACCTCCTCTACGATGTCTCACCGCCGCTGGGAAGGCCATCATGAGGATCTGCGTGAGATCATCGCCGAGTGGGCCGCCGCGTCCACCGCGGTCAACGCCCAGAATGCTGCGCTGCTGCGGACCATGTCGGAGAGAGACATGCACCGCGTCCCAATCAGGTCAGGCCCAAGTGATCCGCCCCTAACTTACGACGGCACGCGTGCGTGGCCTATCTTCGCCGCCCAGTTCGAGGACGCTGCGCAAGCGCACCACTGGGACGACGCCGAGAAGGGTCGGCGCCTGCTCCGCGCCCTGACCGGCTCCGCCGCAGACCTCGTGCAAACGCTGCCGCCCGGCTCCTACAACAACTACGCCGCCCTGCGTACCCGGCTTGAGCAGCACTACAACCCGGTGCAGCGCCAGGCGTTGGCTGAGGTGGGTCTGGACCAACGCACGCAGCGCGCACGTGAGACGCTGACTGACTTTGGTGCTGAAGTGCTGCGTCTGGCAAGACTGGCCTACCCGACCTGGCCGGAAGATGCCTTGCAGACCATTGCCAAGAAGGCATTTCTCAATGGCATCAGCGACAGGGAAGTCCGTCACGCCGCCCGTCTCCGTCAGCCCGTGTCCTTCAATGACGCCCTCACCGCGGCCATCCAGGTTGAGGCCATTGAGCAGATGGAGCCCGCGCCCAAACGCCCAAAAATCTGCGCCACCACCCTCGACGAGGGGCCGTCCACAAGTCGCCCACCCAGCGAGACCAACAATGGGGACGACTCGGTGCCACGTGTGGCCGCCGCGCACCCCTCCACGTCGACGGCCGCTGCCGGCGACAATGATGCCTTGTTACAGGACCTCGTCTCGCAGCTCCGCCGTCTGGCCGGCGCCCTCGTGCCGCCTCGTGACAGGACCGCCCAGCGCTGCTACAAGTGTGACGAGCGTGGCCACTACGCTCGCGAGTGCCCTGAAGGCGCCCGTGGTCCCCGTAACCACGGTGGCAGCCGCCGCAACGACCGTGATGGGGGCCGACGTAACGACCGCCGTGACCACCGTGACCGGCATGAGCATCGGGATCGGCGTGACCAACAACGTGGTCGTCGTGGCGCGGGAAACGCTCAGTAGCCGCGTCGGCGGGCGCGACCTCGGCTACTAGACACCCAGACGCCCTCCATCCCAGCATCCGGTCCACCACGACGAGCACCACGTCCGTGCCACTTCTTCCCCGCGTATCCTGGCTTATCTCCGGGGCCGTGGGGGGCGTCCCTTGCCGCTACTTGCTTGATACGGGGGCGGAGTTCACCATCCTGCGCAGAGGTATGCTACCAGCTGACCCTTCTCAGTCTCCAGTCATGCAAGCGGAAGGGGCCTTCGTCAAAGACGGGTCGACCGCCCTGTACGGCCCGCGGTTCGCGTTCCTCGACGTGGGTGGTGTCAGGATTCCCATGAACTTCTACGAGGCCGACATCCATGACCAGTGCCTCCTCGGTGGGGACTTCGTCGCAGCGCATGTGGCCCGCTTCGACCCGCAGTCTGACGATCTACCCCTTCACACTCCGAGTGGTCCCCGCCGCGTGCCCGTCACGCGTGTCACGCGCCCCTCGCAGCCTCACATCATGTCGGCAAGTCTTCGAGTCTGCGCCTTGCATGCTGTCGTCGTTCCGCCTAAGTCAGAGGTCTTCGTCAACGTGTCTGTGAGTAATTGTGACACCACCTGGACTCCTCGCTGCACGGCACGGGCCCCTCCGGCCCCCTCGCCTCCCCCTTGCCACCTGGCCAGTCGCTCGGGGTTGGCTGGCGGCGCCGTTGACGGCCAGGTGCGTGCTCCGAGTTCTGACACTGACTGCCCTGGACTGTGTGTCCCTGGACTGTGTGTCCGCACCGTGGGATCACGAAACCAACAGGAGGCTGTGTGCCGGGAAGGACTGTGTGTCCGTGGACTGTGTGTCCCCACCGAGGGAGACTTCACGGGCCGTTCCGAAGACCCCCAGGAAGGCATCGTTCGCGTGAGCGCGATGCGCTGTGCCTCTGTTCCTGTCGATCTGCCCCCAGGTCTCTCCATTATCGGCAACCTGCTCACCGACTCCAGTCAGCAAACCCTGCTGTTGACCGTGCGTAACGACGGTGACGTGCCACGGGGAATTCGCCGCGGTAACTGCCTCACCCAGCTGCGCGTCTCTACAGCGACCGGAGTCGACTCATCTGGCACTCTCCCGCAGCCCTTGGAGACCCTGATCGAGGCTAGTAAGGCTAATCTCTCGGCGAAGGAGCACGCTGAGGTGAGGCAGCTTATTACTGATTTTCGAGATGTTTTCTCCTGCGCGGGAGAAATCGGCCATTGCACCGCCGTCGAGCATTGCATCGACACGGGTGACACACCGCCAATCAAGCAGGCGCCTCGCCGCCTTGATTTTCACAAAAAGCAAACGGCGGACAAGTGCATTTCAAATATGCTCACCCAGGATGTCATCCAGCCCTCCGAATCGCCCTGGGCCTCTCCGGTTGTTTTGCTTACAAAGAAAGATGGTTCCACCCGTTTTGCCATTGATTTCAGACGTTTGAACTCTGTTACACGCAAGGATGCCTACCCTCTTCCCCGCATCGATGAAACTCTGGATTCGCTGCATGGCTCCAGCTGGTTCTCCTCCCTTGATCTCCGAGCCGGCTATTGGAACATACCTCTATCCGCAGATTCCCGCCCGAAGACTGCCTTCTGTTTACCTGGACACGGTCTTTATGAGTTCAAACGAATGCCATTTGGACTCTGCAATGCCCCAGCCACGTTTCAACGTCTCATGGATCGGCTTATGCCCCATGATTTGTCCAGGGTTTACCTGGACGACATTGTTGTTCCAGCAGGCGGATTCAGGGTATCGTTCTGCAATGTCCTCTCTCTTGCTCCTTATGGGCCTGCCCCGTGAGAGCGACAAGGACATAGAGACGAAGGACAATACAGAACGATACCCTGAATCCGCCTGCAGGCAAGACCTTTGGCGAGACCCTCCACAATCTGCGTGAGGTGCTCCAGCGCGTCCGGGCTGCTAACTTTCTTCTCCATCCGGGCAAGTGTCAGCTCTTTGCTCGTCGCCTGGAGTACCTTGGCCACGTAATTACCGAGCAGGGCGTAATGACCAATCCGAAGAAATCAAATTTGGTTCGCGACTGGCCTACTCCTAACAACAAAAAGGACTTGCAATCTTTTCTCTGTTTGGCCCAGTACTATTCAAAGTTCATCAAGGATTTTGCTCATGTCGCGGCCCCTTCACACCGTCTTCTCCGCAAATGTCAACCCTTTGAATGGTCCTCACAGGCGCAAACGGCCTTCAACTACTTTCGTACTGCACTTGCCACGCCCCCTGTTCTGGCATATCCCCAACCTGACGGCGGCCCTTTCATCCTGGATTGCGATGCCTCCAATTTTGCAGTCGGTGCTGTGTTGTCTCAAGTTCAGGACAGGGTGGAACGCGTGGTAGCCTACTTCAGCAAGACCCTCAGCAAGGAAGAGCGTAACTACTGCGTTACGCGTCGAGAGTTATTCGCCCTTGTCACTGGTATCAAGCACTTTCATCCGTACTTGGCAGGACGGCCGTTCCTTGTTCGTTCAGATCATGCCGCACTTCAATGGCTACGCACCTTGAAAGACACGGCAGAGGGTCAGCTAGCTCGTTGGCTTGAACGTCTCTCCAGCTATGACTTTGTTGTCCAGCACAGGCCCGGGGCCCAGCACGGGAACGCTGACGCACTCAGTCGCCGCCCTTGTGATGCGGACTGCTCCCACTGTGCTCGTCGTGACGTCCCAGACGTTCGGCGCACTCGAGCCCTCGACGACGACGCCCCCTCGCGCGAGCAGATGCGCGTGGCTCAAGCCGTTGACCTGGACCTTGCCGTTATCCTTCGGGCCTACCAGGAGGGGGAAAGGCCGCCCCCTTCGGCGGTTAGCCATTGCAGTTGGCGCACCAAGGCGTTGTGGCTCCAGTGGCGCTCACTCACAATGAACGAAGGGCTGCTGTATCGTCGTTTCGTCGATGTGCGCCGCCCGCCCGTCATGCAGCTTCTCGTTCCCCAGACTTTCGTCAAGGACATCTGTCAGCAGTTCCATGACGCCCCAGGTTCGGGCGGACACCTGAGTGCCAACAAGATGCTGGAGAAGATCCGACGGCACTACTACTGGCCTGGCATGTGCTCCGAGGTAAAGCTTTGGTGCATGTGCTGCTCGGTGTGTCGCAGGAAATTTGGTGGTGGTCAGCGCGTTCGAGCCCCGCTGACGCTGCATAACGTCGGCGCGCCCTGGGAGCGCGTGGGCGCTGACATAGCAGGCCCCTTCCCCACGACCGAGCGCGGCAATCGCTACCTCCTGATTGCCGTGGATTACTTCTCGCGCTGGCCCGAGGCGCTCCCCATCCCAAGCGTGCACTCCCATGTCGTGGCGCGCGCTCTCGTGGACCACATCTTCTGTCGGTTTGGCGTGCCCCAGGAGCTCCATTCAGATCGCGGCTCTAGCTTCGAGTCTGAGGTCTTCAAGTCCGTGATGGAGCTGCTCGGTGTTCGCAAGACGCGGACCACTCCACAGAGGCCTCAGTCCAACGGCGCCGCGGAAAGGCTCATCCGTACGGTAACGGTACATTTGGCTCTGATTGTGCAAACTGCTCAGAGAACTTGGGATTTGCAGGTTCCATTAGTGATGATGAGTCTCCGAGTCGCCCCGCACGCCACCACGGGGGTCTCCCCGGCCATGCTGCTATTCGGGCGTCAGCTAGGCCTCCCTCCGGGTCTTGCGCGAGGCTATCCTCCCGGGACGGCAGCCCTGCCTAGCCGCCTGGAGTACCCCTCTTGGCTCCAGTCCGAGCTCTACCGCCTACACCACGAGACGCGGGACTATGCCGCCGCCGTAGCCTTACGTCAGAAAGAGCGCTACGATGTGCGCGCCAAGCGCCACCCCTACAAGGTAGCCGATCGACTGTGGCTCTTCGAACCCCGCCGCCGAGTCGGCAGGGCTCCCAAACTGGAGTCATGGTGGATCGGCCCCTGGGAGATCCTGGACATCATCAACGATGTGACGGCCCGCATTCGCCTCGCGGACACACCGCGGTCCCGCCCCCGCACCTTTCACGTGGACCGGCTGGCTCCGTACCGGTGTTGATCAGGACTTCTTTTCGGAGGGGGGATAGTGTTGGGAATTCCCTCCTGGGCCTCCCCCGGTACTTCACCCCTCCTTTCCTAGCGCTACCGCCGCGCGCCTGCGCGTACCCGCTGCATTGTCGCGTAGCTAACGGCCCAAGCCACCCTGTACACAAGCGCTCTGGTCCCTGGAATAGACGGACGTGCCCTCCTGACTTGCTCCCTCTCTCTACCCTTCCCGCTCCACTTTCAATATACAGAGCCGCAGGACCTGCGGCGCAGGTACCCAAAGGGAAGCCCCACGCAATCAAAAACTGAAGGCGCCGGATACTTAGGTCTAGATTATTTCAAAGAATTTACCAAAGAATTTAATGTGAGAACAGAAAATTATGCTGGTGTTATAAAATAGCATGAACCTTCACATCATATTGAAATCAGAATTTCAAAATGCAGATTATAAAATAAAATACATTACCATCTGTGTTTTGAAAATCGAGAAATGCAAGTCTAATATCAAATCAAAATAAAGCAAAATTTAAATCTTTCACAAATAATTTATTTTCTTCATTTGCAATCATTGACACTTTGGATCAGAGATAGTTCCCCCTCGGGATATCCTTTGTACTCCCATGAATTAGTCTGGGTACCCAGTACACAGTTCTATATTGTCATAAAATATGTAAACATTCTTTTGTACATCCTGTATATTTATGTTTGGCAACTATTTTCGATAGTTGGTCTGATGATATTTTATTTATGTAATGAAAATATTTTGTTGCAGCTATGAAAGCCTTTGGTACTTACAGTATGGACACTGTGATGAGATGTCTCACAAAAATATTCTGATTGCCATCATTTCGAGGACAGCAGGAGGAGATCATCCGTGCAGCACTGCAGAACCATGACTGTTTAGTTGTAATGCCAACTGGAGAAGGGAAGTCATTATGCTACCAACTTCCTGCAGTTCTGAATGATGGAGTCACTATCGTAATTTCTCCACTTAAGGCATTTATGCATGATCAGGCAACAAAACTGACAAAGATTGGTGTAAGATTTTTTTTTACCGGTTTATTAACTTCTGATGCAGTTGTACCATTCATGAGACACTTAATTTTTTTTTAACGTTCCAGATACGAGCTGCAGTACTGTCACAAGAAAAAAACAAGGGAATGATATTTGCTGATCTGAACATGGCAAATCCCAGTAAGAATGGATATTTTATTTTCTAAACTGTAAATTCACAGGTAATATATAATACCAAATTTTTGTTCTACAGAGATCAAGCTCCTGTTTACAACGCCAAAGATGTTGATTAATAAAATTTCTTTCAAGAACTCTCTACATTCACTAAGATTAAGGAACAAACTGGCACGCTTTGTCTTTGATGAGGTACGCTGTATTGCCAGTTGGAGCCATGACTTCAGGTATTTTAATTCATTTATCAAGTTTCCTAAAACAATTAATACAATTTGATTATATTATTAATTACTCGCCATAACAGGCCAGCATACAGGAAATTGATGTGGCTGCACAATTCATACTCCAATGTACCATTTATGGCTCTCTTAGCAACAGCAACACCAGCTGTGAGAACACGAATTGAGCAACTCCTCGGACTACGAGATGTATACAGGTAATTATTCGGCAAAATTTAGAACTGCTAGGGTGACAAGAAGATGTACACATTGGTTTTTTTCTCTAGATTTCTTTGCAGTATCAACCGAGCAAACATGAAGTATACGGTTTTGAAAGATAATGTGTCAGCAATAAATGTAGCTGATCACATTAAAGAGCAATGCCCAGGCAAGTGCGGAATTGTTTACTGTAGAACTCGGCAGGAATGTGAAGACACTTCTAGAAAATTATCAAAAGAAAATATCTCGTGCAGAATGTACCATGCTGGTATCCCACAAGAGACGTTAAATTCCGCACAAAGGCTCTGGATGGAGGGGCATGACAACGTAATTACTTATTACATGAAAAATGTGTTTCATATACACAATACCCTCTTTTACTAAAATTATTTACCTTCATTACAGGTAATGGTTACAACAAATGCATTTGGAATGGGGATTGACAAACCTGATCTGCAAATGCCTAAATCTGTGGAGGAGTATTTTCAGGAATGTGGCCGAGCAGGACGAAATGGACAACCATCTGAGTGCATACTCATCTATAGATTTGAAAATGCCATTAACTGGTTGTCCATCATTGGAAATAAGAGCAGTAATTATTTTTTAGCTCTTTCACATGTCATAGTTCTTGATTGTTCTTGTCGAAAAGAAATCAAGTTTTTATAACTATACACGAACCACCTGCAACAACATGAACACTGACAATACTCCATTCAAGAACGAGGATTTCAAAGCCATGATTTCTTATTGTGAGAATGTAAATGAGTGCAGAAGATTGCAATTACTTAAATATTTTGGGGAAGATTCTACACATTTGTGTTCACAGTCCTGCTGCAGCAACTATATTGACAAGGTAAATATTATGTACTGTTGTGAACTGGACGGGAAAGGTAAAGGAGGCGAGAAGGTTGAGCTCGAGACTGTTTATTGTGGTAGCTAAGGCTTCAACAACAGACAGTGCAAGACTGGGCGACGAGGGCTCGGAGCGGGTTTAATTTATAGGGGAGCGCCGGCCGGTTCAGGTTGGAGTGGGGGTACGAAGGAAACAAAAGAGTATGGGCTAGCATTGTAGAGGCCTTGGAGTCGGAGTAAGATAAGATGGCTGCGACCATAAGTATGTGCAGGTTAGGTTAAGAGTCTTTGTAAATAAACAAAACTGCTATTCACAACACTACTCCCTCCTTCGGAAAGACTCTAGCAGCCCGTTACACCAGATTTAACAATTACAATAGGTGACGTTAGTTTTACGTAAAGTTATGCAAACATTTCAATGGTATAGATCACTCGTAAGAAGTTAGGAAAAATCTTAAATCTAATTGATGAGTTATCTTGGTTCTTCGCCAGAAGCCCTGTAAGAACCAAACGCCCATACACCAGTGTGTTGATCTCGGTTTGTCAGACCAGGGACCACAGGAACGTTGGTTTAAACAAAATTTAAAATAAAGGGTAGATCGAAGTCCATTCACAATGCCGTGTCAAGGGGAAACTAGCAGATGCCCTCTGCAGTAGGGACTGACACATGCCGTTGTTAGCCACTTGAGGGACTCAATCAAAAGATCTGGATTAGTGGGTGCTGAACTGTAACATAAGAAACAGACAAAGCTTTGCACAGATTAATTATCCTACAACTACCTTTAATTCCTCCGAATTAAAGGTTGCCTTGGTGTCATCCTACCACTAGCTAAACCTATCTAAGACACCATCTCGTTCCTAAGTGTCTTAACTAAGTTGGCATTTTTACCATACATAACTTTTATTTGGCGGTCCTGTCCACTTGAAATCAGCGTTGAGGTTGGTTTGCTGGTAGAACTTGTGGTGAAGTTGCTTGAGGTCTGCGTTGTTGACTGCGATGTGAAGATTCAGCGTTTCCAAAAGGTTTGCTTGTCACCAGGCTAGAGGTTAGGGTTCTACCAGGCCACTATTTCCGACATCCGAAGCAACCAACAGGAATAATTTAAGAGTAAACTGAGGAAGTATTGACTCTATGTGAAACTAAACCATGCTTGACACATGAAAGCTCAATATGTGATTTCTAATAGTCTATTGACATCCTAGCACATCTTGGTTGTAAACATTGGAAGCCGACTGCCAATAGGCACCAGTTACTATAGACAGCTGTGTGACGTCAGTGGTCCAGACTGCCCGTAAAGCGGAAATTGGCGGGACAACCGGTGAGATGTGCCACGGACCTAGCACGGACGTGCCAAGGAACTTATTCTTTGAGGTAAGAAATTAGTAGGTGCGAAATTAATTACTCTTGAGTCTTTTGATTATCTCTAGGTTAACTCAAAACACTGGAAACTAATAAGCCTGACTCAGAGCCGTTAAAACAAGGAATTTCAAAACTGATTAGAAAGGTTAGGATTGCTTCAGACTTGGAACTGCAATTAGCCAGACATTCTAAAGGCAGCAGATTCTTCTAGCCCATTTAAGCAGATCTAAACTACTATTCTAATAGAAGAATTGCAATTTTTAGTTTCCAATCACAGATAAGGAGTTTAAGATTCAGTGACTTCATTTGCTAGGATTACTACGAGGAACTGAGAGGAATTTATTTAGCATTAAACTGAGTTTTCAAAGTGAGTTATTATTTATGTTCATTTCCGTTCTATTCAAAAGACTTATCAATTGACTTGTCACCATAACCACTCTCTCGCAAAGTTGAGAGGTGAGTTCAGAAGCTACTTTGTAAGATCTTTAAAGTTCGCCTTGTGTCTCCTGAATTGGTAATTTCAGAAGAGGTCAAAGACACACTTTGAAGGTCTATTAATCAAGATACCATTACAGGTCATCGACACAGTGATGTTCATTTAAGTGCGCAACAGAAGTGTTGTAACCAGAGGTCTCGGACACACCAGTTAAGTTTTCTTTGTTTACACAGTCTTAGCGGTCAAGGACACACATTAGACAGGTTCAGGGGCACAACTAGAACAGGTAGGATCACAGCTCAGTTGGCGTATAATAAATAAATTTTAAATTGTGGTTAACTTTCAGGAGAGACAAGGGAATAGTTAGTAGGTTAGAGTTACATTGGAATCAAAGAACATTATTATTCAGACCAATCTATACAAATTATATAAGACTTCAAATGAAAAGCTTAAACACATGAGAACTTGAAAGAAACTTTAAGATAAGTTAAATTTAATTCTATTAATAGCATAACAATGCAACATTATGAAAATCAAAAAAAAATGAACAAGAAAATTCATCAAGGAATCAAGAACTAATTACTATTTTTTTTTTAATGGATTTAAAAGCCAATTATACAGCGCAGAAGCACAGCCAACTTACAAAGAAGGAGGGGCCGGAATGAGGGACAACATCTCCGGTGAAGCCTCCTCGATGAAATTCCTGAGGACTGCGGACAGGTTTGCTTGCTGTTGTTTTACCTTCTTTGGAGTCCTCTGCGTCAGATCGACGCCTAACGTCTGTTGCATCTTCCTCAGGAACTCTGCCGAAGGTCGAGTGCAGTTGTTACGACCCCTGCACTTTGGGCACCTCTGCCGATTGCGCCTTGGTCCCGGAGCCGCAGACGGAGACGAGAGTGCTGGGGGCGGGACGACAGCAGGCGTGACAGCAGGTGGAGGAAAAACGGCAGGCGGAGAAAGAACGGCAGGTGACGGAGAAGACGGGATGAAAACTGCTGCTTGAGGATTCAGCGGTGTCGCAGAGATGGTTGCAGAAGTTGAAGGTGAGTCAGTGGTCAAGTTACAGTCTTTCATTCCGTTTAGTAGTCCGTCTAGATGGTCGTCATCCAGCAGTCTTGGGAGCTCGTCATTTGTCACTTGAATGCTTATATTTGGCAAGTCCATTGTTTTTGCAGTAGGCGTAGGTTTGTAATTTGATGTCATGTACCCGTAGGTCGGTGCTGGGCAAGGATCAGGCATCGATGGTCTTGGTGTCGACGTCATTGTCGTTCGTCGTGGAGTCTCATCAGGGTAGAAAGGATAAGGATTTAGAGGTGAGTTAGACGGGTAAGTCAGTGAAGTTCTAGTCTGTCGAGTGTCTCTTCTGGTCGGTCTTGAAGGTGGAGATTGTCTTCTAGCCCCCGGCCTCGGTCTAGAAGGGCGAGTAGCCTTCCTTACGGTTGGAGAAAAGCGCCTCACGTGATGTCTCGGTGGTTTCACTATGATGCGTCTTACTTGTTTTGCAGTCGGTAATGAAACTATGGACACAACACAGCTGGTTAAAACACGGCTTGCAGGTCTGGAACTAATGACACAATCCAGGCTGGTCTAGGACACTACTCGGACTGGTACTCACTACTAGCACTAAAATTCACACAACACAGCTGATAAAGGTCAATGACACAATAAAAACTGGTTTCAATGACGCATAACACAACCACGCCGGTTCAGAGACACAACGGGCAGGCTTCCTTTAAGACTCACACTTGACACAGTCAATAAAGGTCAAAGACACTATATAGACAGGTCACAATCACACGAGACACAACCACGTAGGTCGAAGGACACAGCGGGCAGGCTTCCTTTTTCTCAGACACAGTTCCGCGTATCCGAAGATAACACGGGCAGGTCTCACCTCTCTCTCTCACAACTACGGAACGTCTGGGACTCGACCGCAGCAGGTTGGGCACACTCGCTCGTAAACACTCACACTCACTCTCTCCTCAACAAAAGCGCAAGCTAGCTAAAGGGCCGAGTCGTAAGCCGCAACCTCCGTACCGCTTAAACCGCTGCCACCAGTGTTGTGAACTGGACGGGAAAGGTAAAGGAGGCGAGAAGGTTGAGCTCGAGACTGTTTATTGTGGTAGCTAAGGCTTCAACAACAGACAGTGCAAGACTGGGCGACGAGGGCTCGGAGCGGGTTTAATTTATAGGGGAGCGCCGGCCGGTTCAGGTTGGAGTGGGGGTACGAAGGAAACAAAAGAGTATGGGCTAGCATTGTAGAGGCCTTGGAGTCGGAGTAAAATAAGATGGCTGCGACCATAAGTATGTGCAGGTTAGGTTAAGAGTCTTTGTAAATAAACAAAACTGCTATTCACAACAGTACAATACTCATCATTTGAATTCATTGACAGAGAGAAAAAACAATCTTCTGTCGTTCCTGAATGCTTTTAAAATGTACAGCCAATTTATTGTGGATTCTCTCTAGGAAATGCATATCATTAGAGATGCTGCAAAGGAGGTCCGTTCTGTAATGATGATGTTATCAGCAGACTATTTGAAGATAACTGTTAAACAATTAGCAGATGTCTTAAAAGGCAGCAAATTAAAGGCTTTGGTGGACAAAGGTATACTTACAAATAATTTCCTATCGCAGATATTCCTTTTATTTTATTTTTTTTTGAATAAAAAAGTAATGATTCGTTTTCTTTAAAAGGTTTCCACAGTCATAGGCACTTTGGAATGATGGAAGGATGGAAAAAGGAAGACATTAACAAGTTCATAGCTTCTTTGTACACACATGATTTCTTCACATTAGAAGCGGAAAAGAACGCCTACAGTGTATCTCTTTATGCCCGACCTGGTAAAAACCAATCATGCTTCACTGACAATTTTGAGGTAAGTGGCAAAAAAAAAAACTAAATTTCAGCAAATGTGGGCATGTTACCTAATCTAATAATTACATATTGAATTACATTTGTTTCATGGTATATGTTTCAGTTTAATGTACCTTGCATTGATAAACAGAAGGAAGCATGTTTCATGAATTGCAAGAGGTTATTAACAGCTTTAGTTGATAAAATTTCATATGCATTGGGCATTGAGATTGACCACATCATAGACAAAGAGATGAGATCCAAATTAAATGTCAAAACCACGAGGCACAGAAGTTATTAATACATAGTTCTTTATCCATTAACAGATCCTTGTAAACATGGCTGTAGTCTTGCCACAAGATAGGTCAGATATGCTCAAGATCCCAGGAATGACTCTACAAAAATACATTGCATACCGAGAGATTTTTCTTGACATCACAAGGAAAAGGTGACATTTTTTAATAAGTTGAAGTGAAAATCAGAGTCATCAACTCGTGAGAATTCTCCTACATTTAGTCTTCTGTTAGCTTTAAAGGGTTTTCACTTACCTTAGTTGATAAGCTGAAGTTTTAGGATTTGATAAAGTAATTTTCATCGGAAGATAGCCATGTCATCTGGTAAAATTCATAACAGCTTATCTAGTCACATACTCTGCATACATGCAAGTAAACACTCCACTGTCACTAAAAATGTTTTCCCTCTGCTGAGGGATATTCTGAGAAAAAAAAAATATAAGTAAAAATTAAAAATCACTACTTCTGTATTCCATTAATTTCTAGTCAGTTTCTTATACCTTAAATTGTATCTGTAACCGACTAGATCTGTGAATTTTTATGTTTTAAGCCTTTGATCCTTCATGAAGGTAATTTAAAAGTTCCTGTAGAGAAAACAAAATGCAATGTCAGAAAATTTTATATTTTATTTTAATATTATCATAAACAACTAAATAGCAACTCACATTAGTGCATCCTTCACATAGATAGTTAATACTGTCATAGAATCCAAAAGTATTACTTTTCATGTTTATTATTACCAGAGACCAATGCTTTTCACAGAGAATTCGTATCAGAATGAACTCGTTAAAAAATATGTCAACCTGCACAGATATAGGTAAAATAAAAATCATTATCATGTTTAACAGGATCTGCCATTTTATAAATACCTTAGTACACACCTTTTCTGTCCTTTTTTACACAGCAGAATACGCAAAGAGGTTGAATTTCATGAAGAAGACAGAATTGAACACATGTACAAATGGGTACATTGCCAATCACCTCTTTTCATATTAAGGTTCATATAAAAGTTTACGGCTCGGTTCGCGCAATGTTTTGCATGACCGTGTTATTAGTGAAGAGTTTAGTGTGGTGATTTGGTGCGTGGGTGTGTACTGTACTACTTTGGCCCTGTCTGGTGTGTGCTCTGTGGTGTGTGCTCTGTGGTGTGGACTAAGGACTGCGTGTGATGTGATCAGTGTCAGTGTTTCAATTCATTATTCAAGACAAAACAAGAATACCACTCACCCAATATGGTTGGGCAAAGCAAACAAGCAATTTGTCCCTATAATAAGTGCCAGCGTGAGCTCGGCAATTTAAATTGGAGCGACTGGAGTCGTCACATGCAGATATGCAAAGCGAAAGAAGCCGTACGGAAGCGGACCACCCAATCCATGAAAAATTTCGTGGTGCAAGTGCCTCTACAATCGACGACGTCAACTCAGGCGGCTGCAGGAGTAGCTGACGACACGAGAAGGGTTTCGTTTTCGGGTGACTGTTGTCGCCGACTTTTGCTCATCACATCAGACCTGTTGGTGTTGGCTCGGCGCTCTGCGTCTGCGTCGGTTAAGCCCATATGTGTGAGCCTCGTTTTCGTTTGCACGTTTGTTTCCGTAGCAGGAGCGGGTAGCGGGAGCCAGGAGCGTTTTAAGGTCTGACCGACAGGGGAGGAGGGGGGGGGGGGCGGTGCCCTTCAGGTTACCTATATACAGGGGGTTTGTAGCATAATTTGCCTACCTTTCAGGCGGCTGTCTAGAGCCCACGAGGGAGGGGGAGCAATCGCTTAAATCGCGCCTGGCGGGAGCGGGTTAGCCGGTACAGGCACAGGCTTCGAGAAAATCGTTAGGAGAGAATGGAGATTAAGTGCAATAATTCTTGTCCTTTTTCTTTTACAAAACAAACCCGGGTGGAAGGATCTTCACTTATTCTCTAAGGGTCATCTGAGATAAATTTTCATTCGCAACACCAGTAAAAAATAATTACGAATTACAAATTGAAGTAATGTCTAAAGTCTTGTAAAACTAGAGAATAACTACTACTTTTTTCGGAAACTATAGGTTTTGTGTCAGTTTTCTGTCAGTTTTGTGTCAGTTGTGTGGCACTTTTGCAGATTCTTCACTAGTAACTACAGTTTTTAACTGCAGTTAAACTAGAGTTCTCGGAAGTCCGTTCAAAAACTATTTTGAACCATTTCCTTGACCTTTTTACCTTCCTCTTTCTCCCTTTCCTAATGTACATTGATTTTACCTTACCGAAAGCGGAAGTTGGAGCTGGCGATGACTGGAGTTGAACCTCGGACCTTGGTGCTGGGAGTCTGCGACGCTGACCACTGAGCCACTGCGATACCTTTGCTCTGATCTCGCAGTAACACAATGTCATGCCAAGGGTCCGGATCCGTCAGCCGTCTTTCTTACCACAGTTTTACTATAGTTTTACTACAGTTTCTTTCTATTGTTCTTCTCGATCTAATGGTTCTTAAAATTCAAAAAGTTTTTGACACGTCAACCGAGGAGGGGGTGATAATCAATGCCCATGAGTTAGACGGTGAGGTACACACCGCAATTCACGTTTTAAATAGTGAATCCAAGATCGCAACGGAAAAACCTTGGGTGCGTATAAAAGCCTGCGCGTAGGCCGAGGTGACGGTGATGGCAAACTGGAGTACTCAGGTCACACCTGCACGCAAGTCTTTCGCGGGAGACGACGGGGAAATCAAACGGGATCGGTGGGCGAGGGGTAGCGCAGCGGATCGCACCGTACACACCAAATTCCATCAGGGTGCTGTGGGTTGCCTTCCCACGGCGGCGGGCGTAATGTGGCGCCTCCTACAGCCCCTTGGTACAATTCTCCATTTCAACCTATTTCCTTTGTGCTAATCGAAAAGTGGTCTGTTTAAACACTTCTATTTTGACTTCAAAACATACGTCTTGATTTAAAAGCGAACAGATGTGGAAAAACATATTTTTAAATCACTTTTCTAATGACTTATGAACAAGTGTCCTGACTTGAAAGTGGACCTATATTCAGAAGTAGTCTACGCAAACACATTTTCGTCGCCTTTAAACTCATGTTATAAATGAATATTAGACAGTAGTCCAATACTGTCGTGTGCACTGACCTAGGACAGTACTATGTACTTCACTATAGAGTACATGCCTCATCTCTGGGTTATACTCACACAAAACTCGTGTTTAAGTACATTCCAAAGTCAACTGTGCTCTGCACTTACGAACGACATTATACAATGACTTTTATCTCATATTTTACTACAAATAGGTGACTGGAGTTTAACGACTACAGTTGATTCTCTACTTTAAGTGAAGATCCCTCCACCCGGGAAAGCTTTATTTACAGTTTTTAAAGTAAAATAGTACGAATTAATTCACAAACAAATCAATAAATACTGAAATAAAATAAATTTATGAAACAGTTAGTAATCAGTAATCAATCAGAAACATCCGTATCTTAAATTAACACTTAACATGAATGAAAATTAAATAAAACATAAGGTAGGCGGTGACTAACCTGATTGGGTCATAGAGATTTTCCTTTTCTGTCGTTTTTTTTTATTCAAACAATATTTTGCACATGTTTCTGTAGATATTGCTGCTGGTGGTCGTGGTAGTCTTGATCCTGGTCCCGGTGCTGGTCCCAACAGTGATGGTGGTGGTAAGAAGCGGAGGACAGCGAGTCCCTGTCCTTCTACCAGCGACGGTGACGCTGATTCTGGTGCTGGTGCTCGCGCTCTTCCTGATGGTGACGGTGATCTGGACATGGAGGTGGTGGATCCCATGGAAATTCTTGAGGTGCAGCTCAACTTAGACGCAGACAGTGTCAATGTCGCTGTCGACAATGACGATGTAGGCAGTGCAAGTGCGAGTATGTCTTGATCCCCATCCCCATCTGTCTCTTCTGTTGGTGACGGTCCCGGTGTTGCAGCTGTAACTCCGACTCCGAATGAGAAAGACTGCTCTACTCCTGCTGAAAATGAAAAAAGTATGGACTTTCAATTAGATGAGGATGATTACACAGAAAGAGGTAACTTAGACTTCGATCCAAAAGAGCCAGCGTCATTTTGTAATGTCACAACTTTTTCACAGCAAGTCACCGATAAAATACTCTCTTACGGACCGCATCAGCCAAATATAATTGATCTTGAAGGGAACGCCTTCCCCAAAAGTAGTAAGAGATCCTTCTCTTCCGTCTGGTACTACAGGAAATTGCCCGATAATACGCTGCAGAAGCGGCCCTGGTTGTCTTACTCTGAGAAGACAGACAAAGTTTTTTGCCTTGATTGCATTTTGTTTGGAAAACCTGGAAACAAAGCAGCGCACCCTCAATTCACTACGGTCAGTTTTAACAACTGGAGGAGAGGGAACGCTGCCTTCATTGACTATGAGTGTTACGAAAGTCACATCCACGCTTCGGTTGCATCAGAATTACGTAAAGTGTCTCTCCCTTTAAACCCAGCGCTGCGTCAAGGCAAGTTGAGAGCGAGAGAACACAATCGTGAGATTGTTAGGCAGCTCATCGATGTGATTTTGTACCTTAGTCAGCACTGCATGGCTTTCAGAGGTCACCGTGAATGTAAAACCGAAAAATTTAGAGGAAACTTTCACGATTTGGTGGCTATGCTAGCCAAGTATTCTCCAGCTCTTGCCACATATCTAGATAAGATAATAAGAAGGTTTGGCATTTCATGTCATGGCGACGACAAAACCAGTTAATTCAAGCTCTAAGTGAATTCATCAAGAAAGCAGTTGTGAAAGAAATAGGAGCAGCCCATTTTTTTCAGTGTCTATTCCGATGAGTCTGTGGATTCTTCTCGTAAAGAGCAGTGCTCGTGTATCATCAGATATGTGAGAAGTGATACTGGCACTGTCGCCGAGAGGCTAGTTGCCGTTAAAGCATGTGCTGTCACTAGTGGCGAAGAACTACTCAAAACACTTCAATCTGTATCTGAAGAACTAAAGCTTGATTGGACAACTTACCTCGTGGGACAGGCTTATGCGTGGAGCGTATCTGGGGCTCCAAGCTCTCGTGCGAGAGAGGGCTGAGAGTGCAGTATATGTGTGGTGCTGGGCACATCGGCTCAGCTTAGCTGTTAAGGAATCTGCCGGTTGCTCTCTAGAATCGATGGAACTGTTTTCAAACCTGAAAAAACTTTACAATGTTATTAATGGCAGCAAAAATAATGTTGAAATTTATGAAAAGATTTTTAGAGACACTTACCCTGCAAAGCAAATTCTTCGCTTGAAGAGAGTAGACACTACACGTTGGATGTCGCACAGCTTTGCCTTGTCTACTGTCCTGCTCGCTTTCGATGCCATCGTGGAGACTCTGGAACATGTCAAGAAACATGGCACAGGTGAAAATAAGCTCGCCTCAAAAGGCCTTCTTAATTATTTTTTGTCAGAGAAGTTTGTACTTACTGCCCCCATTTTTAAAGAAGTGGAGCCATTGAGTACTTCTCTTCAAGGCGTTGACGTGGATCTCATGGCTGCAGTGAACCACCTCGAGGTGGTCCTGAAGGCCCTCGCTGATCTCCGCTCTGATGTATCTTTTGCAGACCTCGTGGAAAGGAAGAATAAGTTCATTGCTGACAGTTCGTATGAAAACAGTGCCTTTACCCCTCTACCTACAACTGAAACAACTAGATTACGTGGAAAGAGAACCCTTGACGGCGAGCGCGCAGCAGATGAACCAATAGAAGATCCAATCCAAAAATTCAGAGTTGAAACTTACTTCAAATCTCTAGATAGCATCATAAATTTAATTTCTGAGCGTTTCAACGACAGAGCTCAAAGTCTCTTCAAAGACTTAGCTCTCCTAACGAAGAGACGAATGTCAGAAATAGCAAGTGATGTAGAAGCTCTTCCACGAGATGCGTATGACTCATTTTCAGCTTTGTATAGAAAATTTGTGAAGTCTGACGTTCTTCGAACCGAATTCAAGCAGTTTGTAAAAGTACTCCCAGCGTACGAAAAAGCATTTGAAAACTTACCCAAAGAGCTTCACAGCGATGCATCCTGGCTGCATCCTTCTGGTCCAGAAGGAGACGATGAGGAAGTGCAAGGCGACGGCGTCAGTGTCACGGACAGGTGGCTTGCTTGGCTTTGACGAAGAGGTCGAGGCTGAGGCTGAGACATGTGATACTGAACCACCTCTGGAGAAGATGATTCACAGTGCAAGCTTGGCTCACACGCTCCGCATCGTCCATAATACTGGGCTGAAAACAATTTTCCCAGCTGTATACGTGGCACAAAAAATTGCTGTAATTCTGCCAGTAACTAGTGCTTCAGCAGAGAGATCATTTTCTAAGTTAAAAGAAATAAAAAACCGACTCAGAAGTACCATGGAACAAGATCGTTTGGAAGACTTAATGATTATTTCTTGCGAGAGGGACATCAAAATTGATGTAGAGGAAGTTGTTAACATTTTTTCTACTTACAGCGGATGGCTAAGTGTCAACCTGTAACCTGTGGTGTGGATCTGTAAAAGATAAAATAGATTAGATTTTTTAACCTTTTGTACTTACCCACTTACCCTCCTTACCTTTTCCTTTTACCTAGGTGACTGAGTTACTGACACAGACAACCTGTAACTGGAAAAAAAGAATTGAATTATATTATGCGTGAAATGGAAAACTAATGAACGTTATTAGTTGTATTTGTACATTTCTTTCTTAATATTTATAAAATAAAGAATTGTGGTTTATGTATACATACCTGTTACTCTTATATCTCATTCCTGCTGCTGCTTTGCTAAGCTTAGTGTCAATGTCACTTGTTGATTATCAATAAATGTGTTTTGTTTTGATTTTGATCATTTAATGCAACTGTATCCCTCTGTTTATGTTTGTTTATGTTCGTTAATTATGGCAGTTTGGGGCTGGACTGGTCGCGGCGCGAGGCGCGTTAAAGAGGAGGGAGGTTTTGGGGTAAAGGATGGAGGTTTTAGGGACGAGGAGGGAGGGTGAAAGCGTCCAATGCACACCGTCTCCAAACACGATGGGCGCCACTGGTCAAGATCATATTACAGAGTATTACCCGTGACAGGCAGGCGGCGGACAATATTATGCGGGTTCAAGTTACCAAAACGGACACGGTATTGGTTCATGGCTCGGTGGGCTGTTCCGGACAGTCCTCCCCCTTCTCAAGAGCGGCAAGACCGCTGTGGGGAGGGAAGCGGCCGGGGCCGGCGCCCACCAGAGAGCTCAAACGGGCTGACTCGGACGGGCTCCTCTCGCCGGCCCCGCTCGGACAGTCAGACTGTTGCAGCGGTAGTCCGCTCCGAAAGAGTTGCCGTGCGGTTACGCTTCTGCCAAAACTCTCGCGGCGCGTCTAGCAAGCAAGGGAGCCCGCCTGAGCCCGTCGTAGCCGGCCCGTACCAGCCCGTCTGTCCCCGGCAGCCAATGAGAGAGCGCGATTCTGGCGCAGAACCGGCAGAACTCAGGCAGCCCGCCGGAGCCCGTGGCGGGCTGGCGCGGGCTCTAGCTCTGGTAGGCGGGCGGGCTCTGGCGGGCTGATTTCTAGACGGGCTCCGGCGGGCTCATACTCGTCGCCGTACGCGCCGCACGCCGGGAGCCCGTCCGAGTCAGCCCGTTTGAGCTCTCTGGCGCCCACGTCCTCTCTGATGTAGCCAGTGGCGACCCGATAGCCAACAGTGCTAAGCGGCACGCGGGGAAGGCAGTTCAGAATCTAAAACGCAGGGCGGCTGCCGCGATGAGTGGGTCCGGCAGATCTATCAAAAGGAAGAGGCTTGCCCCTAAATGTCATTCCACAGCTAAAGCTCGAAGTAGAATGAGCCATACTCCTGACTATTTTACGTAATGGCTTCCATGCATAGTGCTTCAGTCGAAGCTCTCCCAACAGAGTTGAGTCCATGGCTCTCTAATGCCACACAGCTCGGGGAAGATAGTTGTCAATGGATTGTGCTCAGTCCGTTGGCTAATTTTGATTCGGCGACCACCATAGAACTAGAGGCCCCTGGGGTGGGATACGCCTATCTAGACCCCGCGCACATGCTTCTCTACATTAAACAAAAGATAGTGAATGCCGATGGTTCAGATATTACAGCGGCTGACAACAGTGATGCCACACTTGTGAATTACGATCTGCACGCGCAATTTTGTGAAATCGATACGAGTATTAACGGGACAGTTATTTCTCAGTCAAGTATGACTTACCCATGGCGAGCTTACATTGAGGCATTTCTAAATTATGATAAGGCTGCAAAAGACACACACACCTCCAGCAGCGCATGTGGCATGAGGACACGGCCGGGCACCACGACTCGTTGGATAGCAACCAGAACCAGGGGCTCGCGTGACGCCGTTAACGCACCAAGCTGAGTCGTGAGTTTGAGATGATGGGTCCGCTCCACCTCGATATTTGCAATACGGATCGCCTCCTACTCAATAATTGCACTCTACGTGTAAAACTGACACGATCTCGTGATGCATTTGCCCTTATGAGTACGAAAGGCACTGAAAAAATTAAACTTCTGGACGTTTAACTCTATGTGCGACGGGTGAACATTTCTCCATCTGTTCTGCTTGCTCATGAGCCCTGGAAAAATCACCTGCAAAATATCCTGTAAACAGAGTGGATATAAAAACAGTCACGATAGCCCAGGGCATGCACTCAAAACCCATTGACAATCTCCTTATGAATCAGCTGCCGCAGCGTGTAATCATTGGTTTTGTTAGTCCGGGCTGTCTGTAACATTTTTCGGGGGCACCTTGCACTTTCTGATAGAGCAATGCCGTTTTGCATGAGTGTTACCCATACCTTACTTTTAAGATCGGTTGCCACGATGGGACCCACTGCAGAGTGCCCCGTACAGCGGTTGCCTACTTTTCAGGGGCAAATAACTACTTTTGCTTATAAATTGTCCTATATCTTGGAGATGGTTGACCGCACACATTTTTCGACGATGCCATCGGACTCAGCACACCTCAAAACATGCCTTTCGAAGATTTCAGCCGTCTGCGGACCGCCACCGCCCCGCGGGAGGCGTTCGAATCGCCGCAACAAGGGCGTAATAGTAGTTATCGTGTTTCTCGCTCGCTTCTTCATGAAATACCGTCGCGAGTGGTCAGCAACAACATTAAGTGTATTCACCATCACTATGGTAAAAGTGCCGACTGTAAGGTCTGTCGTGGGAGGAAAGGCTGCGTCCGAAAAGACCACCAATATTATTAAAATCGAAGAGGGAGTGACACCAAGGAACATTGGGGCAGTTGGCAGTTTAGTTTGGGGATGTGTGAGTGAGTGAGTGAGTGAGTGTGTGTGTGTGTGTGTGTGTGTGTGTGTGTGTGTGTGTGTGTGTGTGTGAGAGAGAGAGAGAGAGAGAGAGAGAGAGAGAGAGAGAGAGAGAGAGAGAGAGAGAGAGAGAGCGTCTGGGCGCGCGTTAATGTCCATGACAAAAATGGAATTTTACAATGTAGAACGTAATTAATTGCAACTAAATTTGGTATAAATAATAAATATATTGCATATATTAATGGTATGTCTTAAAAATAAGGTAACTCATACAAATTGCACTCAGGTTCCCAAGTTAGTTGATTCATTATGCGCATTTACAGGAGCATAGCTCGCGGCATTTGATGCCTTTCTTGCGACAGGAGCAATTTCCCGAGCAAGCCAGTTTGCATTTGCACCTGACAAAGGCGTTGCAGGACTCAGCGGCCACGGGGATTGTCCTCCACACTGGCACCCATTTCCCGTTTTCCTGCGTCCAGCCCCAGTCGGTTGCAAGAGGAAGAATCTGCTTTGTCTGGAAAGCCTGTCTCCAAATCTGCGCCTGCAGTGCAGCTCTACGTGTATGCTGCAGCAAAGAATCGATAGTCGGCGGAAGATCATCAATCTGGCGACTGTATTTAGTGAAAAGCGCTCTGCGGCAGGCTACTAAATTTTCGTACATTCTCGACCTAAAAATAATAAATTACAAGTAATCTTTTTTTTAACTGTTTTGTAATATTGCCATATTCTTAAACTACTCACGGGCTGTACAACTTGATGACAAAATTTTGAAGCACTGGAAATGCTTCTTCCAGATTTCCGTTGCTTAATGCAACAAATGCGTCAAGACACACCGGGTACGCTTCCAATGCGAGCATTGCTTTTGATTTTCCATGGTTGTGGAAAGAGGAAACCGTATCACACCCAGTAAACGCGTGAAAGCCGATCATGGCCATAGACTTTGCTGGACCTGACAAAAAGGTATAATTATTAGTCATGAAATTATTACGTCACTGTTCCACCACATGTCACTGTCTTCCACTGTGAAAAATTCTCGTAAGGGTTACGGGAAAATTTTCCATGATAAAAGTCGTAAAATTACAATTAGAAATTGTAAATTTACAAGCACTCCCTATCGACTTGGAATTGACCGACGAGCAAGAATGGGCAGTCGTAAATTTACGACATATTTTGTAAATAAAAATTACAAAAAATGTCGTAAATTTACGAGGATATTTTTCACAGTGTTCCCACAGATTCTTACCGAGGCTAGACACTAATTGATGAATTGGAATAAAGTTGTTGTTTTTTCCAGCTTTTAGATGAATCCAGAGCTCTTCGACGTCTGCTAATCTGTGGAATCCAGACACCCCAATGACGACAAGGTCCGAGTCCGATGTCCTGATCATTATTTTCCTGCAGCCGTCACGAGCAGCATCTACCGCGTGCAAGAAAACTCGCGTATCCGCTTCCTCGTGGTTGCAAGGAGAGAGCATACTAGCATCCGAGCGTGGGGGAGAATAATACACTTCTTGTCCTTGTGTTGCGCAAATAGTTTTGCCGTCGATATGAAGTGCTCGTACAGCCTCAGAAATAAGTTGGAAGAGCTCGGTCTTGTTATCTGAGTCTCGCAAAAAGGAATCCCAGCCTTTCGGCAATTTTGTGTTAAGGGTTACTCGGACACGAAGCCCCTTTCCTCTCTTCTCCCGAGTCATTGACTTTAGACTATCAGCAAGATACCTGAAAATAACGACAAAATTGATCAAAATCATGTTTATATCACTCTAAAGAAAATTACAAAATTCTGTATCAGTTTTATGAAGTAATTATCTTATCACTTAGATTTTTGTATTTTGTGTTTAAATTATGTACGAATCATTCAAAATTCCGTAAAATTGATATAGTATTTTCTGTATCAGATACTAAAGTTTGTACAACAAGTGATACGTTAATTACTGCGTAACAATGTACAGAACTTTCCACTTATTTTTTTAGAGTGTACAGTACTTGAAAAAATATTCGTAAAACTTACGTGTCCCAAACGACGTCAAGTCTTGACACAGTGCAAGCCTCAGATTTGATGAATTTGAGAAAAACTGACTGGATGTACTCCTCAATTGAAACAGACACGCCTGGTCTCAACATCTGAATGATTGCAGCACCGTCTAATATTTTAGCGTCTACTTGAGGCCCTCTGCCTCCAACGTCAACTTCTATTCCACTCATTAGAAGCCTGTATATGTCAGCTTTGTTTGTTGTGCGAAAACTTCCAAATAGCGATATAGAAGGGGGAAACTCTTGGTTTTCGTGAGCAAAGAAATCGTCCAAATCATGAGTTGTGGTGTTATTACTGGCTGTAACGTACAGATGACCAAACAAAGTACAGTTCTCTTTCAGAGATTTCAGCTGCCCCTTCGCCTTACTCGGAGCTTCTTGGCGTGTGCTTGAAGAAAAGAGTGCCATATTGTTCATCTTGATTTTGCCGTGAACGGTGATACCTGAGGTGGGTTGAAAACGCTGTTCAGCGAATGTGATGTACTGTGAAATCCCGACTTCCTCGATATTTTTCACAGTTTCAACGACTCTAGAGGAGGCCACAGTCATTGAGTCTATGTTGTAAAGCTCATTGCTGTTATCGAGAAAAGGGTTCCCCATCTGCGCCATCACGGCATACAAGGATAACACATCTCTTCTGAAAGTCTCTGTAGCGGCATTTGTTGAAAGGTGGTGGCGATCATCTGATGGTTTTGGACCGCGGTAAGTACATTCAAAATCTTCATTCATTTTTGCAAGTGCTGGAGTTCCCAACATCCATTTTCTCAAAGCCAAGGGGTTTTCAGTCAAACCGATCATCCCTATATTAAAAAATAAAAAAATAATAAAAAAAATTACAGTCTTGGAATTTAATTTACTTTTACTGTTGTCTATTTTCACTGTGAAAAATATGTTCGTAGATTTACGATTTATTTTGTAAATTACGACTAACGAAAAATGTTGTAAATTTACAACAGCCCATTGTTGCTTGTAATTGAATTTCAAGTCGATAGGTTCTGCTTGTAATTTTACGATAAGTGATCGTAATTTTACAACTCCACTTCGTGGAAAATTTTCCCGTAAACCTACGAGAATTTTTCACAGTGTTCACTATTTTCAGATATTTACGTACCTCCATCGCCTTTTAAGCGAGCGTTTTGCTGCTCGTGGGCCTGATCTAGGGCTATAGCCGAAAACTTTTTTTCAGTGAGACGGGCAACAAATCGGCCGTCTTGAAAATGTTGGTACAGAGCAGGATGTGTATGCTCCAAATTGACAAGGTCCCGAATGTGTACAGGGAGCCAACGGGCGTAATTGACATGATCAAGAGCAAACATCCAAGGCACTAACATTTTCAACGCTGCTTTGTAGAGACCGAAGTCAGCGGTACGAATCGCTCGCACAAAGACAAGTACACACAACTCCAAAGCCAAGGCAATATCCCAGAAACGAAACTGGATGGATTTTTGTCGCGTTTCCTGACACCATTCTTCAAAGCTTAAGGGATCGTCTCCGGAATACTCCTCGTATGCAGCACGTTGAAGTTTGTACAGTGCAGCTGCTGTAACCTGGAAATAAATAAAAGGGTTATAATTATTTATTCTTTCTGGGCAGCCGCTAGAGTCCGTGGCCGAGGGGGGAGTCACTTCAAAAAATCATCGTACGCCCCCCCCCCATCGAGAGAAACGGATACAGAAAAATCCGGCAAATCGAGAAGAATGAAAAATAAACCGAAGTGAAGTAGAAAAAAATTGAGAAATTGGGGTAAAAGATCAAAATTTACCAAAAAATCAGAAGAAAAAAGAAAAGAAAAAAAAACATTGAACACATTTTGTATGAGTGGTCTCCCCCTCGTCCGTGGCTTTACCGGTCTTCACGCAGGCGCGCGGAGCCACATGTTTTACCTAGAGATGTGCGAATCACCCTTTTTCAAACTCGAATCGAATCGAATCGAATCTTAACTTTTTCCCCCCGAATCGAATCGAATCGAATCTAGGTTTTTTTCCTCGAATCGAATCGAATCGAATCTTTCTATTTTGAATCCGAATCGAATCGAATCAAATGTAGACCTTAAAATGTAAGAGGTTTTAAAAGTACTCTAAAAATAACTATACGATGGTGTATAGGTGGAGGAGGAGGCGGGGAAGGGGCGGGGGGAGGGGAAAGTGAGAGGGGGGAGTGGCACCTAGCGGCTGCCGGTGGGGGCGGTGGGGGCCAGAGGAGAGATGGGGAGGGTAGATCAGGGGGGAGCGGCGGTTCGAGCGCGCATCCTATGATTCGAATTCGAACTTGAAAACTTTACTTCACTCGAATTGTTCGATTTCGAAGCTGCTTGTTTCGAAATCGATACGAATCGAATCGGGACTGTTTCGATTCGATTCGATTCGAATTCGAAGTGTTCGCACACCTCTAGTTTTACCTGGTGGGCGTATCGGGACCTAGTTAGGTGGCTGGCTTTAATCGTGGCGTCCGCTCTGCCTTGCGTTGTAACACCTGCTTCGACCAAAGCTGAAGTCCAACCACTGCCATCCAACCACTGTCCGGCAACACGCAGGGAAACCAGTTCAATGTGCATTCCTCCTAACATGACGAAGATGTTTTTTTCAGTCAAATCAGTATCCTGCCACTGAAATGACTTGCACAAAGCGTATAGGGGCTGGTCTACGACGATGACTGGAGTCTGTTCAGGATTCAAATGTCTTGTTGCTGCAGCAACGACAGACATACTGTGGGCCATCATATCCATAGAATGGGCCTGCTCATGAAAAACGGGGAGAACTGACACCCGCGTTTTAAAATCTTCACTCTATAAGGCAAGAAAATGTAAATAAAATATCGACATAATATAACAAAAAAATTAAGAGAACTAAAATTCGTTGCAAGAGGAGCGCTATTTACCTGTGGACGACGCACGTCCTCTCCCGAATGGAAATCTGGCCATGTCTTGCAAGTCTCACTGTCCAAGCAGTTTTCCAGCCACGATTTTTCTAGGTCGAAGCTCGATGTAGCTGGCTCGTTCGTGGTTGTCAATGGTAAGTATGGCGGAAAGCCTTGCTTCGGATCCAGGAAACGTAATTTTCCAGTAGTCGTATAATCTGCTGGCAATTCAAATCTTGCTGCCTTCTTTTTCAGCTCTGCATCTGAACTTGCAACAAGACAACGATCCTCACCTGTGGGTAAAAAGGACGCGTCAAGGTTAGTAATTTCAGTTTTTTACTAAATTAAATAATTAAAATAAATAAATAAATAAATAAATAAATAAATAAATAAATAAAATTAAATATTAAAAGTTGCCGTAATCATCTTTTTTCTTACCAGGACTCTCCGGGAAAGGGAACTGCATGAGAGATATGCACGTTCCGTGAAATGCAGTTTTTGCCGTAGTGGCAGAAGGGTTGTGATCTATGTTGTCTGCCGCACCCACCATAAATGATTTCATTTTCAGATCAGCAGGGGCCACGACGCCTTCATGAAGAAACTGCAAAGCTGTCTTCTGTGCTTTCTCATCAAGAATAGCTTGAAGTCTATCATAGGAAATTGACAGTCCCAGGTCGCAAAAAATATCTATTAATTTTTTCTTTCTTGTGTCTCCATAGATTTTTGTAGCCACGTGTACAGGGGTTGGTGTTTCCTGCCATTTGAAATGTTTATGACTTTTCCCAGCCTTTGTCCGTTTCACGGCATGGAACGCTAACAAGTCTGCTATGGACGAAACAGCGGTGCTATTCTGCTGGTCTGTAAGCCCATTGCCATGGCAAATCATTTGAACTAATGATTTCAAAGACACAGGCACACTTCTTGCAGCAGCAACTTCTGATGCGTTAGATTGGAGAAAAATGTCTCTTCTGACGATATCAGCCGCTCTTGACAGGATGTACCCCTCTTCATCAAAATTTCGGCGAGCACTTTCCCTTAATGTGAAATCAATGTCTTTTTTGAAAGCAATCAGTATGTCCTGTCCCGTGGTGCCAGACGATTTTAAGTCTGGGCATTCTAATAGAAGACGTTCCCTCAGCCTTGTTGAGTGAACTTCATAGTTAACGCCCATATCGGCTAACTTTGCCGCATAGAGGCGGCCAAGTTCAGCCATTTTCCAGCAGGGTGGCGTTTCGCTCTCGGCTCTAATTTCATGCAGATAAGATACCAAGCCAGACAAAACAATACCGTGAATTTGTTCATTCATGTCATTAATTTCATGGTCCACACACTTCGGTCGAACACGGTTAATAAAAGCCGAACGACATTTGTTGTGGTATTTTGCACTTCCTACTAATTTTTTTTGTTGCAGACAGCAACAGAATTTTGTCATCTTGGAGCGATGCGGCGGCTTCTTTGATAATGGTTTCACTAGATTCAGTCATCACGGCACTAAGGGGCTGCATGCGAGACGCGGGCAGGTCACAAAAGATACAAGTTTCTTCCTGGTACGGGCTGATCGCTGAACAGCGCCCACGTGTTGTCACAGGTGTTGAGGGTGAAACATTTTCTTGATCACTTGATGCTAAATTTTTCTTTTTTTGAGCTCTATCAAGCTTACTCTTTGAAAAACACAAGTAGCAGCTTTTGTGGTAGACGGCGTGGTTTTCCTGAAACCGTTTTATGAGGGTACCGTTACCTCTTAGCAGTGCCACATCAACATTTAATGGCACAAATTTCAGTTTCTCGAACTGTTCTAAGCTTGAAGCGAGAGAAATGTATCCCTGGTCATTATTGCCATTTTTTCCCTTAGATGGATCGATAACTCCTTCTTGAGATTTAGTTTCTTGACAGAGAATACATTTTGACCAATCCAAATACTTGACTCGCTTGGACGGCGATTCAAGTGGTTTATTTGCACTAAGCAACTGCAAAACTGGACGTTGGGATTTCATTTCTACACCTGCGGATCAAGGTTTGGCCATAAATATATTTATGTAAATAGTATATGCGTTTTAAGACACGAGAGCAAATAAAAGGCCTGTAGTACTGCCGTTAACCTAACCCCAAGGGCACTAGGCGTCTTGTATTCTGCCACGAAATATAAATCACTGTACTCACCGTGCTCTCATTAGCAGGTCCGACACAATCTTCATAAGAACAATCACTGTACACAGTATCCACACACAGATAAACACACCACACACAAAAAAAAATATTATATTCTGGCTCGCAGAAACAATCTTTCGCCTCGCTCGGTGAGTCCCCTGGTCGCTGCAGCGAGCCGGCTACAACCTGCATTGCGCGCAGTGGAGGGGGAAGCGGGCGGCGCGCGGCGCGGCCGCCGGCCAGCGAAGGCAGTGTTGGGAGGCACGGGCGCCCAGTGATGCCAACCGCCTGAGACCCGACGAGAAAAAAACCAGTGGAAGGCCGACACTGCAGCGTTCTGTAGTTAGTTACCGTTACAGAAGTTAAACTTTTAGCAACGCTAACACACACACACGCCTGTACGCGCGCGCGTGGGGACACAAAAATTCTCTCTCTCTCTCTCTCTCTCTCTCTCTCTCTCTCTCTCTCTCTCTCTCTCTCACTCACTCACTCACACATCCCCAAACTAAACTGCCAACTGCCCCAATGTTCCTTGGTGTCACTCCCTCTTCGATTTTAATAATATTGGTGGTCTTTTCGGACGCAGCCTTTCCTCCCACGACAGACCTTACAGTCGGCACTTTTACCATAGTGATGGTGAATACACTTAATGTTGTTGCTGACCACTCGCGACGGTATTTCATGAAGAAGCGAGCGAGAAACACGATAACTACTATTACGCCCTTGTTGCGGCGATTCGAACGCCTCCCGCGGGGCGGTGGCGGTCCGCAGACGGCTGAAATCTTCGGGCGGCATGTTTTGAGGTGTGCTGAGTCCGATGGCATCGTCGAAAAATGTGTGCGGTCAACCATCTCCAAGATATAGGACAATTTATAAGCAAAAGTAGTTATTTGCCCCTGAAAAGTAGGCAACCGCTGTACGGGGCACTCTGCAGTGGGTCCCATCGTGGCAACCGATCTTAAAAGTAAGGTATGGGTATGGGTAACACTCATGCAAAACGGCATTGCTCTATCAGAAAGTGCAAGGTGGTTGCTGCAGACAGCCCGGACTATGTGGACAATCGTGCTTACAACGGGGATTGTGGTCGTAATCCCTATAATTCCCAACACTTTCATCTTAATTACCTACAACTGCACGTCGATGGACAAGCTGTTCCGTCACACCCCCTGACCCCTGACTTCCCTAAGGGTCTGCACATGGAATGTTACAGCTCTCTTTTTAGCGGCACGGGTATACACTGGAAGGACGAGGGAAACGGCATTAGTTGGAGTGATTACCGAAAGGGTAACACCCTGTTCGTGTTCGATCTCTCTCCTGACTTGTCGGCCAGTGAGCCTCACTGGAACCTGCAGAGACAGGGCACAATGCGTCTCGATCTTCGATTTGCAGAACCTCTCGCTCAGCCTATAAATTGCGTTGTGTACGCCGAGTTTCAGAATCTTATTGAAATCGATAAGGACAGGAACGTTATCGTGGACTACAATGTATAATGGACGGCCTCACGCTAGATACACTCATGCGGCGCAACAGACACGTCGCCCCATTGTTTGAGGGCGTGTTTGCTGCGGACACCCTCCCTCGCAGACTGCACAAATGTCGCGCTCTGCTCATATGCAATACAGGCCCCATTTCAAAACCAGGCACGCACTGGGTAGCTTTCTTCATTGATAAGCACGGCGTGGGTGAATACTGGGACTCCTATGGCATGCCCCCTATTGTCTCGCACCACAAAAATTTTCTCAAGGGGCTCTGTAAAAAATGGACATACAATCATACAAGTCTACAGGCTATTGACTGTAAAGTGTGTGGCGAATATTGTCTGCTTTATTTGATTCACAGAGCGCACGGCTACACTCTCCACTCCTTTGTACATAAGCTCTTCACTTCTAATCCATTGAAGAATGATGAAATAGTACGCACCCTTTTCAAACGTATGTTTGGAAAGAAACGCGCATGCGTTATTGATCAAAGAAAATCACAAACTTGCTGTGAAAGAAAATTTTAATTTGTAATATATTGAAAGTTTACCAAAAAATTTAAAGAAAAAAGTTTACAAAAAATTTTAAAAGCTTAAAAAGTTTACAAAAAAATTATAAAAGTTTATAAAAGTTTACGAACAATTATAAAAGTTTAAAAAGTTGACAAAAAAATTACAAAAGTTTAAAAAAGTTTACAAAAATATTATAAAAGTTTAAAAAGTTTACAAAAAAAATTTAAAGTTCAAAAAAGTTAACAGAAGAAAAAAATGTAGTTCATCTACATGCCGCCAGATGGCATCGTAGTATACGCTTAGCTTTCGCGGCTGATCTTAAGTACTAATGTAATGACCTTCCGCTGTGTTTTCACACACAAGTATCCTGTTAGTTGAGCGCCGTACCGTGCAGACGTGACGCTCCTGACCACCATGGCGTACGCATTTTGCGATATGCAGATGCCGAGAGGCGCCAAAGGTGAATATGTGATCAGAGAGTTCAGCTTGTACAGCTCGCAGTACGATGGTAGCCGTGGCACGACAATATTTAAGCCACCATACGCTTAGACCATTTTGTCACCTGAGCAGCGTAAACGCAATACCTACATCTCCAGACACATTCACGGTCTGAAATGGAACAGTGGTACTGTTCCCTATGAGCATATCGGTGATATGATCCAGGATCTGCTTAGAGACTATAATCGTATATATGTAAAAGGAGTAGTGAAGTTGAGACTCCTCCTTGGGTACGCACCTCCTGGCGTAGTTGTGTATAACATTGAGCGGGACGGATGTCCACGACTCAAAACACTCCCTAAGCTCTTCGTCTCGTTCCATGGCAGTGAACATAGCGTTTTCATCATACAAAACTGCGCTGAGCTCAATGCTAAGTGCATAGGACTATGGTATGAGTTCAATAAGGCTCAGCCAAAGTGCAGATAACGCAAATAATTTAAAATGTCGGTTTCGTATAGGCCTCCCACTAGGGGGGATAGGATTTTCCGCTAAGAATTCGAACGAGCGCATCACCAAGCCTCCTGGGCCGCGCATGGAATTGGTGAAAAAAATATGTTAGTAGCGGAATTCGAACCCATGATCCACAGATTTTAATTCTGACGCCCTAGACCGCTCGGCCATCCTTGACATCTCTGGACACTCAGTGTATCGAGGGCCTCTTAGGTTACGCCCCTTTCATCCTCGATGTGAACTTAGGCCCTCCCTCAACTTAAGTTGGGTTACACGTCCTGACCTGTCGTGAACTTAGGTTAGTGCCTTTCACCCTTCACTTAGGTTAGGTTAGGCCCCTGGGGTTACGCCCCTCCCCTTTCACTTGGGTTTGGCAAGGTTAGGTTAGCCATCCCTTTCACCCTTTCATTTGGGTTAGGTTATAGGTTAGGCCCTCCCAAGATGGCGACCCGCGACATTGGGTAATAACATGATGACCCCGCGACAATGGGCAATAAAGATGGCGACCCGCGACAATGGGTCTTCTATACCACTAATAGTTATGAGCATAATGAGCATTAGAATAAACAATAAGTGTAACACGGGGTGGGTCTGCTTGTTTCACTTCAGCGAAAAGTTCTTCTTCTAATTGTAGGAGCTGGAATCAAGGAAACATTTATCTTGCAGCAATTTCTTCAGGAATATTTATCTTCGGTCGAGAAAATGTGACTCTAGAACGTTTTTGTGGGGTAATGCCAAGGCAGATGAAAGGGAAAAGGAGAAAAGCTAAGACAGTTCCGTTTTTATTTACTCTCAAATAATGCGATGCGTTAAAAATCCGCGGGAAGCATATCCGCCTCGAGTCCGCCCGGCGCAGTGCTGGTGGAGCACCGCACACCGTGTCGCGGTGGAGGCTGCCCGGGCGGAGTAGCGGCTGCGCGCTTCGCGGCGGAGGCTCCCGGGCCAGCCCAGCAGCCGCACGGCAGCCCAAGCGGGGAGGCTTGCAATGAATTGCTAGGCAGGCGCAAGGCGGCCTATGTGGGGGGGCTTGCAAAGAATTGCAAGGAAGGCGCATGGCAGTCCATGCGGGGACACATGGGCATTTTAACTCGTTGCATGCAGAGGCTTGCAAAATGTGTTGCAAGTGGTTGCAAGGCTGCGCATGCAAGAAGGTAGCCCGTCTAGTCTTGCAAATTTGCAGAGCAGGAGACCACGGTGCAGGGGAGTTCCTGCTTTGCAGGTTGATTTTCTATAAGCTTCCGATAGGTTTAAATAAGAAAATTTTAAGAAATTTAGAAGTGTTTTCGCTTTAATTTCAACACTTCTATTATGATATCAAAACATATATGAACTTGACCGTTTTCGTCAGTTGCCAGACCTCGAACACCCCACATTCCCCTTCCATCTGGGATTGCGAGAGTTGCAAATATGGAGCTGTAGTCGAATGACATGTTCGCACCGCCGTACGTTCCCTAGGATTTATGAAACAACATAAAAACAAACATAAATTTTTGAAACGAAAGAAGAAGACAAGCAGGCTGGCATTCGTATTAGGAATGTATACACGCCAGTAACGTTAACGGTAAGTAACGGTATTATATCGGTAAAATACGGTAATTTACCCGGCCCCGGTAAAATTGGTAGTTTTGGTACAATTCAATCTATTGACTTTTCACTACTCATTTCATCATTTGCGATGTCAGCGGTTGCGTTTCTTTGAATCTCGCGCGTCCCGCTCCCACGGGTCCTTCTATTTCCTCCCCGCTGGTCAGACCATGATTTCATTCATAACAAAAACCGCAACCGCCTACTACTGAACACCAGGGTCACCAAGCTCACGACGGTCCGGCGGTCCGGTCTATACTTTCGTTGCGGCTAAGGCTAGAGAGACTCAGAGGGAGAGAGGCGTCAACTCGCCGCGCGGCGAGAAGCGCCGTGGTTGGATAGTCCCAGCGTGAGCTACCGGTCGCTGATTGGCCGGCTGGAGTGACGTCGAGCGGTGGACGTGCAGAAATCAGACAGGATCGCATCTAGCCGGTCGGGCCTCGAGCAAGACCCGAACCGACCCTCGGCAGATCCGGTGGCAGGGGATTACCGACGGGATTAGGCGGCTTAGCGGAGGGGTGCTGCCTGTTCCGATTGCATAGTGTTCCGTTCTATATTTTTAGGATATTATTTCAGAATCGTATTCGGCTGAAAATAATGATTCGATTTTAAACAGAATGTTTATACTCCAATTTTAAGTCTGAACGTGCCGGCGTGCAATAATTGAACGTTCGGACACGTTCAGACCAAAACTTGGAGTATGAACGTGCCGTTTGGACTCAATATCGAACTACTTTTTTAAGCCGAATACGATTCTGAAATAATATCATAAAAGTATTGAACGGAACACTATTCGAACGGAACAGGCAGCCACCCCTCCGCTAACACGCCTAATCTCCTCGGTAATCCCCAGCCACTGGTCGGGATGAGGGTCGGCCGAGGTCGCCTGGCCGGTCTGTCCGAGAGTGTGTGCAACGGCAGGCTGCGACTCGCTACCCGCACCACCTCAGAAAGCGCTTATCCCACGTGAGTGCGTCGGCCAATCAGAGCCTTGTCCAGAGCTCACGCTGGGACTATCCAACCACCGCGCTTCTCGCCACGCGGCGAGTTGACGCCTCTCTCCCTCTGAGTCTCTCTAGCTAAGGCCCAAGAACAAAAAGCTAGATCCTCTACCAGTCGCGGAACTTGAAGATTATTTCCAGAAATACAGTAACAAGAGCCTCGTCCGTGCAGGTGCAGGTGGTGGAGGAGGTGATGGAGATGGAGATGGAGGTGAGGGCGAGAGAGAGGAAGATAACGGAAAGGAAGGGGGCGGATAGGGGCAGTTAGTTCAAAAACAGCTTTTGCACGGTTCAAGGAAGGAATGTCCGCAGGAAAATGACCACTACGAAAATGTCCCCAATTTTAACGTCCGCTTCCATTATGTCCGGAGAAAAATGTCCGTGACAGAAATGTCCCACAAATAAAATGGCATCCTTTTCACAAGTCCGCATACTTAATGGCCGTTAATGGCCTTAGTGAGAAGGGCTGTGGGGTATTGTCGAGGGGTGCCTCACTGTCTCCCATCAGTGTACACCCTTAACTTCAATCATTTTCCAAACACTTTGGAATCACTTAGTTTGACGTCCAACAGCCGCATTTCTACGTAAAATTTCACAAAATCTTCGAATTTTGTTAAAAAATTTGAGGAAATTTAACGTTTTTGTATATTGTGGCAAAAAATTTTGACTCCAATCATGAACGAGATCTCCAATCAGTGTTACACCCATCCAAATAGTGAGGTACCCCTCGGGTATTTTTGGCTTGGGCCGAGCAAGAGAGGGCTGCAGCTGGCAGAGGCCTGGCAGAGAGGTAGGCAAGCATGGAGCTCCTCCGATCCAAAAAGGGAAAGAATCTCCTGGTGTTTATTGTTTTCTACTTTTTGTTTTTGTTTGGTTAAAATTATTTTTCAGTCATTCTTTAGCACACTTATTGTTTTCTACCTTATTATTTTTGTTTGGCTAAAATTATTTTCCAGTCATTCTTTTGTACACCTTTTGTTTTCAAACTTATTATTTTTGTTTGGGTCGTTACTTTTTCATACTTCCTTTGCAAAGTTGTTCCCACATACACTTAATGTTTTCATTTTTTTAATTATTTTTTTTTTTTTGTTAAGTTCTCTTTTTACTTTCCTCTTTAATTTCTTGTACCTCATCATTCTTAGAACGCTTTTTCCAGTTTTTACTGATTTAATAAAATTGATGCTTTATCACCGTGGGCCTTTAAATTGTGGCCATAGAAAAAATTGGACTTGATTTTGGTGGACAGTTAATTTCTGCGGCCTTTTTCTCTTGTCGGACGTTCCATTTTTGCGGACATTATTTTTGTGGACATTTCCTCCCGGGACATTTCTTTCTGTAACCCTTTTGCACACCCTACTACACTTTAGAATTTTATTATACATAAAAAAAACACCCGAATGCCAGACAGTTCGATAGAATAGCTGCAATAGTTTCTTCGTAAGGTGCCATTTCATACTCGTGCCCCTGTAGATAGGCACTGTAGCTACCAAATCCCAACTCCCCCAAATAACCGCTTTTGGGACCTCCACGGACTTCTGCCTTTTGGACTTTCCGAGGGATATCGCCTTTGGGACAGTATTGGGACTTCCATTTTTGTAAGGGTAAATTATTATTGTTATTGTTTTTATGTGAATTGTTTACGTCTACCTTTATGTTGAAACCGAGGGGTGTGGAACTGTTAACAAAATGTGTACACCATGCGAAATAATACTCAAGAACAATATTTGACAATACGAGACAATATGAGACAGTACGAGACAATTCAATAAAATACGAGACAATATCAGAGAATATTAGGAAATATAGGAGACTATAAGACAATGCGAGAAACATTGACAAAATATGACACATTTGGACCTTCAGAAAAAATACCTTCCTTTTCGAGAGTTCTAGAGCATTACTTACTACTAAAATTTGTTAAGTTGAACCTGTTATCGATTTGCCTCTTCCGAAAGAAGATGTTTTTATACATTCCCGCCTTCCAAGATACTGCGGTGTCTTTAACCCCAACAGAAGTTGAAATCACGAATTTGTCCCAAAGTCCAAAGTCCCTCGAGATCCAAAAGTCCAAATCCCCTGGAAGTCCCAACTAGTAGCATATGAGGGAGTTGGGATTTCACGACTTGAAGGGGTTTTCGCCCTTGCTCAGATCCCTCTGAAGTCCCTGCGTAACTACCGCTGAATCCTAGTCGCATAGCTGTCTGGCAATTTTAAAGCACCGTTCATGGATGAAACATGTATGAAGGAGACATCTATACAATACACTATGTTGTTTCTGAACATCTGAATTCCATGTGACGTGTTAAAAACGACCTAGGAGTCCTCCTAGACCACTGTTTCGATTAGGTCAAAAAGGCATCGCGATCGCAAATGGAACTTCGGAGGGATTTCAGGCGGCAGGGACTTCAGAGGGATTTGAGCAAGTGCCAAATCCCCTCCAAGTAGCTTGAAAAGTAGAGGGACAACTTAGGTACTTCAAAGGGACAATTTTGGGACTTCAACTTCTGTTAAGGAAATCAATAATTTAAAATGAAATTCCCTCCCTACCCCACCCAACATGAAACGTACGGTGTTCCTCACTTATAAGCACTGCACTCCGGGCCTCTTTACACAGGAGATCGTACGACACAAATCCAGACAACTCAGGAAATTACCGCCGGGGTCCGTGTAAGCACGGTGTACAGAGATACGGTGGCGGCACGAGCAACGAGCAGGCCTTTCCCATAGAAGCCGCTGAAGCAAATCCTGGGACGGATTCTAGTTACCTGCCCGTCCGCCGCAGCGCGGCAGTCGAGCCAGGTTAAGCTCAAGGGCCATTTCCGCCTACTGGTTGGTCTGAGGCGTTAATCCCCACAGCCGGCGCTCTCGACTCAGCTTAGCAGGAGTAGACTCAGCATCACAGCAGAGCGGTGGCGGGTGGGGGGCGTGCGGGAAATTCGAAACAAAGAGCTATTGTAGCCGTTGGTCAGTTTACGCGCAAGGAGGGTGCAAGGCGCAGCAGAACTTCATTCATGGGTCACCTGTGCGTGGTCAGGGAATGCTAGACCGGGCAGAAGGGCGTGAATACACAAATGCACTTCGTGTGCGCGGAGTCAGACAGGGCAGTGGATGAGAGTGGGCGCGTGAAACGGAACATGGCCACGTGGTAGCATGGTTTGTGCTGTCTGACAAAGTATTCTGTTTAATTTCATGCACCCCTCATGGGTTTTGCTGTCTGATAAATTCTTCTGTTTAATTTCATGCACCCCTAAAGGTTTGTGCTGTCTGAATAATTCTTCTGTTTAATTGTGTGCACCCCTTATATTTTGGCTGGCTTCATCTATTTCGATTTCAAAGTTTTAATCTTATGCACCTGAAGTGTTTATTTTTACCTTTATTTGATTTTAAATGTTTAATCTCATTCACCTGAAGTGGTCTGTGCTGATTAGGTTTTGTTTCTTTCAAATTCTGTGCACAGTTATTCTTCAGCACGTCAACTTTGCTGTGCTTATTGCTATAGAATTGTGTGTGGGAACTCTGCGAAGCGGGTAAGGAGACAGGAGAGAGAGAGAGAGATACTCAGAGAACGTCTGAACGCACTGGTGTATTCTCAAAGACTGTTGGTACAACAGGAGTTGTCCTCAGGCGTAGCTATGGAAGTGCAAAGTTATATGCGCATGCGCGGTAATAGGAAGAGGTTAACAAGTGTGTCAGAAACACCAACTTCATAACATTACTCCCTCTTTTGAAAGAATCTTGTTACCGATACCATGAATCGTAAATAACTATTTTGAATTAATCGGGTAATCCAAATGAAGTGTTCCCTTTCGGGCGAGGGCTCAGGAATTTTGCAACCTGGCCAATCATCCCCATTTGTACATCTCATTAGATTCGACAAAATAATTCATGTGTCTGAAATGCAGTGTCCCCTTTTAGGCTTGGGTGCAGGACTGTTTGACCTGACCGATCAGCCACACTACTGACACAGTAATTTAATAAAAAAGTTAACGAGCATAACGAATTGGCTGGACGAGGTTAGAAACTGAAGACCCCAGTTGACAGGAACTGGTACAGGTCAAACGATTAACTGGAAAACAAGAAAATGGTAACACGACGGTTCACATAATTTTTTGCACATAATGCTTTTTCGCCCAATGATCTTTCGCACAACCGATTTCACATAATTTTTTTCACACAATTTCAGTTTTGTCTAAATAGCAGTTTTACATATTTTTTTATTTTTACACAAAAAATTTTACAGAGAGAAATTGTTGCCGCAGCGTGTTAGGTACTCCAACACCCGCCCCTCTTCCTTATACTCCTCGTAGTCCATCGCAGCACCCTGGAGCCGCTTGTTCACTGCGATGTACTTGGCCCGGCGTGGCGCCTTGATGCGGCGGCCCATCTGTAGCTCCCGCATCATGACCTCCGTGTCCTTTTCCTCCTTGCGGAACTCCCGCAGAAGGTGGTAGAAGGATGGATGGGACTTCCCAACCATCCCTTGAAACCGGTTGTGCCACCTTGGAATCACATTTCAAGCACTCGCATCCCCCCGACAAAACGTGCACAGTGCGCGCTTGTGTGCGATGAGTGTACCTTCTGTGGTCTCCTTCGTAGCAAACACCATCACACGGGGTCGTCCTCCGAGCCGGACTCCGAGCCGGACTCCGACCCGGACTCCGACCCGTCCCTGTAGTCCCTGCTGTCGTAGAGCAGGAACTGCTCTCCTGGTGAATAGTACGCCAGGGTAACACGGACATCACACCGACCGTCGACGTATGTATGGGTGCTAACATACCTCCCAAAGTCTTTTGGTACTCCTCAGGCAGTTCACGGATGTTACCGAGGGCGATGGGATTTCTTGGAAGATCGGCTTGCCTCTTCCTGTTGATGGCCCTCTTAAGGGAGACGCGCTGTGGCAACTGGTAGAGGACCTCGTCTTCCACGTCGGCGAGGCCCTCCCGGATGATGTTGGCCGGCGGCATTTCGGGGTGTCGAGCGGCGACGTCCTTCATGTCGTTGACCACAGCACGCGCCGCCGTCTCCTCCCGGTTGGGCGCGTGGATGTGGTCGCCCGCTTTGGTGACCCTGGCGTCGTCTGGCGGCGGACCCTTGGTGATGGCGCGAGCACTGCACTCGGGCCGCTTGCTGCATATCCAGTAGATGGTGTCCGCTCTGCGACCGGTTCGGTGGTACTGGAAGCCCTCGTGGCAGAGCAGCAGCCCGCCTCGCTTGGCCTTGATGAGCTCGGCCCGGTGGTGTGATCGCGCCATCTCTCCCAAGAGTGAGCGGACCCGCCCCGCGCCGCTTACATACCCACCCCTGCCAAAAATGCTACCGTGCCACCCCGAACACATGACAACTAATAAGGGAACCTGCTGTTCACACACAACGAAAAATTATGTCAAAAATAATTTGTGTAAAACAGTGCTTTATGTAACTTATGTAAAATGGGTTATGTGAACGATCATTGGGCGAAAAAGCATTATGAGAAGAAATTTATGTGAACCGTCGTAGAACCAAGAAAATCCTTGATCCATAAATGTTGTTCACATTTACAGAGTTGATTCTTCCATTGGTTAGCCCTGCGGTGACAAGTACTAACCTGGCTATCTGACCTCACAACACCACTGCAGTTTAAGACTGCTTGCTTCTACCAAGACTTAACATTTCATGCGGAACCCGAATACTTAGCTTTTAAACTTTCGAAAACTTGGAGTGTCATCTCAGTTGATTACAGGACAGGGAAGAGGTTTGTTGTTGTCGCTGCTGCAGCTGGGTCGTCGAGTGCCGGGGATGCTGGGGCTGAGGAGTCAACCGGCTTCGGCGTGAGGTTAGTCGGCTTCTTAGGACGAATCCGAATTAAAGTTACCGTCTTACGCGGCATGATTGTGCACTCACGTCGTACTTTTGCAGTAATAATTCTGCATTCCGGAGCGGCTGCATTCAGCTTTAGATTCTCAATTTTCTCACGAAGATCTGGATTGTCTAAAGTGGGGGTGGACGGCTCATGGCTCAACAGCAGCAGCACTCTTCTAAAGGTGATACTTCGAAATCATGTTTTTGATCATAATTTAATTTTATCAAAATTGAACTTGGTCGAATTTCAGAAGATATGACGAGATCAGCCGATGCTGTTTCTTTACAGTTGCCACGGTGATAACAGTAGACTTTCTAAACTCAGTTTAGAATTCTAGTTCAAAGGGGCTTTGATGACCGAGTAAAAGTTAGCCATGCTGCTTGTATTGGCAAAGCGGGTGTGACATAAATGGCAAGTTTGTCAAGATGGACTATACGCTGAGTGTAAGGTGCATGAACCATCTGCACAGCTGCAACAGTGTCATTTATAATTTTGGTGATCTTGTATGGTCCTTCCCAAGGACTCTCAAGTTTTGGAGACCTGCCTTTGGATCTTACTGGATTCTAGAATCAAACTTAATCTCCATTCTTGAAAGGTGAGACGGAAATGTGAAGATCATAATAGGTCTTCATACGTCGAGCAGCCTGATGTGGGTGTTCTCGAACAAACTTGTGAATTTCTTGTAATGATGAACGTAGCCAAAACGGATAATTTTCAATTGATGTCTCCACAGGAACACAAGCTGGAGGAAGACCTCTCTGAAGATCCAGAGGTGTGAGCAGTGGAGAACCAAAAATGACCACATAAGGTGAAAACTTAGTGGCAGTGTGAGGAATGCTTAGATAAGCTTGACAGATCAGAGGTAAATGTTAAGTCTAGTTTTTCTGGTTCTTCGAAACTATCATTTTGAGATGTTCCTTCAAAGTTCTGGTCCATTTTGCATCCTTGCCATTTGCAGGTGAATGTGCCAATGAAATTGTGTTGCTAATTCATCTGGCAAGAAGAACAGAGGAATTTTTTAAAAAAATTTCGGAGCCACTCTAACGCTGCATGGTCTGTTTTGACTTCAAAACGAGCACCAGAAAGGTAATGGTGAAAATGTTCGATTGCTTCAACTAGAGGTAAAAGTTCTCGGTGTGTGACACAGTAATTTCGCTGAGCAGCTTTCAGAACTTTAGACCAATAACCTATTATGATTTCTTTGCCATCTAGTTCTTGTTTAAGGGCTGAACCAAGTCCAGTGAGGCTCGCATCAGAATAAATGGTCCTTTAGAGACGTCTGGTACTACCAGGACTGGAGTAGAACTCAGAAGTTTCTTCACCTTTTGGAAACATTTCTCACACTCTTCAGACCAGATGAATTCAATATCTTTATGTAGCAGCTTGTACAAAGGAGCTTCCTCTGTGGCAATGTCAGGTATGAACTTCATATAATAGTTTACCATACCAAGCCATGTTCGTAATTCTTTGACTCTTTGAGGAGTAGGCCAACACATAATCTTGTCAACTTTTTGGTCAACAGTGCCAATTCGCTCTTTTGAAAGCACATGGCCTAGATATTCTTTTTCTTGGAATATAAAACATTTCTTGGCTGTCAGAAAGAAACCTGAAACACGGACACGATTGAAAAGAGCTTTAAGTCTTTGAAGCATGGTTTGAAAATCATCTCCTGCGATACAAATATCGTCAAGGAAGACAGCACTGTGTGAACCAATTTCATTCTTAGGAGTTGGATTTCTTGCATGCCTCATCAATCGGTCTGTAACTTGCTGAAAAATGCCAGGAGCTGCAGACACACCAAACCTGATTCTTGGCCACTCAAAATGTCGAGCTGGTAGGCCAAGATCTTCAGGCAATATAACTGCAGTTTTGGGAATGTCTTTCTCATCAATCAGAAGACTGTGATAACCATGAGCTAAGTCAAAGGAATGATCAATTTTGCGACCAGCAACTCTCTGGGTAAGTTCATGAGTTGGTGGTATGGGAATGGCCGGAACTCTTGTAATAATGATTTAAGGCTCTGTAATCGATACAAATACGGATTCCTCCTGTCTTTTTAGGCACACGTAGAATGGGAGATGCCCATGATGAATTACTTGGGCAAACACCTCCACATTCTAAATACTTCATGAAAGTTTCAGAGACAGCTTTGGGGTAATGAAGACGTATTGGTCGTGCTTGCATCCTTATGGGAGGATGATCTCCTGTATCGATGGCGAACTTCACCCATAGACAACAACCAAACTTTGTGTTGTCTGACGCAAATACATCATGATGTTTCCGCAAAAGGTCTGATACTTGAGCCCCTTCGGTTGGAGAAAGATTTTTACATGTTGTAACCAAGTCATGCAAATCAGGTGGTAAATGTTGGCTTGATGGCATTGCATCTTTTCTAAAAACAGGATCAAAATCAATTTTAAGAGAGGAGTGATTGGAGAAACTGTGTGACAGAGTACTTGGAGACTGGACTGTAGTGGCCTGAACTTGGACTTCTGGAGAACTGGAATTTTCTCGCGCTTCATATTCAGTTGAATTAAGAAGTTAGACTTCTGCCAGAATTGTGTGTTTTGGAATTTTGGCCGGAGTGTCACCAACATTCTGTAATGTGACTTCCATTGGTGCAGTCACACACGGCACCTCTCCAGACATAGTTAAAACATAAGGATTTAGCTGAGAAGGGCTTAGTCCTGGATCATTTGGGCCGAAAGGTCGAGTCATCAGACCAAGTTGAACTTTGTGCAAGCTTTCCTTATCCTCCAGCGACGTTAGCAGAGTACTCCAGTTACTGTCAGCCTTTATGGAACCTTTCTTTATTTGGTTTATATTGTGCACATTGGAACCACTTTTTGATTTTGATCTGGGCGGATTATTTATTTAAACTTTAGGAAACTGCATGTCAGTTTCTAGTTCTGTAGCTGTGGTGGCGTCCGCCAACGGGTCCAGATTCAGATTCGGTTAGCCCGAGCGATAAAGTACACACAACCAGAGTGAAATTTACCAACACTTAGAGTGTGGACTATCTCGCACGGAATCGTAACCGGAGAAGGGAGGTAATTATTTGGAGAAGTTCTCCTAAACGTGATATGTCCCTCTGAGCTTTCAATGCCGATTCCAAAATAATGAATGAAGTCATTTCCAATCAGGCAGTCATCCTCAATGTCACATTCGTACACTGGGGACAGTACTTTTCTGTCTCCATAAGTAAAAGTGACTAGCAACACAACTTGCCTGTGCCTTCTGTGACGCCTTTAAGATGAGCTTTAGCTTGCTTCGATGTAGGTCCAGGTAAATGTCCCCTCTTTACTACAGTGATCACTGCTCGAGTGTCCTGAACACACTTGGAGTTGACACCGTTTAGTGTCCATTTCACCCTTGGACTCCCAGGTGTTTGGTCAAGATCCGATGATTTATGATATGATTGTGGTCTAGTTGAGGTTTTAAGTTTTGAACTGTAGCTGCCGACTTGACCACTTTAGGGACAGCAGTGGTAAGTTTCCCTCGTTGTTTTAATTGTTTTGTTGTTGTATGAAATTATTATGTTGTTGACCAATACTCTGTTGTTGACCAAGCTGCTGTTGGCGATTGTACTGGGGCCACTGATTACCCCACTGGTGTTGCCACGACATTCCAGCGTGATAGAATTGTGGTGGATACATTGGGTAAGGTTGAGGTCTAGGTTGGAAGTTTCCATTTTCATCATTAAACCAACAACTTTCTGCACTCTGGCCTTTTCCCCTTGCAGACTGAGCAGCGGTCTATACTAAAGTTGCCACTGTAACCACCTGAATAGCCACCACAGCTGCTGGAACTGCCACGGCCATTAAGCTACCGTGACCTCTGCCACGGCCTCGGCCCCTGCCACGGCCACTACCACGGCCACGAGCATCAGAGTGAGGGCCTTCAAACCCGGAGCCTGAAGAGCCAGAAGTCGAGGGTTTATCGCCGTCAAAAATCATTTTGTGCCTTGAAAGTTGGCTTCTTTCGCTGAAGGTCAGTATACGCAAGCAAGTTACCTCTTCTTCTTCTTCTTTAGCAGCCGGCTGACTGACCTTAGCTTCCCTAACTTTCTTTGCAGGAGGTTCACTAGCATTAGGCAAAATTGAAGAGCCTTGGACGGCACTATCAAGGGCCGCCATGAGGGAAGGGTACCTCTGGCAGGCCAATGATGCGCGCACCGCCTCGCTCTTAAGGCCTTACACGAAGGCTTGCACCTTCAGCTGAGTGATGTCCTCTTCAGGCATATGAGGATATGCCAAGGTATCTGCCGTTTCTACCGAGCCAGCAAACTCACGGATCGATTCAGTCCCTTGCTTGAGTGTCTGAAATTATTAAATTAGTTCCCAAACTGTTATTTTCCTGCCATAAGCCCTTTCCAGGGCTTCATGGAGCTGTTGAAAAGTTGTAGAGTCAGCTTGTAGGTGGGGCATGCATTGAAGGACCTTAGTTGCTTTGCCTTCCAAAGCATTCAGCAACTCATCGCACTGCTTAGTCCCATCCCAGTTCTTATAACGGGCAACATTGCGAAACTGCACAGCGTAGATGTTGTAGTCTGTCTCGCCATTATAAGGTTTTACCTTCATGCTTTTACGACTAAGCTGAGCAGGGGGTTGAGCAGACGTGGGGGCCCTTGACGTTGACGGCTGACTAGAACATTGGTCGGAGATCGGCTGACGCAGACTTTCAATGTAACCCGTAAGCTGGGAACACAACAGGTCGGTGAAACGACGGTCGAGCTGATCTTCGATGAAAGTCTGCACTTCACGACTGAGTGGGTTCTGACTTGTTGTAGAACGGTCGTGCTGCTCCAGATCTTCGTAGTCACCCACACCGGACTCATCGTCATCCTTGCCCTCAGTGCCAGACGGACGCAGCTCCAAGTTTTCGGCAGCCCACCTATTGCCAGGCACAGGACCTTGACGAGCACTAGGGATGGCAACCCCGGAAAAAACCCGGAAAAATACCAGGAAAAATACCGGTATTTTTCGTATTTTTAAAAGGCTAAAAATGGAAAAAACCCGGAAAAAAACGACTTTTGCCCTTTTATGACTTATGGTACAATATAATCATTCAAATGCGTGTTTGGCACTCTAGAATCACGTTTGCTGGCGTTGGCAATTTGTTAGGGTTGTTAAATTATGTCAAACTAGGCTGAGCTGCCTGTTTAGGCAGCCAGCTGGCATGAGTGCTTGGCGGGCTAGCCTAGCCTACCCCTGGCTGCATGACATGACCGATAGGCTGCACCATCGCCAATCGCCTCGCCGTACCGTCTTCTCTCTCCCTCACCCTTATACCATTCTACCCTCTGCCCTGTTTACCATACCAAGTAAGGCCCACCTAGATACTAAATACTTTTTTGAGAACTAACTAGTAAACACATTTAGGAAGGACTAAATTCTTATCTAAAAGGCCCCTTCTCTCCCTTGAACAATTAATAAGTATGAATGTGGTAATAATATAATGGCACTCGAGTACTGTGTTTGAGTAGTTGAAGTTAGTGTGTGTCAAATTATTTTTTTTAACAGCCATAGGTGTAAATATAGGGTGAAGATTGGAAAAATTTGGTAAAAAGAGGAAATTTTGAGTGTGGAAAATTGATTTTAAGTTTATATAACTTGTTTGTTACAGTTCCACTATACGAAATGGTTCCAGGATTCTATCTAGGGGTAGGTTGATGGGGTTTGAACTCAAAACTTGGTGCAGGAGAGGTTCCGAGGACTTAACAACTTTCCGGTTATGAGAACTTTTCTGGTTATGAGAACTTTTCTGGTTATGAGAACTTTTCTGGTTATGAGAAATCCGTTGCGCAGCGTGTAATTCATTGAAGTGACATCTCCAGTAGGACATCACAAGCCTCTGAACCCTCTGCAGCTCGGACTTATCATTTAACTATGTTTTGCATAAATAAAGGCTAGAGGTACTCAAAATTAATAAAATACTAAAATATAGTCGAAAAATCGTTTTTTTCCTCGATTTTGGTTTTTTTCCGAAAAAAAACGGAAAAAAACAGGTTTTTTTTCCGCCGTTTTAAAAATACCAGTATTTTTCCTTCCCTAACGAGCACCTCATCCGGAACCTCCACCAAACCAAACCTTGGCGTAATAAAGAGCCCTGGGCCGAAGCGTGACGGGGGCCCTTGACCAGAAGGTCCTTGGCTGCCCGACCCGCTCGGCACTTGGCCTTGATCGCCCTCGTTTAGTCCTTGTCCCGAAACTTGGCTACGTCCTTGTCACCGTTCCCGCCCACTCAAAAAAAAATAAAAATAAATAAATAAATAAAAATATGTTCCCAATTGTTTCCCAATGTAGACTTTCCCCCAAATTTTATTTTCCCAATATCAAGTTTTCGACCGAAACTTCCCAATGAGTAATTTAAGTGGCTTCGCGACACGCCTCGCCAGCGAACTGCAAGGCAGTTGAAACAAGAGGATGGTGCGCGAGCTGAGGTTCCAGGCCCAGGTGAGAGTGGGGAAAAGAGGGGGATGGGAATAAACCATAAACACATGCAATTTTTTTGTTGTTGTTTAAGAAAATGTCTCTACCCAGGCTAAAATAACCATTAGCACCACAATGGCCACGGTCTGCAATGGCCACTGCCCATGGGTGAAATGGTCATGGTATTATGCTCATGAGCGGACCATGACCAGGCCATGGCCATTGTCATAGCCGGTGCCATGGCCACGTGTACCATAGGAATGTAAAGTGCGGAGTATGAGGTCACTTATTAAATTTCTTTTAAGTTCGAGATAAGATTGCAGTTTATGTTCCAGGGGTGTAAAAATCGAGACAAGACCGATGCCACTGTTAGTTTTGCCTAACTAAAGCCGTTTCAGAGTTATGGGTTATGGGGCTCACAAAGTGTCACATTTGGAGATAAGTAAATAAGTTTGATATCTTAAGAGGAGGAAGCTACATACAAAGTTTCGCCAGAAAATTCCTGTAAATGCAGGTTTTATCGGCATTTAAATTATCATACGGCCCACCATGGCCACATGGCCATGACCACACTTTGGCTACCTTTACCATGGCCAGTGTCTGCCCATGGTGATGCTACGACCATGGCCATGGTATGGCCATGGGCTCGGTTGGCCATGGACCGTTTTACCATGGCCAGAAGGATGTGCATGGTAATCGAGCAAGTGGCCATGGTAAATTCTTGGCTGCGACTATGGCCACCATGGTTATTTTAGCCTGGGAGCCGATTATCGCCAAGAAGCATCCATCCCTTTACTCCTAATTCACAGGGCGGTGCTGCAAACTGCACGTACCCCCCCGCCCCCCACCCCCACCCAAAAACAATCAATAAAAAAATTCTTGATTGAATCCAGCTTTGTTTTTGCCTTTTTTTTTTTGTTAAGCAAATTTCCTTGAAGCAGGAAAAAAAATTGTCCTTCAAATTAAAAAGACAATTTAAATCAAGGAAATGGTCTTTAAAAACCGAAGCCCTTTTCCGGGTGTGAGATGAGTACGCTTTTACAGAAGGTCAGAAACGCTCCCAAAACGAATTGGAAGGAAGGTGCTGCAGCAGCGCATCCGGAAGTTCGACTAGGACCTTGACACATGTGACGACGTCACTGAGTACCTCCGGAAAATTGGACTCCACTGCCAGCTTAAGCTTATCCTTATTTGGAAATGAATGAGTATCGGGTCCAAATTTTCATTGGGAAAAATATTTTGGGAAAACGTGTTTTGGGAAAACAATCTTTGGGAACTTTCTATTGGGAAGAAAAGAAAATGGGAACATATATAATTAGGAAAAACCGATTGGGAAAAATGAAATGAAAGGAACCCTTTGTCGCTGTTCCGACATATTGCCCTTTAGAATAAACCTTTCAACGCACTCAAGCTTGCCTTATTCTTATGTGTGGTCGTAGACTTGGACTGGACTGACGGGACTGAAGCTGGTAGACTCGATCGGTCGGGAAAGACCAAACGCCCAAACTGCGTCGCGATCGGACTGGTAGCGCTTTTCCTCTCCTTCCGATTTACACACTTAAAATCCTACGATGAACTTTGTTCGTATTATGAAAGATTTGATCAGTAGGGTACGAAGAATTTTGCGCCATCATAATACGAACAGTGATGTTTGTATATTACGGTGATGTTTCTTCGTATAGAAAGACTAGTCTCTATCGCACGATGCAAAGGGGCATACAATAGATTGTAAATGTAGAGTACGAAGACTTCATGCATAATTAAAGATTGAAGACGTTCAATAGCGGACAACAGTATTCAACTCACAGAATGTATTACAGTCAAGTGCCCTAATTTCGGACGAATTGAGCGGTTTTTCCTTTCTTACGTGTAGGCATGATAAAATATGATCAATCTGGTGCGATTGGAAATCCTGTGGCTTGCGACACGTCGGATGATACCCATGTCGAATTTCTATCTACAGATGGGAAGCTACAGCAATCATCGGAAGAGTGTATGAAATCAGGGACGAAAGTGCTGTTATTTCGGACACACGCATGCATTTTGGCCTAACCCAACAGGTTTACTTTTCACTTAGGATAGCCTAGGACACAAATCGTTGAATGACATCCAAACCGAGTTTTTAACTCAATAGTGGCCGGTGTATGTCAATGAACCCTGCAAATCGTACTAATGCAATGCCACTCGGCACATCGATAGTTGGGACCATAACGAACATTTTGGCCCGCAGGAACAAAAATTTCTTCCCTTAGGAAAAAATTTATAGAGGGTTAAAAATAACGTGGCGCCTCACGGGGACTCCGGGTAGGCAACCCGCCTGACGCCTGAGCCGTTTTCGCGCTGTTTCCGCGGTTTTTTGGGCAAAATCGGCACTTCCAGTTAGAATTTTGTAACCAAAATTTCAGGGAAGCTTAAGGAGGGTCTATGGCACACTCTGACGTTGAGAAATAGTCAATATTCGACCTTCGAGCCCGACCAGAGGCCGCGAAAGTTCGAATTGACCGATATTGAACACTCTCGCGTTCAATGCCGTTCAACGACGAACAAATGTGTTTTGAGGCCTGTTCTTTCGACTAGTATTGTCCATTGAAGTGTCCTGAACACGCTTCTGGTGCCCGATTTCAACCTCGACTCCTAGATTTTTGATGACAGGCGATTGAAAGGAGCAGTGCAGGGCCCTCGCCGGGCCGCCTGGGCTCCCGGGCGCGCCCCGGCCGCCCCGGCCCCGGTCGGCTCCGATATTAAACACTCCTGCGTTCAAGGCCATGCAGCGACGAACCTGTGCGTTTGGAGTGTTGTTCTTTCGACCACAACTGTCAATTGAAGTGTCCTTAACATGCGCCTGGTGTCTGATTTTAACCCAGACCTTTGGGAATTAATTTAATAATTGTTTTTTTTTTTAGGGATGCGCGTCTTACTGTGGTAGCGTGTCTGGTACGGTCAGGGCGGAGGGCGGCAGCACAGGTAGTAAAGGGCAGGAGGGGGGACGTCTTGTCGCTTTTTGCCAAGAAGTTTCCTGTGAATTTTAACAGTAGGGGATCACGAATTTCTGCAACATCTCCTGGTTGGTAAACAAAAAAACCAAAACCATTTTACCGTTTTTGATAAGGGTGCAACTTTACAAAGATTAATGCTATCGATCCCGGACATCCGCACCAGGCAGTAAAACTGGTTCCCTGTGAAGAAGTGCGTGTCAAGCTCAGATTATCTATATTTCCCACATACCTCTAATTTTTTTAAACGCGTTTTTCGTTTACCGTGAAAGGTTAAATTTTCATACGTATTAAATGGATTAAATGGTGTTTGGATCGTCCACATCCTGGTCGTCCGTCTCGGGCTACAAATCTGGATACCTGAAATGAATTCCATTCAATTAAGTTATTTTTTATGAAGTTATTTTTTATGAAGTAATTTTTTATAAAGTAATTTTTTATGAAGTCATTTTTATGTAGAAAAATGCATTTTGAGGCCTTACTGTGGCTTGTCGTTGCCGCAGCTTATGCACCTACAGAAAATTGTGCATGTTGTTCTGCTTTTCCAGCAGATGCAACGCTGCCCCCTGCATCCTGTAGTGCATCCACATTTAGCTAGTAGCTTTCTTACAGCCTCCCATATGGGGGGGATGGAACCCCAAACAATTTCAAGTTTTCCCTCCTTGTCCTTCCAGCCCCACCCATCTGGTGAAGGGATTCGAGGGGTCTTTGTGGCTGCCTTGCCCCAAATTTGCCCACTCACGTACGCGCTGCGGAGCAAATGAAAGCGGAGTTTATCGGAAGTTGGTGGCAAGTCCTGAAGCTTTCTGCACTTTTTCGTGTACAAGTGCAACCGATAGTTAGTTAGAATTTACATGACGGAAAAATTTAGTAGCTGGGTCGGGCCGAACAAAGCGAAAATCAACAATACTAGCGGCAGGGGCGGACCCTCGGCGCCGGGGCGGCCGTGCCGGGGCGGCCGGGGCGCGCCCGGGAGCCTAGGCGGCCCGGCGAGGCCCCTGCACTGCTCCTTTCAATCGCCTGTCATCAAAAATCTAGGAGTCGAGTTTGAAATCGGGCACCAGGAGCGTGTTCAGGACACTTCAATGGACAATACTAGTCGAAAGAACAGGCCTCAAAACACATTTGTTCGTTGTTGAACGGCATTGAACGCGAGAGTGTTCAATATCGGTTAATTCGAACTTTCGCGGCCTCTGGTCGAGCTCGAAGGTCGAATATTGACTAATTCTCAACGTCAAAGTGTGCCATAGACCCTCCTTAAGCTTCCCTGAAATTTTAGTTACAAAATTCTAACTGGAAGTGCCGATTTTGCCCAAAAAAACCACGGAAACAGCGCGAAAACGGCTCAGGCGTCAAGCGGGTTGCCTACCCGAAGTCCCCGTAAGGCGCTACGTTATTTTTAACCCTCTATAATTTTTTTTCCTAAGGGAAGAAATTTTTGTTCCTGCGGGCCAAAATGTTCGTTATGGTCCCAACTATCGATGTGCCGAGTGGCATTGCATTAGTACGATTTGCAGGGTTCGGTCATATTTGTTGACGTACACCGGCCACTACAACCCCGAGGGATGAAACCTGGACAGAAAAATGGAATGGTTTTGTGAACCCCTTTAACTGTGGACAAATGTGCTCTAACTTCGGACAAAATTCAGAGGAGTGCTAAATTCTTCCTATCTTATCCGTTTTTGGAGGTATCTCAAATCCGGAAACGGCGTTGTAAAGATGATAGTCAAGAGTACAATTTCGCTTCTTCCTGGTGGCGCAAACATGAGTCCTTTGGCGCAAACATCGAAACAAATATAATTCTATGCCACAGAATTGGACTGTCCGAAATTGTAGCACTTTCGAAAATCGTCCCGTACCAAAAAGCGGTTTGACTTGAAAAAAAAAAATTACGCAGTTCTGTAGCCAAAATACCGTACATTCATTCGAGAAACGACCACCCTTGGGGCAACTCACACCTCTATGAGCCCCGGTTTTTGGGGGAGGTTATTTCAAAACAGCAATTTTGTTCTATCGTTTTTTAACTTTCAATTGCTGTGTGCTGTAAAATTTTAAAGATACTTCAACCAAATTGACGAAATGTGGTACTCTATACTGCAAACTTTACGATGCCGCCTTAGGATTTTGAATATCTCAAAAGGTGACCGAGATAGGTTGAAATAAGCACATCTCTGCAAACTGTCCGAAATTAGGGCACAAGTCCGATATTAGGGCCCCTGACTGTAACAAACAAAAGATGTACATTTTAAAAAATCAAGTATGAATATTAACCATAAAGTAAAAGAAAATAAATCAGATAGCTGCCGAGCCATCCAACCAGTACCATTCACACATTTGTGGGATAGATACCCTGGAACTTAGATTGGTAAACAGCAAAGGATTACAGATAATGTGTAAAGTGTTTGCAAAATGATTCCAATTCAAGGCGCCAGCTATAAGTTTCACTCACTTAGGCAACAACAAACCAGGCACCCAGGTGATGAGAAGGATGCAGAGTTCCATCAGGACAGGCAGTTCTGCATACATAACCTCTGAACCTCAACTGGATAAATATTAGATGCAGTTCAAATCGATGAACTTATTGCTCCTCGGTGCAATATTCAACAGAAATAGGAGCAAAACGTTAAAGAGATGGTAAAATGAGAATACTTCAAACTGACACTGGACCGATTCACATAAAACTCATTTTGAGATTTACAATAACTGCAAGCGTTGTTTTGCATTGACGTTATATTGTCGATTGCTCTGTTTACAGACAGTAAGCAGTGAGGGACGAGGAGGCGGGCGGCGGGGCAGGGGCAAAGAGCTTTGGTAGTGTCAAAGGGGCGCCCTCTTGCGGGGCGATCTGGAACTTCGACAGATTTGGTCATTCCCTGCTACGTCATAGGAGTGTCGAAATCGCCCAAAGGGGTCCACCACTCCCAATTTTTGTGTACACAGGATTCGGGATTACCACAATTTCCAAGATTACCAGGATTACCAGGATTGCCATGATTACCAAATGACTACTACGATTACCAAATGATTACCGCGATTACCGACGGATTACCACGATTACCGAAGGATTACCACGATTACCGAAGGATTACTATGATTATTACTTTCGATATTTAATATTTGAATGACCGTCACCCGCGCCAATTCAAACGAACTCCGGAAACAGTACAGACGACTGCGAATAATCAAGCAAAGTGTGTTTGCGGACCACAGCAGCCGAAACGATGAGAAGTGGCGACGTTGTGTAAAGCGTCTGTTAGAGCTCACTCGCAGTATGGGATACGATTTTGGCGTACTATGTCTGCAGGAAATCGAGGTGAGCTGCCCTGTTTTCCTATAGTAGACGTCAAAAAAACGATTTTTTCTGCGCTCTCAGAAATTTTTGTTTTTTCCAGTTCTTTACATGCTTCTTAAATAAAATATGTCCCTGGCTCACGACATAACCTCAGTATATACGTGCCCGAGCTTTTAAACCTTTCGCATTGCTCTCTTGATTTGTTTCAGTCGCTTCTCGGCGTTAAAACAATAAGATAAACAATTAGCCTGCCAGATGCTTTTGCATTTTCCAACACCAAGTGGAAACTTTTGTGCCAGCCTTACTTTTTGTTGGAATCATCTGAGGCCAATCTGAAGAACAAACTGTGTCTGTTTGTAAGTGTTATTATCACTCAATAACGATTAAATATACACTTATTTTATTTTGTTATCAAGAGAGGCTAAATTATATTTTTTTGGTTTTTATTTTTCAGGCTACCACTAGTGTCAACATATGGACTTGCATAGGAAACCAAACTACTATTGCTCCTTCCTGTTGTACGTTAAGATAAACCATTGGACTGTAGGATGGTTCCTTTTTCCAAAATCAAGTAGAGACTAATATCATGCCAGCCATGCTTTTTGTTGGAAAAATCTTGAGCCAACCTGGAGAACAACCCATGATTGTTTGTGAGTGCTGTGTCCTAACACTGAATAATTTAAAAATATACACTACTTATTTTTCACGAAGAAGGATTTAATAATCCTTGCTTTTTTGTGTTGTATTTTTTTTTTCAGGCTACTTCTGGTGTCAACATATGGGCTTGCAAAGGATACTAAACCAGTATTTCTCCTTCCTGTTGTACATTAAGAGTTCTCCCACAACTAATGCTCTGAAACTGTTGGGACGGGGCTGTGAGACATTTGAGATGACGTAGGCAGTAGAATTGATTCTTATAGCATGAAGATGTGGGGTATGCCCACCACCGTGAGGTTTTGTCCACCTATCAATATCTATTCTGTAATCCTAGTTTTCCCCTTCTTAATCATCAATTTGTAGAGAAGTGTAAACATGACTGGGATAGGGTTACAGCTTCAGCAACTATTCATAGACTCAGATTAAAATAGTGCAGTGGCAAGATAGGCCACCCAATTCACACCCGCGTGCGTTGTGGAACGCACTGCGGCCTACCTAGCAGGCGTCATTCGATTGCGATTACCAGGATTACCAGAAGATTACCAGGATTACTGCATGATTACCGAGATTACTGGACGATTACCAAGATTACCGAGATTACTGGACGATTACCAAGATTACCGAGATTACTACACGATTACCTCGATTACCACATGATTACCACGATTTCCAATGATTACCGAGCCGGTGTACACAGGATTACCGGAGTGGTGGACCCCTTGAATCGCCCACGACGCCATGGAGTTCATGTGACTGGTCATGGAGTGCCGTCCATCGAGCCGTCCCGGTGCACGGGCGACGCTCCCCCGCACCATTGCGACTGCAATAGCGATTCTGATGCACGCCCTCCTCACTCTGTCTCTCTCGCACCTATACGGCGTTCCTCATGAGTGCGAGAGAGACAGCAAGAAAAGTTGTACTTGGAGCAAGCTCCCGGAAGCCCGGCCAAGTGCGCCCGAGTCCACATCGGTCTCTTGGTCCGACCTTCGTGGACCTTCGCCCAACCAAGACCCCCCCGACCGTGCCCACGACCCAGGAGGCCGAAGTGGACTCGGGCGCACTCGGCCGGGCCTCCGGGAGGCTCCGAGTGCCGTAGGACACGAAGAAGGCGTGCCCGCAGTGCAGCACAGCACGTCGTGATTCATATGACTGCTCTTGCACCTCCGTCCTTGTCGCACCTGTGGCTGTGCCCTACGTTGGGGATGGCAGGGCCCCATGATTGCGACAAGGAAAGGGGCGTGGGAGCGATCTTCAGAATCAGCAGAGCTATTCCGGTGTACACCGTGTGCACCTTTCTCGCTGTCTCTCTCGCACTCATGAGGTACGCCGTATAGGTGCGAGAGAGACAGAGCGAAGAGGGCGTGCATCAGAATCGCTATGCAGACCAGACGGTGGTGTCGCGATGGTGCGGGGGAGCGTGGCCCGTGCACCGAGATGGCTCGATGGACGGCACTCCATGACCAGTCACATGAACTCCATGGCGTCGTGGGCGAGCTCGACACTCCTATGACGTAGGAGGGAATGACCACTCTTGAAACGCAAGTGTGTACTTGAATGCAGTATTTCCTGCATACCTCCATGTATTCAGGAAATACTGTGTACTTAGTCAAGTATGCAGGAAATAATGTGTACCTGGTCAGGTATGCAGGAAATCCTGTGTACTTGACCAGGTACACACGAAAGACTCCATACATTTATGGGGGAGATTTAGTGTGTACCTGGTCAAGTGCACAGGATTTCCTGCATACCTGACCAGGTACACATTATTTCCTGCATACTTGACTCAGTACACGTTATTTTTGAATACATGGAGGTATGCAGGAAATACTGCATTCAAGTACACACTTGCGTTTCCAGAGCAAATCTGCCGAGGTTCCAGATCGCCCCCGATCGCCCCGCAAGAGCGCGCCTTGAATCGAAATCATTTTGCAAATACTTCATTAAATAAATTGTTTCTCCCCGTTTGCCTTTCATGTCCAGAATCAGTCTTTATTAATCGTTTAATTCATGTTTTCTATCTTTACAACCATTCACTTTTTCATTCTAAAGTAAAAAAGAGTTCGCTAATATTATTTTAGTTCTTGATGACTTATACTTAAATATAATTGGATGAATGGATTCATTGTGCTGCTTTATAATGATTCATTTTTTTAATTAATTAATATACGTACATTACAAACCTTCAACCATTCGCACTTTACTGATGTGATTCATACGAACAAAGTTGTTCGTAGGGTTTCATTTGCTGTCAAAAACCCAGAGTGGAACCTAAAATGATTCGTATATCGAGAGATTTTATAAATTTGTTCATATGTTACGATGAATTTGGTTTCTCAGTAGTGAATGTTCTTCGTAGGATTTTAAGAGTGAATCGCTGCCACCAATGTTGTAGAATTGTGTGTGGGAACTCTGCGAAGCGGGTAAGGAGACGGGAGAGAAATATACAGGGAACATCTGAAAGCACTGGTGTTTCCTCAAGGACTGTTGGTACAACAGGGGTTGTCCTCAGGCATAGCTATGGTAGCACAAAGGTACATGCACATGCGCGACATAAGGAAGAGGGTAACAAGTGTATCATAAAAACCAACTTCATAACATTATTCTGTTAATTTTCAAATTCTGTTAAAAGTTTCTCTATTGCTTTCTAAGAGGGCTGAGTTATTATTTATTTTCATCTTTAACTCTCATGGTCCCCAAGTGGGCTGCACTACTGATCTTTAATATCAAAGTCTATGTTTACTCTAGTCAAGTTGTTCTTTAGCGTCCCAAATGGGCTGTGCTACTATTGTTCACTTTTGAGTAGTGTAATGTCAGCCTTGTGAACCCCAAGTGGGCTGTGCTATTATTATTCCTTTTCAAATCTAACACTCATGCACCAGTTGTGGTCTGTACTTCTTATTTGTATTTCCAAATTGAATGTCTATAGTCTGTTAAAGTCATTCTTTGGCACGCTAAGTTGGCTGAGCTTTTGTTGTGTATTTTCATCTTTAATATTTTGTCTATTTACAACAATTGTGAATTTACTGCATTTTATAAATGAATCTATGATAGTATCGAACTTGGTCAACGTGCAATTCGGACTTCTTAACTAATTTTAGAGAGCTAAGCTCACTCACCCATAACCTATGTTCTCCACTCCCAATCTTTCTTAAAACGAGATATTTCCCGATCAGTTCGACAAGACAACATGACTGCACACTTTTGTTCGAATCACTCGTATTTTCCACATTGATAAACGTCCACACAAACTTAAATATTTCGTCATAACTGGTCGAAAAGTTCTTCCAAAGTTACATTGCTGGCTGACTCAACACAATCACGCTCGCAGCTACACTACAAACAATGGACTCCGCCGGCGGCCAGCGGATTACCATCACTCTAACGATGGACTTCCTTCTTTCAGAAAAACAATATTACCTTTTAAAAGTCTCCCGGGGTATAATTTACCTTGCACAGGGCCTTTGTTTTGATTTGCGCCTGAGAAAAAGTTTATTTAGTATCGGGTTTTGAGTTTCGTTCAAGGAAGGGGGAATTCACAGAATTTCTCAATGTTCTGTTGGCCCGGCGACAGCTGGTAGTGCTGACGTCATGGCCCCTTGAAGCCTGGCAACCAGCAGTACGTTTCACCGCCTGGTTCTCTCGTATGAGTTCCGACCCTCTGGTGCGTGGCCCAGGCTGCAGGTAGGCTGAACCGTCAGTGTAGTTAGCGACGTAGGTCACAAGCGCTAGTATCTCTCTCCACCGTGGCGCAGCTGAAGCTTAGTCTGGGCGGCCAGCAGGTAGATAGGCCGGCCCTGACCGCGCTTACGCTGACGCGACGCTCCAGCTTGCATCGACTCCGCCGCTAATCCCCTAAGTTGTCTGGATTTCTGTCCCTCGGTCTCCCATGCAAAAAAGCCAAAAGTACAGCTACCCCCTCTCCCTCCATCGTGGGCACCGGGATCGGTTATTCCCCGCAATAGAAATCCGCCTTCACGGATGTCACCCGGTTAGTAACCAAACGTGTCCCACATAACCCCCGGGTCTCACCGGGTATCCCCCGGGTATCCCCCGGGTATTCCCCGGGTATTCCCCGGGTGTCCCCCCTGTATCCCCTGGATGAGCCTTCAAGAGTTTCCCGGTAGGTGGCCGGAAGGAATTTTGTCTTGGGAGGTACTAGAATATGGTACGGGTCTTACTTCGGCGCAGGTAGGCACGTGCCAGCACGTTTCTCTCTACACCGTGCCCACGGTGTAGAGAGATACGGTGGCGGCTCGAGCCTGCCTGCGCTGAAGCAAGATCTGGGACGGATTCTATTTACCTGCTCGTCCGCCGCAGCGCATGAAATCTCCGACGCAAAGTTAGGTCCTAAATGAAGCAGAGGTACAGGCTACAGGCTGGCCACAACTTCATCTTGTAGGAGAATTCTAGGGAGGCAATCGTTTGGAATAATCTTATTGTAACTTTTGAAAAATATTGGAAGAATTTTTGTTGGTAAAAAAGATTGGGAGAAAAGGGATGTAAACGCACAAAAATGATAAAAACGACACTTTTTGCTATAAGTCATTGTAGAGTTACAAAAGTGTCTCCGAATCATTTGTGTCGTTTGTCGATGTAGAAATGACGTCAATGTGACGTCCTCGTGAGTTTTTCGTGTTCTTTGGGAGTGAGCAAGTAGATCCGACGACACTCAGTGTGCACAAATCTGAACGCTGGAGAAAATCAAAGCAAACCAACAAAACGAAGAAATTTCAGCAGTGCTGTGTCGGCTGCTCCCTGCCCCTGAAGGGGTTTGTGCTCAAAAGCTGTGAGAGTTTTTACCATTTTCAGACGTTCCAGTCTATCTAGCATCTATCTCTTTTTTAAGCATAGAGAAATTTTACTTGAATCAAATTAACTTGTAAAAAATTGAAAGGCCTGGCTGATTTTGCTAATGTACTGGACAAAAAGCCTTGAACAACGCACATTGAGGAAATATTAAAGGCTTTTCCATCTGCAGTCCAAAGATTCACTAAAAAATATTACAGATCCCTATATGTTCTGAAAGATTATCGATAATGGCTCAAACAGATTTCCAGTATCTTGAAGAAACACTGAGTAAAACGTATTTGTGCAAATCACCATCTTTGAACGGGATTTAAGCTGATCTGCACGGTGGTTTCATTATTATTTTTTTTATATTTTTGAAAATTTATTTTTGTCCAGCTACTCCTTCGGCATGCCTTAACAGCAGGTTCTAAAAGGTTGGATTCTCTTCGGACTTTTTCTCAAGTATGGGCGAGGAGTCCACCGCACGGTTCAGGAGCATACACTCGGTTATCAATTTCCAGTAATTACCAAAAGTTTTTGGTTAAATTTTCGAAATATACATTTTTTGCACATTTTAGTGATCTAATACATAAAAAAGCGCGAAAAACAACGAAAAGGGGAATTTTCGGGATAAATTTTTGGAGAAAGTGTGTTCAAGATGATGATGATGATGATGATGATAACAATAATTATTATTGTTATTATTGCTATTAATATTATTATTATTATTACTATTATTATTATTATTATTATTATTATTATTATCATTATTATTATTATTATTAATGTTTTTTTTTGGGCACGAGATTTACTTGACTCTATTGGATGACCCTTCGAGCAATATAAAAACAGAGTCTAGAGAGGACTCAAACACAAAGAAAGCAAACAGCTGCCAACATTTACCTCTTCGAAGGGACACTGGAACGGAGGATGCCATGGTTCAATCAACGGCGTCCACAGAGCATTCTTCATTTGAATCGATGAGCATACCGGAAACTTAAATTCAAACTTTCTGAAATGCTTGCAGGAGACAGAGGACTCTTCCCTTTTGCAGCGTGTCAAATATCCCGCCATCTATGGGATGAAGAAGTCAGGTCGATTTAACATGGGTAAGATAATGTATTAAGTGCCCAGGGTCACCGATTAGTTTAGGCACGTTGAGGGGTCGTGCACGTGCACTGAATACGTCAGGCATTTTCGTCCATTTTCCCCCTTATTCCTCCCCTCAATCACACACACACATCACATCTCGAGACCCCTCCCACCCCCCACCTCCCCTTGAATTCCCCCAAAATTCCTGGTGCCGTGACTTCATGTTCTTAAAAATAAGGGAATACAGTGGATAAAATGTGGATAAAATGAAAACCGGCCGGTTTTACAATCACTCTGGCACATTTCATTGCCATGAAAATAATATTTAAAAAGTATGAATTATGACATTTAAAACCCTTGTTAAAAGGGAGAAGTCAACCATTTGTTGATGACAGTGGTGGCGGTAAAGAGCATGCAAGTATCCCCTTCCCTCCCCCAAGTCACACATTACGCTTCACCATCCCCCGCCCCCACCCGTTCATTTACAAAACCTGGTTGGTTCACCGTGGTATGAAGGATTCAGCGATACGCGACAAGCGCGGCTCTCCCGCTTAATTTTAACGAAATCTCTGCCAACTATACTTTGTTGTTTAGCTAATTACCCTTAGGGTTTATCCCTTCAGTTATGTGTATTAGTATGTCTATAAAAAATTCAATAGACCGCTTTGCCCACAACTTGGCAACACGGCAAGTCGGATTTTTTTTACTTGAGATAAAAAGTGTTTAGACGATTCTTTGTCATGAAATTTCCTTGTCAGAACGTGATTCCTCACAAAGTTTATTGTGTGCAAGTGTTTTAAATACTTGGAAAAGATGGATGGATTATATTTATACTTATAATTATGTACGTGATCTGCGCTGTTGCCAAGTTGAGGGGAAAGAGGTCTATTTACATTGCCCAGCATTCGCTCGGATGGGATCGCGAGAATGATAATATTGGACCATAAATTCTAAGATCTTTTTTTAGCTTAATTTAAATGTTTAGTTAGAAAAGATTAAGTTCACCATTCTCTTTGATATCAGCAATGATTTAAAAGTGAGAATGTTGCAGAAATGTTGTCTGTTATCCACCATACCTTACGTTATAATAAATTCTCGTCCATCGGTCCTCAACCGCTTGACACTCAGTTTTGATTAAAACTACATACCCAAAACCACAAAAATCTTGTGTAAAATCATAGGACTTGGATTTTCTATGTAAATCTATAGCATACACCCGAGGGGGTTGTCACTCGAGATTTTCGTGTACACAGTATTTCATGATTCAGTATAACGCGTATTACGGGTATTACGTTGGTATTACGCGTATTATGTTGGAATTACGGGGTGTTACGGAGGTTTTATGGAGTATTACGGCGGTAGGCAACCCATCGTGCAAGGGAGTGGGGGAAGGGAACGCCAAAGTATAGCTCAGTAACGTCAGCAATAACCCACGATAGAAACGTGTCGTGTTTCGCCGATTTTGATACTATCCCCAACGAGGCGGCACTTCTTGAAATTGCAGCTCGTGCTGTGCATCCCATGACCGCGATGACCACCAACCTGCTGCTCTGCCCGGGGTGCGGCCACGGGTACGGAAAGTGATGGGATTCGGTGGCGCTCCCGCCTCTGCTGGTTGCGGGCTGGTTGTAAGAGGTACACAAAAAATTCTGTAACAATCTTGCAAATCGTGATAAAAGCAACAGATTTTAAGCATAGGCTCTCAAGACCATTTAGAAACTTTTGGTCCGCTGCCCATTTCGATACCTTCGTGTGGGGCCGAGATATTGAACAGTTTTTGAACACTTTATATACAATGTGTTTTATCGGGTCTGGGCAAGGAAAAGGGAGCGTAGACGGTCCGCGGTCATTAATTTTCAGCCTCCAACCTATGCACAATGTCAACACCAACGCCGGAAAGACCCTGCACCAACTATGTTCAAGGTTTGAACACTTTTTGAACGGAATGCCAAAGTAATTCTAGAGCGGCGTACAGCGGGTCATATCCAACTAATTTGACCTCGCTGATCACGATTCTAACATCAGATTTTCATTTCCATACCACGGTGACCCTCGGGTGGGACCGTTGTGGCCCATGGGAGAGGATCTAGGTGGATTGGCTAGCCGCCAGGCGCTCTCCGCGCGCAGCTTTGTTGTCGAGGTTGGTGTGGCTGGACTGGCGGCCAGCCGGCTGGGGCGCTGTTGACAGCAACTTCCAGGGAGAAATGAAGACGGCCGTTCCCCCAGAAAAATCTGACGACATATTTTTTCTCGGGGCAAAATGCTGCTTTTGCTAGAAAGGAAGGGGAGAGATGGTGTGGCCGGCTCAGAATGCAGTTGCAAGCCAGCGCAACAAGGGCTAAATGAGCCTGACCCTTCACCTGGAGGACCTCTTAACATCAGCGACGTTCCTGCTGCCATCGGGTTACCGCGCATACGCCCTAAATGAAGGCGAGGGCATCCAGGTATAGTCCTGGAGCGAAGCATCCCTATGCCTCCGCAGCTGCGACGACGGCACATTTTGTTCGCACAGCGCAGGCCACTCCGATCGCGCGGGAGGAGCGGTACCACAAATTGTGTACGAGTTCATACAAGCCCTCCACGCGACCCTGAAGATGCTTGAGGCTGAGCAACATGCGCTGGAGGCCGCAGCCGCCCTCGAGGAAGCCGACACCACCCTTACGCCTGACCCATCTTGTCCAACCCCCGGCCGTCCACTTCCCACTCCATATTACGTGTATTACAACGGTATTACGGGAAACTGTGTACACAGTTTTACGCAAGTGAAAACCCCCTCGCACAAACCAATGTGTTTTTCTTTTAACTTCTTCATAATACTCAATTTACCTTAATGAAATTTTCAAGTTACCTGAGCAAACTACTCCTCCGTCACAAAAACCAGTGAGTCCCGTACAGTTTTCGTAATCCAATTTTCCTAATAGCTGGTGTCCTAATTCTGCACTTCCTACCATCAAATTCCCCTACACCAATTTTCCTAAGTATAGAGAAGTGCGGTTTCCTATTTATTTCCTAACCTGCGAAACTTGCATGAGTGATAGAAAAAGTATTTCACAAAGCACTTATCGGGAAACAAGTTGCCAAAGATTCTTTTAAATCTCCCAACGGCCTCGTAGTTTCCTATGGATCCAAATAAGCATATGGATTGTTAAGTTAGTTTGAAAAACACTTAAATATTCAAGTGAGGCCACTGAAATGTGATAGCCTTCGAAAAAATTGCTGCACGTTAAGTGTCCGGGAACAATCGTAACTGACAACGGCCTTCTCTGTGCATAACTAGACCAGGTGCAACGTTTGAACTAATTAAACACATTTCTAGCTAGTGTCAAATTGTGTTTAACTAGTTACAATATTGTATCAGGTCTAGCTATGCACACAGAGGTCCGGTGCTAGTAGTTACAATTATTGAACTTGGACGATTAAAGTGTCTGATATTACTGCTCCACAAATTCTTTGACTGGACGATTACCTCCCCTCCACCAGTAGGCCAGACCCTCTACGAAAAGATGAGGAAAAACGAACATTTAGGAATGTTGTTTTTAGGAATTTATGTTTTAGGAAAATCGGTTTTTGGAAAATGTGACTTAGGAAAACTGGAGTAGGAAAATTGGGTGGGAACGAAACCAGCTGCCGAACGCATGCTCATCATGAAACATGAGAGCTCAAACTTCCGGCTCCGGGGCGCAGCTTCTCTAACCTGAGAGTGAGCTTCTGACATGCAGTTTCCCACAACATTCTTTTCGCGCTGTAAGGATGGTTTTGGAGAGACACGTGGGTGGTTTGTGAAAGCTGGGACTCTCTACCAAATTCTATATAAACACATTTTTCGAATCACTGCGGGCCACTGCGATCATCTAAGCCCCCTGCGATCATCTTAGCAGGGGTATGCAACGGTGGGGGGAGCGGCTGAGGCGATGCTCCGCTCCGGCCGCGCGGCCGCGCCTGCGCTGCAGAGGGCGCGGAACCTGCGGGAGCTATCTTGAGATTGAGATTTCCCTTCATTTTGCATGAATCGATACCAAACCAAGTACACTACTGCACGCTAAAGAATGCCCTCTTTCTGTCGGTACCCGTGTTACTTCTCAGAAACACGTTATTATTGAGTATTCGCAAGAGAGCGTAATGACGTGAGTTCGGGACCGAGTCGTAAGCTGACTTTGGCAAGTTAAGGCCGTAGGAGCAGCTCGCTACTCTGAGAATGGCTTCGTTTTAATCGACTCGGTGGCGTCCGAGGAGTGCTTTATGGGGTGCGGGTGGGTGCGGGGGAGGCATTGTCTGGAAGTGCATAATAAGAATGTCGGCGACGGCCGGGACGAGGCCTGCCCAGGCCTTCCTCGGAGCTCTGAGCAGAGCGAGCTGCGAGCTGGCCCGGCAGTTTGGTCGAAACGTATGAACTCCAAAAAGCGTGGAAATTGTCCTAGAACTTTCATTCTTTTTTTTTATGGGAACCGCAAAAATCTATAAAAAACGATTCTGTGGACAGTTCTGCTCTTCGAACGCCGGGAGAGGCTGTACAGCGAACGCTTACGAAAGAAAGGATAGGTCGACTACCTGTGGTTGGGTCCAGCAACCCTCGCCGGGGCAGGCCCGGCTGAGCCCGGCTGCCCGGCACGAGGACTTGAGACCCGAACTCAATGGAGCCATTTGGTGGTGGAGTAGCGTAGCGGAGATGAATAGAGTTTGACTTTGGACAACTACAATTTTTCACTGTGAAAAATAGTCGTAAGTTTACGGGAAAATTTTCCACGAAGTGCGGTTGTAAAATTACAATTGCTAATCGTAAAATTACAAGCACTACACATCGGCTTGAAATTCATTCACGAGCAAAAAAGGTCCGTCGTAAATTTACAACATATTTCGTAAATCACGATTTACAAAATTTATCGTAAATCTACAAAGATATTTTTCACAGTGTTGGAATGGTTCAAATCATGTTCAAATTTTGATCTGAGCACAGGGCTGCTAACTTAACCGAAATTGTTTTCACCTTTTTGGCATTATCATTTCAACGGGGGGACATATGAGGGTAAACGAGTGACCATTAGAAAGATAAAAGTACACTGAATTTTTGTTACCCTATCACCGAAAGTGCTCAAACCACTCCTTGTGCCCTAAAATAATTTTCGTTACAAAATAACTTTAACGCAAATTATTTTGTAACGAAAATTATTTTAGGGCACAAGGAGTGGTTTTAGCACTTTCGGTCATACGGTAACGAAAATTCAGTGTACTTTTATCTTTCTAATGGTCACTCGTTTACGCTCATATGTCCCCCCGTTAAAAAGATAATGCCAAAAAGGTGAAAACAATTTCGGTTAAGTTAGCACACCCTGTCTGAGCATCAATTCACACGCACCACTATGATTATCCATTTCTGGCGGTTTCAGAGAAAAAAAAGTTGACGTTCATATCATGTTTTTTACTGACGTCATTGTCATAAGGCGAGGCACTCGATGCTAAATTGTATCTGTGCGACAAGGCACGTAAGATTACTGCGCTGCAAAACGACTCGTGCGAAAGGCTTTTTCCAAAACATTCAGCAAGGGAACGTGAAGTCTCGGGGTCACATTGAACATGCGTAAGCACGGGCAGGACTCTTTACCTAAGCTTTTCAAAAATTCCAGGAGTGCTGCGATGTCTGGTTTTTGAGATTTGAGCTCGCGAAAAAACGAAGTAAATCATAAACTGCGATTTTTGGTGTTATTTACCTGTTCCCTAGAAAGTATGCGACCTACCTCAAATTGGGTATCATTTTTATCGCAAGAAAGCGCGCCTGTCAAATAACGTTATCATTTTTCAGTATATTTAATCAGTATATTTAAATCTCAAATACTGTATTTGACCGTCTGCAGAGTGTTGATGGATCCGGAACTAATTGCACAGCGGGGCCCACAATGGCTCGACCCAGACCGTCCGTCCGGCTTGGGCCGGCCCGGGCCGGCGGCCGGCCAAGACCCGCCCGGCAGGCCTCTACCTACTGTGCGAGAGAGATTGAGAGCTCCGGAGTCTCCTGTCTCTTTCTAATGATGAGGGAACTGCCGAAACATGCCCTCTTCGGGAGCACGGTTTAGACGTACAAAATTTTCTAGATTTTTTCTGACAGCAGACTGTGATAGAGGAAAGATGGATCTGGTGCCTAACATAAATCTCATTCTTGAGAAATGTATGGTCATCCCGCAAAAAGCATTCAAACTAAGGCTTTGTTCGAGGCATTCCAGGAGGGAACCTGGAATCTCCAGGTTACTTGAAACAGCGTTAGGCACTAGCCGGACTCTTTATCTACAATTCCCCCAAAACCCGGGAGTTCTGCGACGTCTGGTTCTCGAGATCCGTGCTCTCGAATGAACCTCAAATTTGGCTCTCAGAGGGTGCCTGCTCCTACGGCCTTAATGTGGGAGAAGGGCTGCATGTACCGGAAAAAACGCGCTCAGATATCGAAAGGTCACACTCTTACAAAGGTCCATTGTAAGTGTCGACTTGATCTGAAATTTAGTTTATTCACACGAACAATTTATTTGAAGACGGGACAGGGAGCGGGTCCGGGCGAGACGGGCTGTGCAGCCGATCGGGTCGAGCCGAGCCGAGCACCGAGCTCCGAGCCGAACGCGAACCGAAGCGACCGCGACCGAAGCTCGCCCCGGCGCTGACGTCATCAGCACGAAGACCGGTCTCTTGTCTCTCTCTCTCTCTCTCTCGATGTGTTTTGGTTTGTGATCAGGCATTCTGAATAGTTGGTTCGTCTGAAGCACCTGCATTTCAAAGTTTTATCCTGTTACGCCTTTAATTTGGAGCGGCGAGAGTACCTGGGCAGGTGTGCAAGTGCAAGTGATATCGTCTTCTCGTCTGGAGCTTTTGCTGAGTTAAATTTTCTTACGTATCTTGTTTGATTTTCTCGGAGCCCCGGCTATCCCCCTTTGTCTATTACAATAGCTAAAATATATCTTTAATTGAAAAAATTAAGTCAACCACCGACCAACACTAAATCAATCTTGGTCTGTTTAATATGTTTTCCTTCATATTTGTGAGATGCCCGAATCCCTCCTGTTGCTCCTACTCAATGAGCTGACTTTCATGTGAGTTGGCTGAAAGTTTTGCACTCAAGGCGTAGTTTGTAATGGTGTTGACTTAATTTTTTCAATTAAAGATAAATTTTAGCTATTGTAATGGACAAAGGGGAATAGCCGGGGCTCCGAGAAAATCAAACAAGATACGTAAGAAAATTTAACTCAGCAAAAGCTCCAGACGAGAAGACGATATCACTTGCACTTGCACACCTGCCCAGGTACTCTCGCCGCTCCAAATTCTGCTGTAAAGCGGAACAAGGGGTTAGGTCCAAAACCCATACTTCTCAGGAAATTGAAAAAACTATTTGCACGTAACTTTCCATAAATGTTATATTAATATTAAAATACAATCTCATGTAGGATATTACTGCCTTTATGATCTTTTCAGTGTCATGCTTGTACGCTGAGATACAGGACTTGACTCCTTTTACCATCAATGACATAACAAAGCAAGTCAACTTGACTCTTTTTACTTGTTGAGACTTTAGAGTTAAGTCATTGAAAACTTGGCAAAAAGAGTTAAGTCTACTTAACTTTGTTGATGAGAAGATGCATAAAGAGTCAAGTCATCTTGCCTCCTTATGCCATTCTGAAAAAGGGAGCTAAGTGATTCTACGCTAATATGCCATTTTTTATTCTTTTTGAATCATTAAGTGAATCGAAGAAAAAATATGAAGGCAATGGTAGTAAATCCTCATAAATAATTTTCTGGTTCAACTAAGGTATGCAATACAACAGACAACAACCAGGTCTATACTCAAAATTAAATGCAAAGGATACTCCGAGAGCTTCACAGAAAATAAAGAAATATTAGAACTCTTTGCGTCAACTTCTAATCTGGAACTCAGTTCTGTAGTGCCGCTACAGAATAAAAAGAAATATGCTTGCTATTTTTTTGTGCAAAAGGGGATATGTTGACATAACTTTTTTAAAAATCTAAATCAAGTAAACATGGCATAAAAATCTCATTTTGGGGCTAAGTCAACTTATCCCCTTGTTCCGCTTCACAGCAGAATTAAAGGCGTAACAGGATAAAACTTTGAAATGCAGGTGATTCAGACGAACCAACTATTCAGAATGCTCGATCACAAACCAAAACACATCGAGAGAGAGAGAGAGACAAGAGACCGGTCTACGCGCTGATGACGTCAGCGCCGGGGCGAGCTTCGGTCGCGGTCGCTGCGGTCCGCGCTCGGCTCGGAGCTCGGCGCTCGGCTCGGCTCGACCCGCACTGTTATAACCTTTCAAAGCAACTGCTTTGTAAGCTTGCAAAGCATTTGGCTGCTTTGTATTACAAAGCATTTGCTCTGTAATACAAAGCATTCGTGCCCTTACGAAGCATTTTGTTTGTAAGCTACGAAGGAAATGATTTGTATTACAAAGCAAATGCTTCGCAGCTTACAAAGCATTTGCTTTGTAATACAAAGCATTGCTTCGCAAGGTTTTAACAGTGCGATCGGCTGCTCAGCTCGTATCGCCCGGACCCGCTCCCTGTCCCGTCTTCAAATAAAATGTTCGTGTGAATAAACTAAATTTCAGATCAAGTGGACACTTACAATAGACCTTTGTAAGAGTGTGACCTTTCGATATCTGAGCGCGTTTTTCCGGTACACGCAGCCCTTCTCCTACATTAACTTGCCAAAGTCAGCCTACGACTCGGTCCCGAACTCACGTCATTACGCTCTCTTGCAAATAATTAATAATAACGTGTTTCTGAGAAGTAACACGGGTACCGACAGAAAGAGGGCAATCTGTAGCGTGCAGTAGTGTACTTGGTTTGGTATCGATTCATGCAAAATGAAGGGAAATCTCAATCTCAAGATAGCTCCCGCAGGTTCCGCGCCCTCTGCAGCGCAGGCGCGGCCGCGCGGCCAGAGCGGAGCATCGCCTCAGCCGCTCCCCCCGCCGTTGCATTCCCCTGATCTTAGCCTCCTTCGATTTTTTTCCCCTCTTCGATCATGTATGCCCTCTTCAATCATCTTATCCCCCTGCGAACATCTTAGCCTCCTGCAATTATCTTATACACCTGCGGTCATCTTAACATCCTGCGATCAACTTTGCAGGGATAGGTTTGGTTAGGTTAGATTAGCCACTGCGACCATCCTAGCCCCCTGCTATCATATTAGCCTCTGCAGTCATCTTAGCCTCCAGCGATTACTTTATCCCTCTTCGCCCTAATAGAAAACGAAGGTCATCCAGAGTCCCGATTTCAAAACCCCTCGATGGTTCCTATGATGCGATGCGAGACCCCGCCAAAATTCCAAGAGGGAGCAAAATAGGACTTAGGGATTACGGTGTTTCTACACCTCTGAAGTCCCTCGGAAGTCCCTCAGAAGTCCCGCCTATCCCCCAACTGAAAGGGCTACAGAGGGCCTATCTGTCTCATACTACTTTCAGTATGTGATCATATGTTCATATATGTATTCTTAGTTTATCTACGGCCCTTCTGAAGTAGTAAGGATGCCCCATTGTCCCCTCCGCCATTTTGATTCCCCATTGTCACCATGCCCCAATGTCCCCCGTGAGGGGAAAAAAGGGTATCTTAGAGGTGTCTAACCCAACCTAACTTTTTAGGGAGTGTATCTTAGGGGTGTCTAACCCAACCTAACTTTTGGAAGGGTGCCGAAGGGGGTGGCTAACCCAACCTAAGTTTTTTTGAAGGGTAACTTAGGGGTGGCTAACCCCACCTAAGGGCTTAAGTCACTGACGCCATCATGACTAACCCTACCTAAGTTAAGGGTGGGTAGGTCAGGCTGTGTAACCTATGAGGCCCTCGGTACACTGAGTGTTCATAGATGTCAGGATGGCCGAGTGGTCTAGGGCGTCAGACTTCAAATCTGTGGATCACGGGTTCGAATCCCGCTACTGACATGTTCTTTTTCACCAATTCCATGCGCGGCCCAGGAGGCTTGGTGATGCGCTCGTTAGAATTTTTAACGGAAAATCCTATCCCCCCTAGTGGAGGCCTATACGAAACCGACTTGTAAATTAATGTTTGTTGTACTCATACCAAAAACCTATGCGTTTAGCGTTGAGTGCTGCACAGTTTTGCATGGGGAACACGCCGTGCTCACATCCGTGAAAGGGCACGAACATTTTCATCATTTTGTCCAAGCGAGGACAGCTCTGCACTGTGATGTCAATAATCAGTGCGTCTGGAACGATTTTCTGTAGGAGTCTTTTCTTTTTCTCTCCCTTGACGTATATATGTATGCATAGTCATCAGTAAGGGCACGAACCGTGCCGTGACACGCTGAGTAAGGTATGGTGCCAGTGTTCCATGGGAGACCGTGTATGTAGTTGCTCACATATCGGTTGTGTTTGCGCTGTTGTGGTGACAGAATAATTTCAGCATAGGGCGGTGCGAAGATAACCGAGCCCCTACTGATATCCCATCGTGAATCATACACGCTAAACTCCTTGATCACGTACTCCCCGTCTGCATCCCTCAGCATCTGAATATCAGCGAAAGCGTAAGCCATGGTGCGGACAGAGGAGGGGAGCCACAGTCAGCAGTGATGTGACACCTACGAGACGCACCAAAGTAATGACACGACCCGGTTCCCCTCTCGGGATTTATAGGTGCGTAGCGCCAGCCGAGGCGCCCTCCATCGGTAATCTTTCGAAAATAATTACTACTGCCTGAGGTCCAGTCCCAGGTGGCACAGTGCGCCGGCTGCACGTCAACCCCCAACGCGCGCTTGTTGAGTGGGTTGCTTATCGCGCCAGTCGTCTCTGGAACTCCGGCCCTGGCGTAGCGAGTCGTTCCGAGGCGCTGTTGCCACCTCCGCGCGCGGGGTGCGCGGGGAGGGCGGCGGCCCGCCGCGGCAACAGAGTCCTTCGGGGTGAAGCGAGGGGCGGAGCGGTACGCAGCCAGGGCGCGCGGGGAGGCGGTAAGGGGAGGGGAAGTCGCGCCGGCCGGCTCGCGGCCGGCTCGCGGCCGCGCCAGGCGGAGCGCTGCGTCATTCCGTCGTTTCGCTTGGTGGAGAGAGCACCGCGTCACCACCATGGACGTCATCCACGGCTTCGGCAGCTCGAGCTCTGCTTCAAGTTCACCCTCCAAAATGGAAACCAGCGGCGACACACTTGTGCTGTGTGACAGCTCCTTGGAGCTAGAGATGAGCGAGTTGAACGTAAGTACTCTATCGTCGGTTTCGCTTGAAGTCAATGAATTTTTTTTTGCGAATGAATTTCCACTGAATAATGTTCTAAAATAGTTCTACGTCTTAAACATGCTCCATGTGGCTATGACGTGGTTGTTTTCAACCACGCTTTTTAACATCTTTTGCCCCAAGCGTGAAAAGACGTAGGGCTGTTTTTTATTTCAGTCTACCACAACCGCGTAGCCGCCCAATGCGGCACGTTCGCGTTTTTCTGCCACCCAATGTGGCCGTTTAGTAAGTACTGGTGAGTCCCCTGCGTGATCAAGCGAGATATCGCTTTGTCCTTTCCTATTTCACTTTGACACAGCTTGCCTTTGCTGTACATAACACTGCTTTGGGTATGAATTCTTCGAACACGTCTTCTTTGTCTGGAATATGTGACCGTGAGCGCGCGTCGCCACCGATCCCTCAGGGGGAGGGGAGGGGTGTCGTTGGCCTGTGCTGGCGTGAGGGTAAGGGTCCGAATTTCAACCCATGTGAAATATTTTCAGGCACTCATATGCATGTGTAATATTCGAGATGAATCACTGCTCGCACGCGGAGCCATAGTGCACCTGCATTGTACACGGTACGGCAAATGCCATGCGCCGCATGGCGCTTAGAGGGAGAATGAATTTATCCTGAGTGTGTGTGCGCGCGCGTGCGTGTGTGTGTGTGTGTGTGTGTGTGTGTGTGTGTGTGTGTGTGCGTGCGTGCGCACACGGTGTCCACAGCGCTTAATCGTGGGAGAGCTTGATCAGGCTGAATGTGTGAACGGTTGTCTGCGCTGTGCACACCGTGCTGTTGCTAGGCAGCCGAGCGATTTCCCCTGACTGCACTCGTCGGTGCTCTCCTCGAGTGTGAGAGAGCGAGACAGCATTCTCGCACCCCTCGGTAGCCTCCTTGAGAGCGAGAGAGACAGAGCGACGAGTGCTGGTGAGGGCGAATAGGCACTCTCGAGGACCATTGTGATTTATATGTGTTCTTGACCCGTTTTTTCAGTCAAGCAGCTGTGAGGACATGCCATCACTGGCTCCTGTAGAAGCAGGCCCAGAGGAGGAGGAGGTGTCGCCTGCCCCGGCAGACCCTGCTTGCACAGTAGAGGGAGTAAGTTTTTTTTGTTTTTCATTAAATAGGGAATAGGGGTGGGTGATACTTCAACTATTATTTTTTTAAATTTTCAGTTTGAGGTTGAAGTGTTCGGTGAAAAGTCGAATACTGTTTGGAGTCGTCTGGGACCTAAGGAGGGTGACGATGACCCCTGTATCCGGAAGCCAGTGAGGCCTACGTTACACACACCTGCAGCGAAGAGTCCTACTGCTCAGAGGCCGGGTAACTTACCAGAGGTAAGACCTATGGGCATTGTCCCAGAGCATCCCCCCCGTAACGAGCAAGCAAAGCCAAGAATGGCCATTCTGCATGTAAGTTTTTTTTTTAAAAGTATTTTCTTTTTTATCTTAAAATATTTAAGGCTACTGATAGTGAAAATGATAAATCTAAGTCTCAATCGTTTTCAAAATACTAGATTGATTAGTGCTGTGATAACTTAGATTTTACTCCTAAAACCACGCAGTAATATTGAATAGTTTCTCATATTGACCTATGAAAGTAATTTATCGAAATCACTTTTCCGCAACTGCTCATGATGAACTACTGGATTTAAATAAAACAGACTATCCATGTTTTAAAAATCATACCTTTGTTAAAATACTAAAAGCATTTAAAAAAATTCTAACACAATTAATTTTAACCATCCGGATATATTTTCACTTTCAAGTAGCCGTAAAATGTGTAACTCTGATGTTCTACTGACATTGCAGAACCCTCCTGACTTTGAATCCAAGCTACAAGATAGATTGAATAGGAATCTGAATGATGAAGTGAGGAAGAGGAGATATTTTGAGATGAAAGCGAAGAAGGAAGCAGAAAAGAAGATGAAGAGACAAAAGGAAGAAGTGAGATTTTTTTTTCATTTTTAGTTGTGTTCCATTTTGTTTTGTTTGTTTTGGTTTCAGTATCAAAGTTATGTTTTATTTTGTCTGTCATTTTTTCCACTGATCTGAAAAATAGATCCTATTTCTTCTGTCATTTTTTTTCCACTGATCTGAAAAATAGATCTTATTTCTAAGCTTAAATTTGTAAAATCATTTTTTAAACACATTTTTTCCCCCTATTGATTTTTTGGTGGAGAGCTATGCGACACCATGGTGTTGGTATAATGTTTCTTTAAAAAAGTAAGATGTGTTTAAAAATAACTATGTCAGAGCTCTCAGAATAGAACAACTTTATTAGAATGATCTTTAATATTTCTTTATGAACATGGAAAACAGGGTGAAAAAAATTACTTTGCATTGTTCTCTGACTATGGAAAGGAGTTCAGTTTCAAACCAAATCATATCGTTTCTTGCCTCGAAAAAGTTTAGTGTAGGAGAAACTTATAACTAAGTGTGTCACACTTATGAGTGGGTTATTTTCTTTTTTGACTGTTACTTTTATTTTCATAATGATACATAACTTATTTTTAAAATAGAAAGTTAGGTGTCAGATCAGTACAACATGTTCATCTTTTCATCAAATCACTTCGCCTTGAAGTTCGGAAAAGTTTTTAGAATTTGAGAGGGGTTGTACTTACAGTACTAATTATTTTCATGATGAGCATCAGACTGATTAGAAGAAATGAAAATTAGTGCAAGAAGTGATTGAACACTAAAACATTTTTTCAGAGTTTTCTGTTTTATTAGTTTTTAGAGATTTTGAACTATTATATTAGTTTTTTTTAGAGATTTTCTTTTTTGTAAGGCAGAACAGGGACACTACTGCTGTCTCAAGGCAGTGAAAAGTTTCTCTTTTAGAAACTCCATATCATAACACACCATTTCTCTCCTTAGTTGGAGAGGGAAGGGAACACCTGTGTTTTCATTGAAAATGTTTGTGAGTGCTGGGGCCGCGCCTGGCCCCAGCGGTTCCAGCCCCAGCCGCCAGAGCGCGGCTGCTGGAGCCTCCCGTCCCTAGCGCTTGCGGCCTCCGCCGCCCAGAGCGCGCGATCTCCGCGCCGCCGGAGCCGACCTGCCGGCCCGGCCGCGGAGAGCTCATCACTTCTTCTTCGACTGAGCCGGCACCAACATCCTGGTCCGACTCAGCCGATCATCAGTGCCTTTTGTGTTGCTAGTGTAGTGTGTAGTAGGGATGTCAATTCGAAACCAAATCTCGAATATTCGATATTCGACTATTCGAAAATCGATTATTCGAATAGGCTTTGATATTCGGCGCCAACATTCGAATATATTCGAATATATTCGGAAATACATTGGAAAACTGGTAACTTTAAAATAATCGAAAAAAAAAATAATAAAAAAATTGAAAGGAGCGTAAAACCAATAAAATTTTAAATAAATGTAATCAATTACCATCATGGTGCTAAATTGAGATGAAAAGTAAGACTAACATGTGAGTTTAGGTCGCTAGGACACATGTAGGATCGAATAAAACGCAATTTTAGAACAACAAAAGGATTTATAGATCTGAATATTAATTTATTAAGAAGTCTCAATATTATGACTAGTGGCTTTTAACTAGATTAAATAGATTGACCAGCCTCTTGTTTCAGTAGTCATTAAGAACTAAAACTTTGACACAACCTTCGAACCAGCAGCAGTCGAGTAAAGATGAATCCGCAATACTGCTCATAGCCCATGTGCTCATGCAGCCCAAAGTTCCTCTCATTTCTGAATGCGGAGTGTAAAAAGGCAAACTCGGGAACTTGGTTAAATGGCCTCTTCGAAATATATTAAATTTCTACTTTCACCAAAAACATATAGGTGAATGCAGGAACTTATAAGCCACATAGGCGCATGGGTGCATCAGCCAAGAGCAGTGTTGTGGATTCACCTTAAGTGCCATCGCCCTTGCCCTCAGCAGCAAAGCGTATTATTATATCACTGGTTTTCGGGTCTCTACTGCGATTCTCTACTCATTGCTGAAATTGTCGAATATTCGCGGGAACTATTCGAATATCCGAGTATTCGAAACATCAATATTCGAAGTCGAATATCGTCGTATTCGAAATCGATTATTCGAATATATTCGATATTCGACTTCGAATTTAACATCCCTAGTGTGTAGCTATTATCTTGTGTGTGTATGTTGCGTTTGGCTGCGGCTTTGCGCTGTCACCTTCGGGTAGTTGTGTGAATGTGTGTTCTGTATATGTGTAATAAACCGGCTACCACAACCAGCGTGTCCGTCCTTGTCCGAACCCAGCAGTGAGAACACTATCCATTTCTTGTCGAGGGAGATGAAGAAAAGATTGAGGTGTAGTATAGCCTTTCTCAACTGAAATAGTTTTGCATTTGGCGATAAAGTCAGGGAAATATGACCTGGCTTTACGAGCAGTGGTAATGGTGTCTGACAGTGATGCAACAATGAGGCACATTGCTCGTTTTAGCATTCTCCATGTACTCTCCCCAAAGACAATTTTGAAGGGAGATTCAGTGCGTGACAGGTGAAGGTTTGCCCATGTGGCTTTTATTGTTAGAATTTCTACTTTGAGAGTGATTCCTCCAACAGCCATAGCTGGCATGGATGTTTTTGACTCCATTTTATTCATCACCATATCATAAATAGAGTCTGAAGTCATTTCTTCAAACTCAGCCTCAGATAGGCGAGTCCACTGTCTGCTTCCCCTGGAGTTGGCCTCCCCTAGGATCAGGATGTAGGGGGTAAAGTTGAATACATCAACACCAATTCGAATGGCTTTTGAGCCGTTCTTGGCCAAAATATAGTCTCTATAGCATGCCTCCATTGGGAAAGCACTCAGGTCTACAGGTTCTATTTGTAGCTCCTGATAAATGCCCAGAGCCTCTTGCATGGCCCTGTCAATATCCCCAGGGTAAGAATGGTCACAAATTTCATTCAAGTCAACGGAGCAGTCGAATTGAGCTGCTGCTGCCAGCTGATCAGGAGGAATGGTGTGACTGCCTATATCATAACCTGACCCCTTGAAGACAGGACCATAGTTATGGGCCACATCAGGGGAGGGGGGAGTACCCTGGGGAAAGCCAGGTGCGGGACCAGGGTCTGGGGTGGAATCGACTGAGGACGAGGCGATGCCAGCCTGGACGAGGCCAGGGGCGGGACCAGTATCCTGGGCGAAGCCAGGGGGAACGGTCCATAGTCGCCCTCGTCATGCCCTGAGAGCAGGGCGGGATCAAAGTTTTCCAGGTCGTCGAGGTCGAGATCGTGGACAAGGTCTTGAAGGACCGCACGGCGCTTGCGAGGCGCTTCTGTGTCGGGGAAGAGTCGACGCTTGGTCGGCCTCTTAGGGAGGGAAAGGCGTTTGGAAGACATGGTGTTAGCACGAAGGCTGGTGAAAAGCACGAAGGCTTAGGAGATGTGTCACGGACGAAGCCGGAGGAACATGTGATGCCTGATCGCTCAGCACGCTCTAGATTTATAACCGCGTAAACGCGACACTAGCGCCGCCTATCGGTAAGTGCAAGAACTTTTCATACAAGCCTGAACTTGTCGACTTACCCCGCGCCACCGCCGCGCCCCGCCCCGTTACACGTGTAAGGGGGATGCCTACCTCCACGGCGCTCTGCCCTGCGCCCCGCCCCGCCGTCTCGCTGCGGTCGCGAGACGCATCGCGCCCTACCCCGCCCCGCCGTCTCGCTGCGGTCGCGAGACGCATCGCGCCCCGCCCCGCCGCCGCCGCCCGCCGCCGCCGCCGCCGCCGTACGCCCATGACATGTCATAGCCAATCACAACGCTCCTTATTTTATACAATCGAAGGGCAGCTTATTTTAGCCAATCACAGTAGCGTCAAGTAAGTCTCGACATGCAAGGTGCGCGCCAGCTGCGCACTCCCGTAAGCGCAATGCTAAACCGTAGTTCCAGTACTTGCCGATAGACGGCGCTAGTGTCGCGTTTACGCGGGTATAAATGTAGAGCAAGGGGGGCTGACTCTCCTCGGGCGTGTACGGAGTATTGTTATTATAGGTATTATAGATGTATTATAGGTATTATAAGTATTATCTTTGTATTATAGGTATTATAGATATTATAGGTGTATTATAGGTATTATAGGTGTTTTATAGGTATTATAAGGTATTATAAGGGTGAAATTGGTCTTAAAAGTGTTTGAAATGTATGAAATCGAATTTTTTATGCTTTAAATTTTCATAACGCACGTCCAAAGTGAGAGAAATGTAAATGTTTGCCGCCTTGCAAGCTTAGAAAATTAGGGTTCTTTTAAGAAGAATGAAGACATTAAACCGGTCACTTAACTCAATTCAACACAAACATTCAATCGAATTCTGATGTTGTTTAGTTAAAATAAAACCGAGCACGTACAGACGCATGTACTAAAAACAGTAAGGCGAACATTTTAGCAAAAGAACCTATTAGAATACTCATCGTTCTTTCATTCTTTCAGAAAACACGACAAGTACGGCTGGCTGTGCGCAGAAAGCCTTTGTTGTTGTTGTTGATGATGTGAGGGCGTTTGCCAATGAGCGTCTCCAGGCCGATTCGAGCGGGGTGACCCCTATAGCCCCTCAGATTTTGACCAAATTAGGCTTGATTGACTAGTACTGACTCAAAACCATGCCCAATTTTTGGCGGATTTTTTGGACTTAATTTGGCTGAGTTAGAGACTGTCCATTTTGACCATTTTGTATTGGCTTTTAAAAGTTTTCATTTTCAAAATGAGATAAATTTGTATGAGAGTAAGTTCTAGGGGTTGATACCAACTAAAACAGGTATAAGGATAATGTTAAGCCCCATAGACCGTACTTTGACCAAATCTGTTCAAAAAAATGTGGATCTTTTATAACAAATATCTTTAAAAAATAGTTTGAGCAACTTCCACATCACTAAATCTTTATATTTTGGGCTCAAAATCAAGTACTAACGGCACACAACAACATACCAAAAATTTGTGACAGTTATTTTTAAAATAAGGGAAACTTTCCAGAAAGCCTATATCAGAAATCATTTTAACACCTTGAACTAGGCATCGGATAAGGCAAAAGTGATCAAAACCCATGTGATGAAAACTGCAGTGTAATGACAGTGTAATGCACCAAAAAGCTCACTGTTATGTTAAGGTCTGACCATACTATTTATTCAATGTATGACACAGTATTAATATTTCCTCTGTGTTTTTTTTAAATTATTAGTTTTTCTTTTCTAAATAAAAGTCATATAAAGTAATGAAAGGTTAAAATTTTGGGAATACTACTGATTTTTAAGACCAAGTATTTAAAAGATACAAGTTGAAACTATAAAAAGTCAGAGCAGTTGTCATCACATGGGTTTTCATCACTTTTGCCTTATCCAAAGCCTAGTTTAAGTGTTTAAATGATTTCTGAGATACGCTTTCTGGAACCTTTCCCTTAAATTAATAATACGAGTCACAAAGTTTTTATATGTTGTTGAGTGCTGTTAGAACTTGATTTTTAGCCCAAAATATAAAGATTTAGTGATGTGGAAGTTGCTCAAACTAAATTTTTAAGATATTTGTTATAAATGATCCATATTCTTTTGAAACAGATTTGGTCAAAGTACGGTCTATGGGGCTTAACATTATCCTTATACCTGTTTTAGTTGGTATCAACCCCTAGAACTTATACTCTCATACAAATTTATCGCTTTTTGACAGTGAAAACTTATAAAAGCCATTACAAAGTGGTCAAAATGGACACTGTCTCTAACTCAGACAAATTAAGTCCAAAAAATCCCTCAAAAATTGGGCATGGTTTTGAGTCAGTACTAGTCAATCAAGCTTAATTTGGTTAAAATCTGAGGGGGTATAGGGGTCGGACCCCGTTCAAATCGGCCTGGAGACGCTCTACGTCTTCGGTGGCTTCTCACTCTCACCCTGCCTGGAGGAGGGAGAGAGAAGACAGGCCCAGTCTTTCCGAACGTATTCCCGGGGAATGCCTTGGCTTCGTTCGGCGGTATTCGTGTGGTTTGTTTTCGTTCGGGTCACCTACAAACCCGAGCGCGAATTCCCAACATTACTGCAATGCATCCAGTTCGAAATATGTGATCTTTTAATTGCATGGGCGATATAATCAAATGTAAAGAGCGCGGTATTATGGATTATAGGTATTATGGGTATTATAGGTATTATAAGTGTATTATAGGTCCGTGTACGGAGTATTATAGGAGTCAGCCCCCCTTGATGTAGAGCCTGCGGAGCGGTCAGCGGTCAGGCATCATTGTCACTCCGGCCTCGTCCGTGATACAAGATTGTCACTCCTTGCCTTCGAGCTCATGTCTACACACACACTTACACACACACTCCTGAGTCTTCGTGCTCGCTCACACACCTGAGTCTTCGTGCTCGCTCACACTTTCACACATCTTTCTTTCTTCTCACCGCCATGGACTCCACTTTGCTAGAGATCCTTGACGAGTGGGAGGAGGGCATGTTTATGTTTCCTGAGCTGCTCGCAGAAGCGTATACTACGTTGCTCGGGCACCTTATAGGGGCCACGGCAGCAGAGCGGCGTGACCCTCGGGTCATGCCGTTCCTGCTGGCCGGTTACACAGCCTATGTGGAGGACCAGAAGGGTCAGGACTCGCACGCCGCTCTGACATACAGGATGGCGTTGGCGATGGTAGGTTGCGGTTCCAATGTGCCGCCCACCTCCAGCGCGTCACCGGTACGCCCCGCCACGCCACCAGCACGCCCTACACCATCCCCTGAGCAAGGTCCTTCGAGGGCACCATCCCCTCCGCCCAGCCCCTCCAGGCTACGATCACCCTCACCTCAGACAGGACCGTCAAAACGGCCTCGTGAGGAAGACAGTCAGGGAGAGGAGGAGGAAGGACCCACACTCGAAGTGCTGCAGTCGCGTGAGCGCAAACTAAAGCGTTTTGACGGCGTGACGTTTAGAGAGGAAGTCATTGCTATCCGGGGGCTGGGTGACTCTCTGCCTGATGAACCCACCATGGTGTCCCTTTTCGACACTGTGATTCAAAGACAGAAGAAGGCGGTGGGGGCAAAAGACACAGATAAGGTCGTACTTGAACTGCAGGGTAGTGAGAACGGGGAAAACCCTATATGGCTGTCTATGCGCAATGCAGACCAACTGGATGGACGCGTCGTACTCGACCGGCTCACCAGGGTCCTTAACTCCAACGAGACGTTCATTGTGGGCGGACAGCTCAGGGTCTCCTACGTCCACATACAAACACCACGTCCCGGGGGCAGGCGCACTGACCGTGTGCCAAACGAGAGCACTGACCAGTGGCTTCAACGTAAAATGGACACAAAGACGATCTGGTCGCCGTCCAACGCCAATGACCACATGTGTCTCACCCGGAGCGTGGCCATTGCCATTGCGCACGGTCGTATGAAAAGACAAGCTCTGTACAAAATGAAGCAGCCTGGATCGAGAATCCAGGAGACAGAGGCGAAGCGGCTCTGTGATCTCGCACAGATTCCTCAGGACAGACCAGCAGGCTTAGACGAAGTCAGAAAGCTGCAGGACGTGCTCCCTGACTACCGTCTTTGTGTTTTTAAAAATCAGAAGGCGGAGTGCGAATACAAGGGGACGCACACAGCTACTCGTAAGAACATTTACTTATTGCTCCATAATGGACACTTCTCGGCCATTCTGTTCCCCTGTCAAGCCTTCCAACAAAGATTTGAATGTAAACGCTGTGTGACATTCTACAACAATGAGGGATCGCACAGGTGTCCAGGCGCATGCTGGCGCTGTTTCGGCCCTACGCAACACGATGGCACTGAACTCACACGCTGTCCTGACTGTCACCACCAGTTTGCTGGGGCGGAGTGCTTCCAAAATCATAAAACATTGACGCTCCCTCACAGTCATGAGACAAAGTGCTCCGTATTCAAATTTTGTGCTACCTGTCAGAGGAGCTATTCGCGCAGGCGAGGGCAAAAACACGAGTGCTCGAAAGTTTTTTGCAGGTACTGCAAAAAGAACGTCGATGAGAACCACTTGTGCTATATACAAAAATGGTCCGAGAAGGAAAAGAAACGAGGAATTAGGTACATTAATATTTATTTTGACCTGGAGACAGAGCAGAGCACACCCGTTGAGGGCAAACCAGGCACTTTTGAACACAAGCCAGTCCTGCTCGTGTCCCAGGCCGTCTGCGACTTGTGTTCACACGTGGAGCAGAATGAACATTTCTGCCCCGTGTGTAAGACGCGTCAGCAGAATTTTCACAATATGGATGACGGAAATGTTGACGTCATTAGTCAATTTATTAATTACCTTCAGTCTTTTGGCCCAAAGGCTGAGCTACTGATCATGGCCCATAATGGGAAAAGCTTTGATTTTGTGTTTTTTATCCACGAAATCGTCTCTCGGCAACTGAAGTTTGATACCGTACTTCAGGGTGCAAAAATTATAAGCATGACAGTGGGACGCACGTGGAAATTCATTGACAGTCTCTCCTTCCTCCCCATGCCCCTGAGTGCAATGCCAAAATCATTTGGGTTGAATGAACTCAAAAAAGGCTGGTTTCCATTCCTGGCAGTAAAGAAAGACTACTTTAATTATTCTGGTCACATGCTACCAAAGACTTTCTACTGTGTCACCAGTATGAAAAATAAAGCTGCCAAAGAGTTTCACGCCTGGTATGACGAACAGGTGTCCATGGACAAGGTGTTTGACTTTAGACAGGACCTTTTGGCCTATTGTATTTCTGATGTCACTATCCTCCGCCAATCGTGCCGTGCCTTCAGACAATTGTTTGAGCAGACGGCTGGCTTTGATCCAATCTTCAACTGCATAACCCTGAGCAGTGCTTGTATGTGCGCATACAGACGCAACTTTCTCAAACCGAATACCATTGGTCTGGTTCCACCTGGTGGCTACCATGGACGCGGGCGCCAGAGCCATATAGCACTCCAGTGGCTCGACTACGAATCACATAAATTGGGACGTGTCATTCAGACTATTTACAGTCACAGGGAGGTTTCTGTCCTCGGGCGTCGTGTAGACGGCTACATTGAGTTGCCCAGGCCTGATGGCCAAGTGGAGAAACGCATTTATCAGTTTCATGGGGATTATTGGCACCAGTGCCCCCAGCATTTTCCTGTCACAGAGGACACTAGTGAGAACCGCTTCGAGCAGACAGTGAGGCTGACGGCACTCTTTCGCTCCGCAGGGTAAACCGTGATTGAAAAGTGGGAGTGTTCATTTAAACACGACCTTGAACATAACCCTGAGGTGAAAGCCTATTTCCAGGCGCATCCAACTACCCGCGTAGAGCCACTTCGGCTTCGCGACGCTCTTACGGGCGGGCGGACAAGCGCCATGCAATGGTTCTGTGAGCCCGATCTCACTAAGGGGGAAAAAATCAAAATGGTGGATGTGGTATCTGAATATCCGGGGGTCAATCTCAGGGGCCGGTACCCCTTAGGGCACCCTGACATCTTCCTCCAGGGGAACCCAGACATGCCTCCTGTAGACAAGGGGAACGGGGTGATTAAATGCACAGTTTTGCCGCCCCGTGACCTCTTTGTCCCCCTCCTGCGTTACAGGGCAAGCGGGCGTCTGATGTTCCCATTATGTAGGATGTGTGTGGAGACACTCAATGAGGACAGGTGCAACCACGATAATCCAAAGGATCGCCAGCTCACAGACACGTGGTGCGCGCCAGAGCTTGTCATGGCCATACAAGAGAAGGGGTATACCCCCACTGTAAAAAACAAGATCGTAGTACGGAACGAACTACGGTGTCCCGTATCTTCGTTTGAGAAACTGACTACGGAGCGCAGAGTACGGCGCCACCGTACCTCATTTTCGGTGGGCATAGGTCATAAGTACGGGTCTTCCGTACCCCATTTTTTGAGTACGGTGATGCCGTACTTGGCAGTCCGTAATGGGGATTCTAAAATTTCTAGTACGGTGCGCGCCGTAGTAGGGAGGCATCATTCTACGGTGGACACCGTTAAAGGAATTAACGGTGATTTCCGTAGTTTTCACCGTCATTTTTTTTTTACAGTGCTGATCGAAGTACATGAAGTTTATCAATACCCCTCCACAGTCCAGTTTGACCCCGAGACAGATACCGAGGGTCTGTTTTCGGGCTACATTAGATGCTTTATGGCCCTTAAGGTGCAAGCCAGTGGGTGGCCAGCCGAGTGCATAACTCCCGAACAGAAACAGGCTTTCATGGATGACCTTAAGAAGTATGATGGTATCATCATAGATCAAAATAAGGTCGAAAAGAATGGGCCCATTCGTCAGCTCAGTAAACTACTACTCAACAGTTTTGGGGGAAAGTTCGGCGAAAAGACTATTCGGCCAAAGACTGTTTTTGTCTACGACTATGGCGACCTGATGAACCTGGTGTCTGACCCCACAAAGGAGGTCACAGCCCTGAGAAGATTGTCTTTAAGTGACATGGATCCCCGTAGAGGACACAGACGAATCACTCCCCACATCGTCTCTTCTCCACGCTGCGTTCACGACGTGCTTCGGCAGGCTTCAACTGTACAAGTACAGTCAAATGCCCTAATTTCGGACTTGTGCCCTAATTTCGGACAGTTTGCAGAGAAGTGCTTATTTCAACCTATCTCGGTCACCTTTTGAGATATTTGAAATCCGAAGACGGCATCGTACAGTTTGCAGTATAGAGTACCATATTTCGTCAGGTCGGTTGAAGTACCTTTACAATTTTACAACACACAGGAATTTACAGTTTAAAAAAGCATATAGAACAAAATTGCTGATTTGAAATAAGCTCCCCCAAATACCGGGGCTCATGTAGGTGTGAGCTGCCCTATGGGTGGTCCTTTCTCGAATAAATGTTTGGTATTTTGGCTACAGAACTACGTAAATTATTATTTTTTAAGTCAAACCGTTTTTTGGTACGGAACGATTTTCGAAAGTGCTACAATTTCGGACAGTCCAATTCTGTTGCATAGAATTACATTTGTTTCCTTGTTTGTGCCAAAAGACTTATGTTTTCGCCACCAGGAGGAAGCGAAATTGTACTTTTGACTATCACCTTTACAACGCCGTTTCCGGATTTGAGATACCTCAAAAAACGGCTAAGATAGGAAGAATTTAGCACTCCTCTGAATTTTGTCCGAAGTTACAGCACAATTGTCCAGAGTTAAAGGCGTTCACAAAACCATCCCATTTTTCTGTCCAGTTTTCATCTCTCAGGGTTGAGTCAAAAAATCGGTTTGGATGTTATTCAACGAATTGTGACCTAGGCTATCCTAAGTGAAAAGTAAACCTGTTCGGTTAGGCCAAAATGCATGCTTGTGTCCGAAATTAGAGCACGTGTCCGAAATTAGAGCACTTTCGTTCCTAATTTCGGACACTCTTCCGATGATTGCTGTAGCTTCCCATCTGTAGATAGAAATTCGACATGGGTATCATCCGACGTGTCTCGAGCCACAGTATTTCCAATCACAACAGATTTTTCATATTTAATCATGCCTACACGTAAAAAAGGAAAAACCGCTCAATTCGTCCGAAATTAGGGCACTTGACTGTATTTAGACAAGGTGCAGCAGCGAGCCATTTACTGTGATACTGATTCTGTAGCTTACCTAAGCTGTCCTGGTGAAGAGGATTTACCTCTCGGTACGCACTTAGGTGATTTGACCGACCAAGTCGCAGAGGACTTTGGGGAAGGCAGTCACATTATTTCCTTTATAGCTGGTGGACCAAAGAATTACAGTTTTAAGGTGGCGGTAAAAGGGGACACTGCAAACATAAAAGTCTGCATTAAGGTGCGAGGCATAAGCATCAACTTGTCCTGTGACGATATGGATAAGGTAATTTTGGTTATCCTACAATGGCTGTTATTTTGGGCCTCTATTGTGGAGAATTTCCCTTATAACATTTTAATGTGTTCTTTTCATAGCTTGTTACTCCATATCGTGACATGGGTCGCCTCTCAAGACGCCAGCGTAGGCATAATTATCTCCACGCTAAAACCAGAAGCATCATTGAGAGGTCTTTTGGGTACGATAAGGGTCTTTGGAGAAGGCAAAAGCTGATGCAAGTATACAATCATCTTTACCTAGTAGACTCTGTAATTGCATCATGTGTGCTGTCAAACTTCATAAAATTGAAAGGGCAACCCTATAAGGATGTAAGTATTCAGAACTTTTATTACATCACATTCCCTCTGAGCAATTGTTATTTACTGTAATTGCAAAAACTTGCAGCCTGAAGGTGACTACATCCTCTTCCAACCACAGCTCAATGAAGAGGAAGAACACAACATTCCTGATGAGGAAGGTGACATTGATGACCCTGGCAACCCTGAGTTTGGACCTAACAATCTGGCTGATGTCATCCCTGATGATCAAGACCCAGTATTTGTGAGAGCTAAAGTAGCTGGGCGTGACAAGAGGAATTTCATAGCTTTTACTCTGTATCCGTACGATGACTGAACATGGAGACAGTTCCGAAGAATGAACTCTGAAAAGAATGTTTACAAGATTTTCCCTGATCCAAGCTCAGCCAATCCGAGCAAGGGGACTAGTTAGGAATTCGCATCTCAGAGGGCCTGTGGTGTAAGTGTCTATATCATAGAAAATATTTTTTTACCTTCAATCTTAACATGTAATGGGATTCATTTGTTTTTAAGAGAAACATAAATTTTGAACTGAACAAGTTTTAATCTCAAATTATCACAGGTTTTAATCTCAAATTATCATTAGCTGTCTAGCTAAACAAGTGCTACTATCAAATTGTCATTAATTTAAATAAAACTTTATGTAAAAAAAAATGTACAGTTATTCATCACAACATTTTGCACTACCAATAGACTACTCTATTTCTTTTTCACAATATGCTGCACTAATAGTGCCATACTCTGTGCAATACTTTTACAACTGGAATCCCCATTCTCAGTCGGCTTCCTTCTGCTTTTAGTAGACATTTCAGCCCTACTAACCATTGTGCAAGTTGACCCAACAGAAGCAGTTAGCATAGGCTCTGCAGCTGCATTGCCAGACATAAGATGCAACATATCTTCATAAAATTCCCACTGTACATTTCCTTGACCAGTCCGGTTCACAACATCTTTGAAGTCCTTGTACTTTGAAACAAGGTTGGTGAGAGTTTTCTTCATGACATTCTGCTCATACTTGAACCCTGACTCAGCCATCTCTTGAGCAACTTTGGCCCATACACTTTCATTCCTAACAATGCCATCAAAGTTTTCTTCATTATTTTTGACGCAGTATATTAGCGCCCTAGTGGCATCAGCATTCATAAAACACCCTGAAATATGAAAAAATTTTGTTAAACATTAATAGGTAAAAAAAAATTCAGCTCCTCGCATTTCAACTAACGGATGAAATTTACCCTTGGAAAAGTATCCAGTTTCATCCAGATTTCTGGGCCCCTTGGTTTTATATTTACCAAGGTTGTTTCTGTGCTTGGCCACCAGTTCTCTGATCAGCTGCTCATCATTAAGCCTTCTGGCAGGGCACGCATTTGGAGTGTGTCCGACAGTCATGCAAGATATATCGTCCTCCTGACGCATTTTAGCAATTGCACAGAACAAATTGTAGTCAATTTTTTTGCAGCCATATTTTTTTTTCTGTTTCCGATATGCATCTGACAGTGAATTTCTCCTCTTCTCACAAATAAGTGAATTAGTTGTTATTTCAAATAGCAAGTCGAGGTCTCCCACGACCAGATGATATATATCAGCCCACTTGGCATGCATTAGGGCGATCACAACGATGCTTTATTAGCAATTTTATAAATGCAAGGATTTCACCTTCAGTCTCTAATTCAGACATTAGATCTGATTTAGTGTGATGGTTATTGTTCATGTGATCTTCATCCATGTTGAGAGAGACAGTCATTTGACCTGAAAAAATTCAGTTTTATAATTTATGTAAGTACAATTTTCACGACACAAAAATTAAACACAGCATTTAGGGACTTACCTGTCAGATCAGTCTCAGATGGTGTCTCAGAGCATGTTGTCATGTTGGGTGCATTGTAACTATCGACTTGGAACCGTAGAATTTCATTTTCCTTATACTTAAATTCAGGAATATTACAAAACTTTGTTGCTGTTTGCACAGACTGAAACTAGAAAAGATAACACTGTAACATGCGAATCACAATAGTCAAGATGACGGGTGGCAATGCCATTGCCAACATCCAACCAACCTGAATCACAGCAGAATTCTCGTGTGGATCATTTTCCAAGAAAATGAGTTTGAAGTTGTGGTTATCAGGTATAAGTTTCTCGCGAAGTAAAATGTTTTTTACGTGTTCTTGAAATGAGTCCTTGACAAAGAAATTAAATATTCATTACATTATAGTCTACAATTTCATTTTGACATACTGTAATTGTGAAAAATATCCTGGCAATATAGACATGTTAATTACCTCAGAAAATAAATCAGGTAAATTGAAGAGCTTAACTTTATCTGATTTATCTGTAAGATTAGTTAAAGGTGCTGGAGCTCGCTTAACTTCATCAGAGAGAACAGGTTCTGATTTCTTTTGCTCCAATTGGAGGAGTATTCCCTCATAATACACAGAGTTAACGTTACAAAGTAGGGTTGCAGCTGCAACAGACGTACACTGCAAAAGAAATATTACAAGATAAGAAAAAATAAAAAAGTTTGCAGCATTACAGGACAGTCAACTTGAAGAATCTCACCTCCACAACTGCACTAGAAGGGCCATCCTTCTTGCAAGATATTGCTGGTTTTATTGTTCTTTCGCAATACTTTGCAGCATAGAAACAATTATTCAATTCATACAAGAGACAGGCCTGAGATAATGGACATGGTAAAAGAATTACTTGAGAAGGCATTATGGTGGGCTGTCAGGGGAAACCTCAAAACACTCATACTCACATTATCAAAGCTGGAGGGTAAACCGTTAACATGAACTATGTTAGTTACTTGTGGAACCACGTTTTCAGGAGTCACTTCTTCCTGTTCCATTTTTAATGGTAAGCCTTCATATTTCGCAGACTTAATGTCACACACAAATGATGCTGCATCAACAGACATGAACTGAAAAAGAAACAGTACTATATAAATGTCAGTAATCAAGTAAAAATACAGACAACTTAACTTAATCCCACCTCCACAATTGCACTGGAAGGGCCATCCTTCTTGCAAGATAATGCTGGTTTTATTGTTCTTTCACAATACTTTGCAGCATAGAAACAATTATTCAATTCATACAAGAGACAGGTCTGAAATAATGGACATGGTAAAAAAATTATATGATAAGGCATATTATGGTGGGCTGTCAGGATACACCCCAAAACACTCATACTCACACTATCAAAGGTGGAGGGTAAACCGTAAACATGAACTATGTTAATTACTTGTGGAACCACGATTTCAGGAATCACTTCTTCCTGTTCCATTTTTAATGGTAAGCCTTCATATTTCGCAGACTTAATGTCACACACTAATGATGCTGCATCAATAGACATGAACTGAAAAAGCAACAGTACTGTATAAATGACAGTAATCAAGTAAAAGAACAGACAACTTAACTTAATCCCACCTCCACAATTGCACTGGAAGGGCCATCCTTCTTGCAAGATATTGCTGGTTTTATTGTTCTATCACAATAATTTACATCATATAAACAATTGTTTAGAACATATAACAGAATATTCTGTAATACAAACATGCCTGTGAGCATATGAGAAGCACAACTGAGGAACAGGGAATTTTAAACAATGACAACTGAAAATCACACCTCATTAAAATGTATGGGAAGTTCTGAAACCGTCACTTTCTTCCCTAGTTTGGAAACCACTGACATGTTGTCGAAGAAAGAGTTCAGACTTTTCCTGCTCTTTCCTTCACTATCCTTACAACTTCGTACAGCAGGAGCAGGCTTCACTGGAGTGGACTTGTGGTCCAGCCTTTTCTTTGGAGGTGACTTAAATATCTCTGCAAATATTTAGACATATGATTAATTACAAAACTATACCCTAACTTTGTTAAACTTGCAGCAAACAAAAATTGAAGGGTCGAATACCATCTCCTGAAATATCTGCATCATTAAAGTCAGGCATATAATCACTGTCATTGCCATGGTCATCAAATGGGCTCTCACTGCCTGCTCTGTCCTTCACCATATCAAATGGGCTTTTGTTGACTAGTCTGCCCTTTACCTTATCAAGTGGGCTCTTGCTGCCTGCTCTGCCATTTACATTGTCATCAAATGGGCTCTTGCTGCCCACTCCGCCCTTCATTTCATCACATGAGCTGGGAGATATTTGAGTCATCTCAGCATATATAATTGAGCTGTCAATCTCCGGCTGAATGGTATGGTTCAGAAATTTCATACTGTCTAACTTCATGAAGTTCTCAGCAATGTGTGGTGATGTCAACTGATAGAATACAGAAAGGCATCATAGAAATTTTATAAATGAAACTATATTGGCAATTTAATTTTATATTGATTTCTCACCTCAACCACTATTGACCCCTCAGCACGATTGTAAGTCCAGCTCTTCACATACTTATCACAGGTGCGTTCAATCTTATTCCTACAGCAAAACTTTTCAAATTGACTGATAAATGTTCGCTGGAATGAAAAGCCAATGAGTACTAAAGGTTACAGTGATTTACTCGGGAAACTCAGAGACATGCAATGGAAATACCTCTAGAAAAAGTTTGGGGAGATTTCTGAACTTGAGCCGCCTTGGGCCCGTTTGCTCAATATTACCGCTGTGTTTGGTATGGGAGCTCGAAGGGCGAGTTGGCTCCGCAAGGCTTGGGCCCGTTTGCTCATTATTACCTCTGTGTTTGGTGTGGGAGCTCGAAGGGCGAGTTGGCTCCGCAAGGTTCTGCTCCGCCGGTGGTTCACTTATACCACAGACTGGAGAAGACAGTAAACACATGAAGCAAGGGCACACTATGGAAACAACAACTCAATTCTGCTAAAAAACCTTGTTTCTCCGCTGCTTTTTGTGCTGCCAAAGCCTCTTCAAGAGTTTTTAGGGCGAAATTACTATCTGTTGAATACTACACTTATTAATAACGGATTTGGGAGAAAATGAAACATAAACACATAGAAGAGGAAAGCTACGAACCATTTCGCATTTTGGCAGCAACGTCCGGAGCGACAGATAAGGTAAAAAAGATACCCTTGACATCCAATATAACTTCTTCCATTGTGACATACCACTCGTTTCTTGACAATGAACTGAACCACTGAACAGTCAAATGCACTGTGCGCGGAGGGGGCAAGCGGCACAGCAACAGAAACAAGGGAAGAGCAGTAAAAACCTGCCTCCTAACTCAGCGCCTCGCCGCTAGGTGGCGGCAAGTTCGAATCCGATAAACATACGAACGACCGTGGAATAATTATTATCGCAGAAAAATGATCCTCGTTCTTTCCCCTTTCCGAAAATATAAAGGTCTACCCACTTTGCTTTTGACATACAGCTATAATACGCAAATCCCTGGCCGCTCGGCCGACGCGAGCCACCGCCGCCGCTCTCCGGCCCGCGGCCGCCGCCGCTCCGACCCCGACCGACCCCGGCCGACCCCGGCCGTCTCGCAGACCCTTAACTGTAAACGCCCCACGTTTGACTTCAAGCCCAATTAGACAGATCACCTGCGCATGCGCACTCTCATTTTTCCGGGTGAATCTACTGTGGTTTACATTCCGCGCGCAAAGTATAAAAGGGAGATGATGACCGTACTCTGAATCATTGGATGACAATGGCTCCTGCCGCAAAGACGCACAAAGCTGTGCTGCAGGTACTTCAGTCAGCTAAGCCTAAACTTCGCAAAGCTATTCTTGAGAATTCTGATAGAGCTCTTGTATACGCGATCTGCGAAATTTGCGACAATTTGCTGCGTGGTAATATTCCACTGAGTGACAGTCACAAGACCAAACTTAAACGACATCGGAAAAAAATCAGAGAACTTGCGCAAAGAGGCGAGGGTTGGCAAGTTAAGAAGAAAACACTTGTACAAACAGGAGGTACATTTCTTCCTCTGCTGCTAAGCACGATAGCCTCTGTTCTTCCTTCTTTGCTGCAATGAATCACGTAAAAAAGATGATTCTCGTGCCACACGATAGTGTGACCAAGCTAAATGACCCCTCCCCACCCGCTTCCGAGACTCAGCTAAGTGCCCTTGACACTGAAATGGAACTCATTATGCGTAAAAAGTTCGCTGATGATTCGCTTAAATGGAAATTGTACAATGAGGCACTGCAGCGTTACTTACATTTTAAAAACGAGAGTAAAAAACCGGTGCAAATATCAATTGAGGAATTTACGGGTGAGGCAGAAAATGTGGTTCGTCAGCAGCTCGCTGCCGCTATGCCAAAAACATATAAAGAGGCTGCACTTAGGATTTATGATTATTTGAGTACGTCCGGTTCACGTGTCACGTGGGACTCCTCAGGACTCGTATCCCTTAATGGTACACTTGTCACAAACTCTAATATCATTGATTTAGTTTCGGATCTCACTTGTTCACGCAAAAATTTTGAGCCTGTGGGTGTTTCAAACTTCATTAAAACACTGTCTACACTCAACATTCCGCTGGAACTTATTCCTAACGAGAAACGTAGAGTCGCTATTATTCAAGCGCGAAACCAGGGTGGTGGGGGAACTGTGGTCCCGATCACTAAGACAAAACGCGTCAATAATAAAAAAAAATCGCGTGACTAAAGGTCGTGTCACTAAACCTCGACATGCCTGGCAATCTTGGGGATGTGTATCACGAACCCGCTGACCCTGCGTCCTACGGCACCGCGTGGAAACTCTGGGATGCTACTGGAGAAAAGAAAGAGAAAATAACGCATTATCTAGAGGGCGAAGACGCTTACACCCTTCACAAACCCGCTAGACGCCGCTTTCCTCGTAATGTGACCTATGCGGATAATATCGATGAAAGCTGGCAGACGGATTTGACTGATTTTCAGTCTTTGAAAAAAGATAATGATGGCTTTAGCTATATTTTGTGTGTCATAGATGTTTTCTCAAAATATGGATGGGCTGTCCCCATTAAAGATAAATCTGGTCCTTCTATCATTAAGGGGTTCCAAATAATTTTCAAAAACACACATCGCCGACCTACTCGCCTATTTTCTGACAAAGGCACAGAATACATCAACAAAACATTTCAGAAATTTTTGAAAGAGAATAACATTACCTATATTCACACCCATAACCCAGACATTAAATGTGCGATTGTGGAGAGATGGCAGGGTACCATTAAATCAAAATTATTTAAAAGATTCACTCATACTGAACAATACAGATATGTAGATGGACTGCTTCATGATATTGTGGATGCATATAACCACACATACCACCGATCTATGAAAATGCGTCCTGTAGACGTGACACCCGATAGGGTACTGGAGGTATATAATAACCTGTACGGCGGTATGAAACACACAAGTAAGAGAAGAAAGTTTAATGTTGGTGATTATGTCCGAATCAGTAGAGAAAAACAAGTCTTCAAAAAAGGATACACGTGGAACTGGAGCGAGGAGATATTTAAAATCGTTCAGGTCATTCCTCATACGATGCCGGTGTACCAGCTGGAAGATCTCGATAAGGATCCAATTGAGGGCACGTTTTATGAAATGGAACTTCAGAAGGTCACCAAACCCGAGGCGTTCAAAATCGCATATATAGTGCGGTCCAAAGGAACAAAGGGCAAACGACAACATCTCGTCCACTGGAGAGGTTAGGGTAAAAGTACCAAACATGGATCATTTTTCGGAAAACCACAGTTTTGGGATCGATAAAGGTGTGATGAGCATAATTTTTTTTTCATCGGTGTGTAGTTTAAACCCCCAGGGAAGATATCCTGAGGAAATAAAGTTCCTAGCTCCAATACTTTCGGAGTTATAGGGAATTTCCATGACCTCCAATTTTGATCCATGTTTGGGTGGGGGTACCCAAACATGGATCACCAAGCTAGACTGTTGTCCTTCACATATGTGATACACAACAGTGTTAGGGGAAGGCAACTTTTTTTTGTTTTATCCCAAAACAACCCCTTCCCCCTTTTAGGGGTTGTGATCCATGTTTGGACGCTGACCCAAACATGGATCAAAACTTAGGCTTGTTTGGATACGTTTTGCAGGCTCGTCTGTCTACGAGATAAATAGTTTCTCATACCAACGTGTTTCTCTCACTATTCTGCTCACGAAATTACAACTTGCTTCCGCCCATTTGCATCTTCGGGGCTGATATAGGGCCTGGGAAAGTGGCATTTCTTTAACGAGAAATTCGATTCTTTTCTATATATCCTAACTAACCACGTGACATAGACCCTCCGATTCGTGGTAGAAATGTTGCCTGAAACCTGTTCTATAAACTTAAAACATACGCCTTTGAAATTATTGTATTTTCTTGCTCAGTCACTTGATCCTTAAGGCGCTAAGAGTGGAAAGAGATCTGATGTGTGCGCCAGGTTGCCTACCCGGACCTCTCGTAAGGCGCAATGGAAGATGTAAACGCTTGTAAAAAGTTTCCTATAGGAAATTTGTGCTGTTTGTTTGCATCAATCTCTTTATTTTGGTCATATTTTGCCGTGTGCAAAGTGGCATCACGCATGAACGATTTCTAATGGCTGATATTGAGGCGCAAACTAAAGAAGTTACTTGAGGACGGTTCGAATTCTATGTTTTTACCCCTACCCGCATTTTCAAAATACTTAAGGTAAAGGATCAAAACCTTCAGAGTCTTAAAAGGCATATCTTAAAGTGTCTTCTCATCGAGTACCAAGTATTTCCTCCGGTTAGTTTTCTTACAAATAGGAAATAAGTAGAGCCATGTATCTTGCCTTGTCTTTTTGCGCGCTTTGACGAGGTCTGTTGTGCAGACTGTTTTTCGGAGAGCTCCAGCGGGCAGAGGAGCGAGCAGACAGTAAAATGTCACATACACATATTGTTGCATATGTAGTCGTCTACCTGAGGAACTTTGAAATTTTTAATTCAGTCGACCCAATCAGCCGTTAGAGCCCGCCAAACAGAAATGATCCAAGTTTGGTACCTGATCCATGTTTGGTACTTTTACCCTATCCGAAAAAGAGCCGCTCTTGGATCTTTGATAAAGATCTTGTCTAAAAATGGATTTTTACGCGTTTCTCCCAAGTAACGCCAGTCCAGGGGTTTATCCTGAAAATACAACCTGTCACTTTAAGACAGAATTGGCTCAGCGCATGGAACTCCGTGGCCACTGGCAGGCCGCCCTCATTGAGTTGCATTACCCCAATACGATAGCACAGGTCCTAGAGGGTGAAAATGAAATTACAATAATGTCGGATACATTTGTTGATACAGTTTCCGTACGCCCTGGTTCATTTAGTTCAACAGAAGCCTTTGTCATATGCATGGGGGCCGCTTTGAGAGTAATAAAAGAAAGTTATGAGATACAGTATTTCACACTACTCCCCGACCAGCGTTGTAAGTTCATGCCACTTACTGCACATGACAACACGAAAGTTCATTTTTCTCCCCGCCTTGCCCTTCAACTGGGGCTCGCTCACGCCGGTCCGTACCCCGGTAATACATAAATTTTGGGTGTAAAACCTGTAGATATAAGTTTGGGAGTTCCCTCACAAATGTTTATTTACATGGATGTTCTAGAGGAACAAATCGTTGATCATACACGCGCACCGTTGCTCCGCACGGTTCCCGTGGACACCAAGGCACAATACGGATCCATGACCGTAGTGCACTTTGATCATCCAATTTATTTCGATCTTCGGACGAAATCATTTGACACCCTGGAAATCTATATAAAAGACCACGCAGGACGTAATGTACCATTCGACTTTGGAACGTCAACCTTGTTGGTTCATTTTAAACAAGTACCATGACGCGTCAAGATCATATTACAGAGTATTACCTGCGACAGGCAGGCGGAGGGCAATATTATGCGGGTTCAAGCTACCAGAAGGGACACGGTATTGGTTCATGGCTCGGGGGGCTGTTCCGGACGGTCCTTCCCCTTCTCAAGAGTGGCGCGACAGCTGTGGGGAGGGAAGCGGCCCGGGCCGGCGCCCACGTCCTTGCCGATGTAGCCAGTGGTGACCCTTTTGCAGACAGCGCTAAGCGACACACGGGGGAAGCAGTTCAGAACCTAAAACGCAGGGCGGCATCAGCCATGAGCGGGACCGGTAGATCTATAAAAAGGAAGAGGCTAGCGCCTAAACGCCATTCCACAGCTAAAGCTCGAAGTAGAAGGAGCCATACTCCTGACTATTTTACGTAATGGCTTTCATGCATAGTGCCTCTGTTGAAGCTCTCCCCACAGAGCTAAGTCTATGGCTCTCTAATGCCACACAGCTCGGGGAAGATAGTTGTCAATGGATTGTGCTCAGTCCGTTGGCTAACTTTGATTCGGCAACCACCATAGAGCTAGAAGCCCCTGGGGTGGGATATGCCTATCTCGATCCCGCACACATGCTCCTCTACATTAAACAAAAAATAGTGAATGCCGATGGTTCAGATATTACAGCGGCTGACAACAGTGACGCCACACTTGTGAATTACGGTCTGCACGCGCAATTTTGCCAAATTGATGCTAGTATTAACGGTACAGTTATTTCTCAATCGAGTATGACTTACCCATGGCGAGCTTACATTGAGGCATTTCTAAATTATGATAGGGCTGCAAAAGAAGACACCTCCAGCAGCGCATGTGGCATGAGGACACGGCCGGGCACGATGACTCCTTGGATAGCAACCAGAACCTGGGGCTCGCGTGGCGTCGTTCACGCACCAAGCTGAGTCGCGAGTTTGAAATGATGGGCCCACTCCATCTCGATATTTGCAATACGGATCGACTCCTTCTCAATAATTGCACTCTACGTGTAAAACTGACACGATCGCGAGATGCATTCGCCCTCATGAGTACGAAAGGCACTGAAAAAATTAAACTTCTGGATGTCAAACTCTATGTACGACGAGTAAACATTTCTCCCTCTGTTCTGCTTGCTCATGCTCAAGCACTCGAAAAATCACCTGCAAAATATCCTGTAAATAGGGTAGACATTAAAACAGGCACGATAGCCCAGGGTATGCACTCCAAAACCATTGACAATCTATTCATGAATCAGTTGCCACAGCGTGTAATCATTGGTTTTGTTGATAATCATGCCTATAATGGAGATTACGCCCGTAACCCTTATAATTTCCAACAGTTTAATCTGAACTACCTTCAACTTCATGTTGATGGTCAAGCTGTTCCATCACAACCCCTGACCCCAGACTTTTCTAAAGATCTGTACATGGAGTGTTACAACACTCTCTTTAGCGGCACGGGTATACACTGGAAGGACGAGGGGAACGGCATTAGTTGGAGTGATCCCAAAAGGGAACACCCTGTTTGTGTTCGATCTCTCCCCTCCCTGACTTGTCGGCCAGTGAGCCTCACTGGAACCTGCAGAGACAAGGCACAATGCGTCTCGATCTTCGATTTGCAGCTCCTCTCCCACAACCTATAAATTGCGTTATGTACGCCGAATTTCAGAATCTTATCGATAAGGATAGGAACGTTATCGTTGACTACAGTGTATGATGGACGGCCTCACACTAGATACACTCATGCGGCGCGACAGACACGTCGCCCCCTTGTTTGAGGGTGTGTTTGCAGCAGATACCCTCCCCCGGAGACTGCACAAGTGTCCCGCTCTGCTCATATGCAATACAGACCCCATTTCAAAACCCGGCACACACTGGGTAGCTTTCTTCATTGATAAGCACGGCGTGGGTGAATACTGGGACTCCTATGGCATGCCCCCTATTGTCTCTCACCATAGAAATTTTCTTAAGAGACTCTGTAAAAAATGGGTTTATAATCATACAAGTCTACAAGCCATTGACTCTAAAGTATGTGGAGAATATTGTCTGCTCTATTTGATTCACAGAGCGCACGGCTACACCCTCCACTCCTTTGTACATAAACTCTTTACTTCTAATCCATTTAAAAATGATGAGATAGTGCGCACCCTTTTCAAACGTATGTTCGGAAAAAAACGCGCCTGTGTTATTGACAAAAGAAAAACACAAACATGTTGTGAAAGAAAAAGATAAAAAAAGTTTACAAAAAAATATTAAAAGATTAAAAAAGTTTACAAAAAAATATTTAAAGATTAAAAAAGTTTACAAAAAAAAATATTAAAAGATTAAAAAAGTTTTAAAAAAAGTTTAAAAGTATAAAAAAGTTTACAAAAAAAAATTTAAAGTAAAAAAAGTAGTATTCGGACAGCCTGGAAAAAAACCTGTTTTTTCCGATGTTTCGAACGTTTCGAACGGTTTTTTTCCGCGGCCTAAAAAAACCATGTTTTAAACGGAAAAAAACGTTTTTATTGTTTCAGTTGCGTATTTTCACAAAAATGTCAATTTTATATAAATAAAAGGTTTTTGCAAGTAGCTAAGAGTCAATTTGACGTTGTGGACATCTTATACTAAATAAGCACTAACGTAGAGAGGAGGGCAGTGAAAGTGAAGAGGATGTAGCAGTAGACATCTCCATTTCTTCACCATAGTCTGACCCTGACCTCCCTGACGAAGTCGAAGTTTTATCTTAAAAGACGCTACGGAATGTACCTGTTACTTTTTTAAGTTTCAGTGTAGTCTGTTTCAATACTCAAATGTTATCGAAAGACATATTTGGTGGATAGTGTGAGTGAGGCCGCTGCCCGATTGTCACTTGTTTTGAGGCTCCCGTGTCCGTTCCTAAATGCGTGAGGCAGGGCGAAGAGCGCAAGACTCGCGGATCCCGCAAAGCTGCTCCCCCGCGAGCGCCCCGCGAAGTGACATACCGCGTACCGCGATGCCGCGAGAGCCCCGCGGCGGGGATGACTCGCGGGGACATTCGCGACTCACCCCCATACGATCGACGACACACTCGCGAAGAACCCCACGGTCCTCCGCGGTCACTTCACTGTGTCCTCGGGTCAACTCGGGTAGTTCACCCCGCTCGAGGGGGGTGAGTCGCGGACCCGCGGACCCGGCAGCCGAGGGGGAAAGCACTCGCGTAATCACTCGTACACCCTGGCCCGTAATCAATGCGTAATCACTTGTAACCTAGGAGTAATAACCTTTTATAAAGGGTTATTATCGATAAAATACCAATTGTAATAACCTTATTGTGTATGTTACCCATTAAAATAACCGAAATAACAGAAAATACGGAGTAAACATGCGTAATAACGGGCGTAATCGCGTAATCACTCGTACACCATTTTCGAGACTGCTTTCCCCCTCGCCGGCAGCCTCATAACAAGTGACAATCGGGCAGCGGCCTCACTCACTCTAAATCCACCATTTATTTAATTGAAAGATAGCAAAGCTTAAAGTTTATGACTGTTCAATGTTCTTGTGTTGTCCTTATTTAATTTTGAACAAAACTAAATTGATAAAAAGTGATGGTATTAAGTGTCTTTTCTACCCATGACCCATCCAAATGGTCACTTTTACCTTTTTTGTCATGATGAACTTATGACATTCACACCTTACATTTCTAGGATTTTTTTTTTTAATTTTTCCGTTTTTTTCCGTTTCGAACGGAAAAAACCCGGTTTGTTTCGATGGTTTTTTTTCGTCAACGAAAAAAACCGGTTTTTTAAGAACACTAAAAAAAAGTTTACGAAAAAAAAATATAAGGAAAAAAGGTTACAAAAAAGGTTACAAAAAAAGTTTTAAAAAATTTTACGTTAGAAAATAATACTTAAAAAAGTGACCGATAGAGGGTGCGATGGGTGGCGCTGCGCAACTATAAATGCAGAGCGGTGAGCCGGGTCGTGTCATTCTGGTGTCTCACTTCATGGAGTTCACTTCTAGTGACCATGGCGTACGCATTTTGTGATATACAGATGCTGAGAGGCGCTAAAGATGAATATGTGATCAAAGAGTTCAGCTTGTACAGCTCGCAGTTCGATGGCAGCCGTGGCACGACAATATTTAAGCCACCGTACGCTGAGACCATTTTGTCACCTGAGCAGCGTAAACGCAATAGCTACATTACTAGACACATCCACGGTCTGAAATGGAACAGTGGCACTGTTCCCTATGAGCATCTTGGTGATATGATCCAGGAACTGCTTAGAGACTATAATCGTATTTATGTAAAAGGAGTAGAGAAGTTGAAACTCCTCCTTGGATACGCTCCTCCTGGCGTACTTGTGTATAACATTGAGCGGGACGGATGTCCAAGACTCAAAACACTCCCTAAGCTATTTGTGTCCTTTCATGGCAGTGAGCATAGCGTCTTTCCCACACACAACTGCGCTGAACTCAATGCAAAGCGCATGGGACTGTGGTACGAGTTCACTCGGGCTCAGCCCAAGTGTAAATGTCGCAAATAATTTACATGTCGGTTTCGTATAGGCCTCCCACTAGGGGGGATAGGATTTTCCGTTAAAAATTCTAACGAGCGCATCACCAAGCCTCCTGGGCCGCGCATGGAATTGGTGAAAAAGAACATGTCAGTAGCTGGATTCGAACCCGTGATCCACAGATTTGAAGTCTGACGCCCTAGACCACTCGGTCATCCTGACATCTATGAACACTCAGTGTACCGAGGGCCTCATAGGTTACACAGCCTGACCTACCCACCCTTAACTTAGGTTGGGTTAGTCATGATGGCGTCAGTGACTTAGGCCCTTAGGTTGGGTTAGCCACCCCTAAGTTACCCTTCAAAAAAAACCTAGGTTGGGTTAGCCACCTCTTTCGGCACCCTTCCAAAAGTTAGGTTGGGTTAGACACCCCTAAGATACACTCCCTAAAAAGTTAGGTTGGGTTAGACACCCCTAAGATACCCTCCCTAAAAAGTTAGGTTGGGTTAGACACCCCTAAGATACCCTTTTTTCCCCCTCAGGGGGGACATTAGGGCATGGTGACAATGGGGAATCAAAATGGCGGAGGGGACAATGGGGCATCCTTACTACTTTCTGATGTCGTAGACTCGCTAAAATTGACCTATAGTGCGATTTTCTACATGTTCTCTGAACGGTTTAAAAATATGGATCTGAGGGACGAGGGACTTCATAGGGATTCCACTCGAAAAGGACTTCGGAGGGATTCAAAAACAGCGAAATCCCCTCATATAGTTCTCCCGAAAACTCGAGGGGCTACTTTGGACCTGCTTAAGGACAAAGTACGGACTTCGTTTGCTAGTACGGCGATCATGTATGCCCTCTTTGATCATCTAATCCTTCTGTGATTATCGTAGCCTTCTGCGATCTGTGAGCCAGTGTGCGTCCACCATTCCTAACTAAGATGCTTTGGGGGCGTTTACCGCTCACCAAATCGTAATAGGTCTTATGCAGCAGTGGTAGTAGCGCCGCCATTTTGTGTACCTGAGCAACTTTGGCTATTTTTTAAAAGTTCAGGTAACGACCTGTCGCCAAATTTTGCTGCTAGGCTTCTAGTATCTGGATTTACACATGAAAAAATTCCGGAGGGTCTCAGTCGCTTAATTCAATTTCTGGTACACAAAATGGCGGCGCTACTACCACTGCTGCATGAGACCTATGTATACTCGAAGGACCATAGCCTGCGCTAACGATCACATTCAGCGCCTGTCGGTACATGTCTGTTCAACCATGTTTTCCCCATGACGCAAACATTCATGTTTGAAACTCAGCCTATTTTGACAGGCAATAGATCAGCACCACCCCAGTTCCATTATCACTACCCACAAGCATACCTACTCACAAACGAAATGTAAATATTGATAAACTGAAAATGTAATGATAGTGATAAAAAAATGAAAAGACAATTACTATTAGATTTGATATATCATACATTGCACTGTTGCGAGAACTATGGCTTAGAACTAGCTTCGTGGGTGGCCGCGAGCTCAGCAGCCCCCGGATGGGGCTTTTTAGTAAAAAGAATAGGGGGGGGGGGGGGGACTGGGGCATGGGACCTGGGCTGGTGACAGTAATTACTACTCCCCCGCCTTACTTCAATGCCTCACGTATTCTGTGCACGGGACTTAAGTATTCCCGCATGATGCACGTCTATCATGGTGGAGAACAGCATTGTGGACGTTATTGCCGGAAACGAAAGGTTAAGCTTGCACAGATCATCGTTTAGCAATCTGCCCCCCGGCCATTCTTAGAAAAGTCAACCCATGGTACAAAGTGGTGGTCGACGGTCGTGGTATGTGGTCGGGAAGGGTAAACTAGCCAGGCAGGCCGTCGGCCAATATAGTGGACGGGGTACACTTCTGAATACTGCACTTTTTGAGCTAACGTAAGCAGACAGGACCCAAACGGCAGTCAAAAAAACAGATGTCGTACGTCGTTAGTAGATTGTTTGTAGGCATAAGTAGACATAAATTCAGGGCCGCAATTGTATCTGTACACAAGTTACTGGGTCCTGCCAGCGACCCTAGAAGTTGACGGGACCCACCCCATATCCCTCTGGCAAGCGGAACAGAAGTCACATGTAAACTCGTAGTTTTCCGTTAGTAGATATTAGTAAACGTAACAAAAAAATTTGACAGAAAACATAATTCAGCACATAATAAAATAATTATAGAGCTCCCGGGTCCCGCTAACATCTTACTTTTCAACAGACAAGTAATATGGACCAAAAACACACTTTATCACTTGACTTCGTTAGTAGATGATAGTAGACTCGTTCGTTGTGATTGTGACCCTCCCTGACATGCTGTCGGGAAACAGAGGGCAAGTGGGTCGTGCCAACTTCTTACTTTTTACCAGACTTGTGCCATTTCACCTAAAACACATTTTCTTCAATTGACTTAGTTAGTAGATGATAGTAGTTACGTTCATTTTGTTTGTGACTTTTAGGCACTGAGAGTGAAGAGAGAGCACCTAGGATAAGCCAGTGTCTTACATTTTGCCAGATGAGCGCCCCCCGCCTATCGGTGAGTGCATTCTTGTTGGCTGAGCGATAGCGAAGCCTATTACGCCACTGGAGTGCTAAAAAAGTTCAATGTCCGTGTGTCTGTCTGTCTGTCTGTGTGTCTGTCTGTCTGTCTGTCTGTCTGTCTGTGTGTCTGTCTGTGTGTCTGTTCGCACGATAACTCGAGAACGAGTTAAGATATCGACCTGAAATTTTTACTGTAGTTTCTTGGCCTAAAAAGCTCGGACGAGTTTAAATATGAACACTCTAGCTCAAAAATTGACCCTGTTAAAAATTGATTTATATTATTTAAAAAAAATAGATTTTATAAATTACAAAATTGTATAGTGTCCTAAGGGGTATCTCGGCGAGTTGCGACCCTTTGGACGAAAATTCCGCCCGTTTTGCTCTATCTCTTACTGTTTAGCCGCTACAGTGGTAAATGTGGCCGAAAAGTCGTCAAAATGCATGTTGGGTGTCGTTTTCAGGGTAATCTGTCAAGATGCGATCCTTGGGGCAAAAATTTTGTCTGTTTGGCTCTGCGGAGAAGGGTTTCGGGGCTCGGGCCGTTCACGTAAAAATTGGAAAATTGGTTACATAATGAAAAGATGCGAGCGGGGGTCTAGGGGGCGGCAGCCCCCTGGCCTATTTTAAATAAAGAAAAGCGGGGGTCCAGGGGGCGGCATCCCCCTGGCTTAAATGAGTAAATATCAAATCATGCAGGCTCGTAATAAAGAAAAGCGGGGGTCCAGGGGGCAGCAGCCCCCTGGCTCAAATGAGTAAATCTTTAACCATGCAGGCTCGTAATAAAAAAAAAAAAGCAGACCACGCGACCGTGACCAAAAAGTTCCGGAGGGCCGGAACTTGAAAGCAGATGATACGTACGGTAGATGTCCGTACGCGTTGCAGGGCACAAGGAAGCGGAGCGCCGTCGCGCTGGGCTAGGAGGGGGGAGGCGCGGGGCGGGAGGGGGCACCTGCCCGGCCGCCCGGCAGCCTGAGAGGTGGCGTGGAGTAGTCGCGTGGTCGGGGCGCGCGCGGAGCGCGCCGCGCGCCGCCGCCGCCGCCGCCGCCGCCGCCGCCGCCGCCGCCGCCGCCGCCGCGCGACATTTTCCCCCCTGTATAATATTATGCCACTCTCGCTCTGCCGTTTGCTGTCTGCTCGCTGCGCTGCTCTCTGCAGGCTGCTCGCTGTATGACAGTACAAGCAGGCTGATACATTCGTATCATCTGCTAAAAAGCAGGGGGCCGGGGGCGGCAGCCCCCTGGCTAAAACGAGTAAATCTCAAATCATGCAGGCTCGCCAGCGCCGCAGGCCTAGGTAGATGTACGCAGGCCCGTCACAGCGTAACAGTGTTTCGCGATCTATCGCGAAGCCTGTTACGAGAGACGGTGTCTGGCGTACATCTACCTAGTTTATGCTTTTCCTTTGGTTTCCGCCAACGGGTCACGGAGGGTCACAATCAAAACGAACGTGTCTACTATCATCTACTAACGAAGTCAAGTAAAGACTAGGTAGATGTACGCCAGACACCGTTTCTCGTAACAGGTTTCGCGATAGCTCGCAAAACACTGTTTCGCTGCGACGGGCCTGCGTACATCTACCTAGGCCTGCGGCGCTGGCGAGCCTGCATGATTTAAGATTTACATATTTAAGCCAGGGGGCTGCCGCCCCATGGACCCCCGCTTTTCTTTATTACGAGCCTGCATGATTTAATATTTACTCACTTAAGCCAGGGGGCTGCAACCCCCTGGACCCGCGCTCGCCTCTTTACATTATGAAACCAATTATCCAACTTTTACACGAAGAGGCCGAGCCCCAAAACCCCTCTCCGCAGAGCCAAACAGACAAAAGTTTTGCCCCAAGGATCGCATCTCGACAGATTACCCTGAAAACGACACCCAACATGCATTTTGACGACTTTTCGTCCACATTTACCGCTGTAGCGGCTAAACAGTAAGAGATAGAGCAAAACGGACGAAATTTTCGGCCACAGGAACGCAACTCGCCGAAATACCCCTTAGGACTCCATAAAATTATGTTTGTGTTTTTTCCTATTTTTTTAAAATGTAAATCAATTTTTAGCAGGGTCAATTTTTGAGCTAGAGTGTTCATATTCGAACTTGTCCCAGCTTTTTAGGCCAAGAAGCTACAGTAAAAATTTCAGGTCGATATCTTGACTCGTTCTCGAGTTATCGTGCGAACAGACACACAGACAGACAGACAGACAGACAGACAGACAGACGGACATTGAACTTTTTTAGCACTCCAGTGGCGTAATAGGCTTCGCTATCGCTCAGCCAGAAATGTGGTTTCGGTGAAAAAACAACCATTTAGTTAAAAGTAAGAAGTTGGCAGGTCCCACTGCTCCTTTGGTTTCCGACAGCGGGTCAGGGAAGGTGCCTCCACAATCAACTCATCCTGCGGTGACGGTACGAAACTTTGTGTACTAGGAATTTAATTATTGCTTCCCCCAGCGCTTGTGCTCCCCGGGTACGCCGCCAACTTCACACGAGTGCCTGGCGGATTGGCCTATCCAGTTTGTCGCAGGCGTTCTCCCTCGGTAACGGCCATTGTGTGGGCGCCAGGAAGGTCACAATAGACCTTTTCGACGGCTGGACGACTTGGCAACGCCGCGCTCGGCCGCTGCCGGCGTCGTCTGCGGGGGGCGGCCGCGGAAATAAATCTTAACTCTAGTTTCCCGTGAAAATATCAACTGAAACGTAAATCTGAGCTCGTAGCGCAATAGTTTAGGTCTCAACGATCATTTTGATATGCGACTCGCCGCGGAAATCGAATGATTGAAAAAGTTCCAGCTCAAGCAAGGCCTCGCCGGTCGGCCGAACCACACTTTATTTGCTGGAACTTTTTCAATCATTCAATTTCCGCGGCGAGTCGCATATCAAAATGATCGTTGAGACCTAAACTATTGCGCTACGTGCTCAGATTTACGCTTCAGTCGATATTTTCACGGGAAACTAGAGTTAAGATTCATTTCTGCGGCCGCCCCCCGCCGACAACGCCGGCAGCAGCCGAGCGCGGCGTTGCCAAGTCAGGCGCTTTCCGCGACCCCGTCGAAAAGCTCTATTGTAAGGAACGTGTCTACTATCATCTACTAACGGAGTTCAGTGATGAAAATGTGTTTTCTGTGAAATGGCACAAGTCTGGTAAAAAGTAAGAAGTTGGCAGGACCCACTTGCCCTCTGTTTCCCGACAGCATGTCAGGGAGGGTCACAATCATAACGAACGAGTCTACTATCATCTACTAACGAATTCAAGTGAGAAAAATGTGTTTTTGGTCCAATGGCACTTGTCTGTTGAAAAGTAAGATGTTAGCGGGACCCGGGAGCTTTTTAATTATTTTTTGTGCTGAATTATGTTTTCTGTCAAATTTTTTTGTTACGTTTACTAACATCTACTAACGGAAAACCACGAGTTTACATGTGACTTCTGTTCCGCTTGCCAGAGGGATATGGGGTGGGTCCTGTCAACTTCTAGGGTCACTGGCAGGACCCAGTAACTTGTGTACAGATACAATTGCGGCCCTTAATTTTATGTCTACTATCAATCTTCTAACGACGTATGACATCTGTTTTTTTGACTGCCGTTTGGGTCCTGTCTACTTACGTAAGCTGCACTTTTGTGTCAAGCAATGCTACTGAGTAGGGGGGTAGTAATGGACAAAATAGAGGATTCGACCCGTTGAGGCATCGAAAATTTCCCTTAAGAAGGACTTTATCAGCCTCAAAATTTCCCACGGCGCCTTAGAGAAGGTCTGGATAGGCAACCCGCTACATATACAACGCATTTTCCCTGCTTTTCTCCCTTCTGCCCGCGATGTGACCCACTTCCAGGTCGAATATTTTGAGAATTTCTCTTCAGGGCTGCGGAGCCTTGACGTCGAGGATTGAAGTGTTGTCGCTCCGCTGGCAACACTATTTGGGGCTTGCCTGCTTTGCCTGCCAGCGGCATTTTTGTCCGGCCCACTGTAAAAAATGTTGGGAATTACTATACGCTTGTATGGGATATTTCCTTTACATGGTATGGTACATGAAAAATCTTTTAAATGTATAGGAATTCTACCATCCTCTAAGCGTGTGTGGGAAAATCGCAAACTATGTGGGAAAACCACAACAAATGTCACGGATATTTGCCAGACATTTGCGGAGGGCACACGCGCTGCGCGGTAAAAATAGTTTCTTGTATTTCAAGATCTTTCTTAGATCTGATGGAGAACACCAATGGACATCCAAGATACATCTTGCAATACAAGAAACTCCGTGTGCTACGCATGTATAGGAAAATTACTTGACAATGTAGAAATTTTGCTTCACCTTTTTTTTTTCTTTCTTCAGGAGAATGTGTCGCCTCATTGAAATTGATTGCGCTTACAATGTGAATGCCTTTATTCACTGCTCGGTCGTACATTGAGGAAGGACACTCTAAATGCCCGAGGACTATGGTATTAGAGATCACCGGACTTCTCTGTGCATATCTGTGCACATTTGGTATTATCAGTACCAAATTGCGTTTTATTTGGTAAGACATTGTATCTGATGTAGTTATGGACTGTCCAAAGCAAGTTACACATAATTGCAATTCTAGCTCAAAATCTGCTTTCAAATTTATGGAATGCAAGAGGTGCAGTATTATTCTTTTCATTGCTTTACGCGCTTATACAAAAGTGAAGCGATGCTGTCATCGGATACAAGATCCCAAAAATGAGCAAAGTAGAGCGCACTGGTCGATCCCCCACCACCGCGCCCAGCCGCTCCCCATCTAACCCCCTTATCCAGGTTTCCAAAGGTTTCCTCAGGTTTTTGAAGTTTTCACAGGTGCCAAGAGGTTTCTTCGGGTCTGCAAACCTCTCAACACCTGAGGAACCCTGAGGAAACCTGAGGAAACCCCTGGGAACCTGGCCTAGGGGGTTAGGTGGGGGGCTGCTAGGCGCGGTGGTGGGGGATCAACCAGTGCACTCTATTGATATCAGTATGGATATGAGAAACATACACTGTAAAAAAAATATTGTCGCACACCGTTAAAAATAGTTGTTGAGAAACAGCTCTTTTTGTGATGACCGTGTTCTTGGCCAACAGGCATGTCGTTCAAGAACAGCCATGTTGTTTGAGAACAACACAAGTTGTAGCAAAACAACAATGTTTATTGTGCATTGAAAAAAAAATGTTCCGAAACAATTTTGTCGTTATCCTCCTGAACAACTTTTGTTGTTTCTGAACAACTTTTGTAGTTCCTGAACAACTTTTGTTGTTCCTGCACAATTTTTGTTGTTCCTGAACAACTTTTCTTGTATTTGGACAAGTTTTGTTGTAACTGGACAACTTCGGTCGTAACTGAACAACTTTTTTAAAATATATAGAACTGGACACTTTTTGTTGTTGGCGGACAACTTTTGTTGTTGGAAGACAACTTTTGTTGTTGCTCAACAACATCGTTGTTGCCTTACAAGTTATGTTGTTGTAAAACAATACTTGTCGCTATAAAAATTAACAACGAATTCGCTGTTAATTTACAAGCTTTTTTTTAACAGTGCAACTGATCAGCCATTACGTTGTCAAGTTTTTCATTGATTTGTTTTGCTGTACAACATCGACTTGCCACGTACAGTGACTTTTGTAAATGAACAATTGGACAGTCCAGTATACGGGGAACCAGGGGGAGGGAGGGGGGGGCGACAAGCCTTTTGCCCCCCCCCCCCCCCCCCCTCCCCATATGACCTCAACCGCGATGTGAAAAAAATTCTTCGGTATGGATGATCGTTTATGGAGTAATTGATTCAACTATAAGCATATTAGGTGTTGTTATTAAATTTGTTTCATCTCAGGGTTTGATCAGCGTCGCCACCAGTACAGTGGGTAACATACCAAATTTTAAGCTTTCTGGCTCTAACGATTTAGAAAGCAGTCTCTCAGTAAAAGTTGTGCGATCAGCATGATTTTTGAACTGTAGGCTAGTTGTGCAATGGGCATTCGAACACTGCATTCACATTTTAATTCCAACGTGTCGTTCGAAATTTTAATTTTTGAACTACTGTGCATGAGTGAATCAACAAGTCCCCATCCACGGTCCTCCTCCCCTGCGCGCCGCGCCGAGGGCAGAGGCCGGAATCGGTGCCCGATCGGCGCTCGCTCCGTCCCACTCGGCTCTGTTGCCTGCCCATACCCGCTGCCTGCCCGCCCGGCTGCTGCTCGCCCACGCCCGCTCGCCGAGACTCGCACTGGCGAACGGGTCCCGTCTAAAAAGTGGAAGGAGGGAAGGGAGAGGTGACCGGGCGACGAGCGACGAGTTGGTGACGACTGACCAGGCAGGCCAGCACCGCGCGTCGTGTGCGAGCTCCCCAGGTTGCCTTCATACAGGGGTTTTGTCGCGCTATTTGCCTACTTTCCAGGCGGCTATCTAGTGCCCGAAGGGGGGGGGGGGGAAATCGCCCCCCCCCTGCCCCCCCTTAAACCGCGCCTGTATGGCGCTGTAGTGCTGGATATGTTGTGGGTGTCGGAAGAGAAGGCTCCCTTGTGAGTTTTGTAGTAGAAAATTTGTACAATACTGCTCAAATGTGATAGGGCATAGGTAGATTGACTAACTCTCACTCACAGGCTGAAAGCTTCAGGTCATGTTTGACGAATACTTTCTTAGAATTTCAATAGAAAATAGACAAATATAAATTTGAAACATAACAAAATCAGAACTGAAAAACAATAGAATTCTGCCAACAAGAAATTAGTCACCGCCGGCGCCGGCCTAACAGGCCTTTGTCTTATTTAAATTTATAACGTAACACAATCAAAACTCAAACAAGAAGCCAACAGGAAATGAGTCACTACCAGACTAAGAGGCCTATGTTTTCTTAGGGCCTCTGCCGTTGGTACTTAGTGATGCACGCGAGAACATGTTCTGCATTCTGGTGCGGATTTTTCTTTGAAATTACAGTGAAGGAAAAGCAGATCGTCTACGACACCCATTTCTAGATTTTTCCTTCTTTTGTTTAAGATCCACCCCGCGTCGCTGAAGGTTCTCTCACTTTCCGCGCTCGAGGCGGGGATTACGAGCTAGCGACGAGCTAATCGTGCAAGACAGGGGAATCTATCAGCCTATAGAAAATATAACGGAACATTAGAGAGTCGCAATCGTAAGGGAAAACCATTGATAAGCGCAACACGTACCCGCCGTTGCCACCACGCCAAGGGTTTTGGATTTTCCCTGTCGTACTCTGCTAGCGGCTCCTCCAAGTACGCCTTCACTTCGTCATCTACTGACAGCACTGCACTCTCAGAAAGCGTAAGGATATTTTTATCCATATGGATAAGGACATTTTAAAAAGTCCCTAGTAATGGACATTTTAATTGCTAGGGCTAGGAAATATTGTCTATAAGAAAGGAGAATCTTCCACCAGGGACGTAATTAGGGCGTGTGTGTGAGGGGTGCATCGCGGGTTGCCTAACTTCAGGGGCAAACCTCGAATTCTACTTTAATGTCTAGTATTCCGTTACGTTTCTGTGTATTGTATTCTGTGGACTCAAAAAAGGCGAAAGGCGAGGCCACCACTGCGGCTCAGTGCGCCCCGTATGACAGCCGAAAATCGGAAATTTGGGTCCCCTTCGGAGACCCGAGGGTGGGGCGATCGCCCCCATCGCCTAATTACGTCCCTGTCTTCCACTGGGAGTTAATAGTGTGAATATTCTTGCTTTGTTATGGACTTTCACGTTGTTGTCGTCTCCATACAATTTTATCCCCACAGCATGGATTAAAGTAGACCTCACTCTTAAAATTCAATGATGAACTTTGTTCGTATTATGAAAGATTTGATCAGTAGGGTTCGAAGAATTTTGCGCTGTCATAATACGAACACTGATGTTAGTATATTACGGTGATGTTTATTCGTAGAAAGACTTGTCTATCATACGATTAAAAGGGGCATACAATAGATTGTGAATGTAGAGTACGAAGACTTCATACATTTTTAAAGATTAGAGACGTTCAATAGCGGACAACAGTATTCAACTTACAGAATGTAATAAGAAACAAAAGATATACATTTTTAAAAAATCTAGTATGAATGTAAATTATACAGTGAAAAAAAAAATAATCAGATAGCAGCCTAGCCCTCCAACCACAACCAGTATCGTTCACACATCTGTGGGGAAAATAGACCGGAACTTAGATTGGTAAACAGCAAAGGATTATAGATAATGTGTGAAGTGTTTGCAAAATGATTCCAATTCAAGGCGCCAGCTATAAGTTACACTCACTTAGACAACAACAATCCAGGCACCCAGGTGGTGAGAAGGATGCAGAGTTCCATCAGGACAGGCAGTTCTGCATACATAACCTCTTAACCTCAACTGGAGATATATTAGATGCACTTCAAGTCGATGGACTTATTGCTCCACGGTGCAATATTCAACAGAGAGAGGAGCAAAACGTTAAAGAGATGGTAAAAGGAGACTATTTCAAACTGACACTGAACTGATTCACATAAAACTCATTATGAGATTTACAATAACTGCAAGCGTTGTTTTGCACTGACGCTCTATTGTCGACTGCTTTGTTTACAGCGAGGGCCGAGGGCGAGGGACGAGGCGGCGGGCGGCGGGGCAGGGGCAAGGGCTGTGGCAGTGTCAAAGGGGCGCGCTCTTGCGGGGCGATCTGGAACCTCGGCGGATTTGGTCATTCCCTCCTACGTCATAGGAGTGTCGAGCTCGCCCACGACGCCATGGAGTTCATGTGACTGGTGATGGTGACGTCCATCGCGCCGTCCCGGTGCACGGGCGACGCTTCCCCGCACCATCGCGACACCGCCGTCCGGTCTGCATAGCGATTCTGGTGCACGCCCTCCTCGCTCTGTCTCTCTCGCACCTATACGGCGTACCTCATGAGTGCGAGAGAGACAGCGAGGAAGGTGTACACCGGAATAGCTCTGCTGATTTTGAAGATCGCTCCCTCGCCCCTTTCCTCGTCGCACTCAAGGGGCCCTGCAATCCCCAACACCCAACGTTCATAGTTAAACGTTCAGACTTCAGTCAGATCTTTATTTTTTTTTTTTTGTAGACGTTTGAAAACTGTCATGTCCTTATAAAATATTATATACGATTTGTCGCAAACAAAAGGAAATCGAATTTGGTCGTATTTAACCCACAAATCGGTAAGACCATGCCAAGGAGCTGTGTGAGTTGACCCTTACAGTGGGATCGGTTGCTGACGCTCCGTCCCCATCAGCCGCGCCATAGGCTAACGGATATAGTACGAAGTACGAGACTTCCAATTCGAAGCTCCCGGGTTCCAATCTAGGAAAGGTAAAAGCAATGAATGGATTGCTGAGTAAAAGACACCCGGGGGAAAGGGGAAAAATCAAAACGTTTTATAATCACATCATAACACTGTTCTTTGAGGACGTGGTGAGCACGTCGAATCGACGAAAATTCGACGTGGAGTGAAGAGTCATTTCAACGTAGAAATCACGTCATCTGTCAACGTGGAATCAACGTGACCGTACTACGTGAAATCCACGTTCCTTCCACCAAAATTTCTCTTTTAAAATGCGCGTTGTTGACAGCTGGCCCGCTGGGGGGCTGGAAGGTTTGGCTCTCACTAAGTCTACCTCTGCGTTCCTTGTGAATGTGTAGTGCCTCCCATAACTGTGTGCTAAAGGCTGCAACATAACTTGACGTCGTCACTACATGAAAATACTTCAATTCATGACGACGACTGCGAAGGCACCAGAATTAGCTCAAAATACCAATCAAGATTGGTATTGAAAGCAGATGATACCGCAAGAGAAATTGCTATGGGGTGCGCTTTGTGCGACAATTTGTGTGTGAACGCAAACGATGTAAACGACGCCAGCAGCGCAGCGCCGCGCGCCTGCGGGGTTGGGAGGAAAGGGGCGCCGGCGGCGTGGCGGACCGAAGCGGTCGCTGCGCGCGGAGAGGTGTCATTGTTCCGCGCGGACTGCGCTTCACTCACTCACCCCCCCCCCTCCCCCCCCCCCGGAGCGCCGCGCCATATTATTGTAAGTTTACGCGATTGGTTTCTGGACTCGAGAGTACAAGCTAGCTGACACCTTAGTGTCCTGTACTGTTCTTAAAGTTCGGTAAAGGTATCATCTGCTAAAAAAACTTGCGAAATATTTTCTAGGTTGGTTTGAGGTGGACGCGTGAGGCGCCGTGTTGCCGGCCCGGCCGGCCCTCTTTCAACCATGGCCGGGGGCTGGGGATGAGTGTCCCACCTCGCGACTTTCAGTCATTGTGTAAAGTTATCGGAACGTTCACGTTCACATGGCGAACTGAATGCGTTAATAGTGGTTTTGCACCTGCAGAAAACTGTATGGGAAGTTTGACTTCAATCTGGTGAGCAGGATTCTTGAAATAGTGTACATTTACGCAAATATTTTTTCGAATCCATATTTTTACCTACTTATTGAACCTCCGTGAAACTTTGGGAAACGATTTCCGTGGGTCTGAAACTGCTGTTTTCACAGTCATTTCGGTTGTATAACATTTCGTTCGGCTGAAATAAATAGTTAAATTCGCTTCGTGCGCTACACTGGAAAAACAAAGGAAGGACGAGAAGGGTTTTAATGCCTTTGCCAAGGCATTAAAAATTAGCAACCCTGCAAAGGCATTAAAACTGCACAAAGGTGTTAAATTTTAATGCCTTTGGGCAATTTCGTGCCTCTGCAAAGGCATTAAAATACCACACCCCTAGAAAGGCATTAAGTCCTACCTTTGTTTTTCCAGTGTAGTGGTGCCATCTCTCGGTAGTGGACGCGAATTAAGTCGCGAGGAGGACGCGTGAGCGAGCCGCCGAGCCACCGGCCTTCTTTTGTTGAGTGGAGGTCCCAGCCCAGCCTAGAACCACGAAAGGGATAGGACTGGGCACTCCCACCTCAAACGCGCTCCGTTCTGTCTAAGGCGGCGGCTCCTCCCCCAGCCTTCTTATATTGAGTGGAGGTCCCAGCCTAGAACCACACTCCCACCTCAAACGCACCCCATTCTGTCTATAAGGCGGCAGTGCCTCCCCCAGCCTCCCAGCTCCTCCGAATTCGAGCCAAGCAGAATCAGCATTATCGCAGGTGCTCGGCCGCTCGGCCCCCCGGCCGTGCGCGGGAGGAGGACCGTAGCTGGGTGGGAAAAAAAAAGCTGTTGATTCAACTCATGAACGGTAGTTCAAAAAATAAATTTCGATCGACTCGTTTGAATAAAAATGTTAAAGCAATGTTTGAATGCCCATTGCACAACGAGCCTACAAACCAAAAATTAAGCTGATCGGACAATTTTTACTGATAGAGACAAGACTAACTTCTAAACGAGGGGGACAGCACTCTCGAAAATGGTGTACGAGTGATTACGCGATTACGCCGGGTAATATGCATGTTTGCACCATTTTTTTGTTATTTAAGTTATTTTACTGCTTAACATAAATAGTAAGGTTATTTCAATTAATATTTTATCGATAATAAGCCTTAAAAACAGGTTATTACGCCTATAATACGTTTGATTACGCATTGATTGCGTGCCTGGGTGTACGAGTGATTCCGCTAGTGCTTTCCAACCTCGCTTCTAAATCGTTTGAGCTAGAAATCTAAAATTTGGCATGTGACTCGTTGTACTTGTGACTCTGAGACAACGCAAATTCAACAACATGACCCATAAGGCTAGAAATTTTCAATTAAGGTAAGGGTCCGGTGAAAAATTCGCCATTTTCGGCCAAAAAATCGAAAACGAGTTTTAGTCGGGAAAACCCTCTTTGGACCTTCTTTTATCAGGGGGTAAGCCGGTTTTACCGCAAAAAAATTCCTAGGGGGGTGTAATGATATTTTTTCGAAAGGTCTGCACATAAACTTGGCCTATTTTCGACGTAATTACACCAAAACGCTTATCATCTTCCACGCGCGTCCCCCTGTGTTCTCCGGCTAGTATTCGTATTTTCGCGCGGTCCGAAGCTGATACTGGTGCCCTCTGTCGGTCGCGGCGAGAGCTGCGTGCCCGGCCGAGCGAGGGGAGCTAGTGGGGAAGGAGTGGGGACGTTCCCCCTCCCACCTTCTCCTCCCCTTCCTCCACCTCGCTTTGCCTTGCCCCTTGCCCCTCGCCCTGCCGGCCCGGCCCGGGCCCGGGCCGGGTCGGCCAGTAGTCCTCAGTGTTATTGTTTGGCATCGCAATCGCATCGAGCCAGCAAGAACAATGGATCAAATTCACAGCAAATGGAGGAAACCTAAAGCACGTTCAAAGAAAGGAAAACTCCAGGCTCTGGCAAAAGCTCGGGAGAAGAAGGCACACAAGGCATCAATTGAAGCAGCCGCCGCCGTCTCAAATCAAGCACAGGGCGTCCCTAACCCTACCCCCAAAACTTCCAAGTCAGCCGAGAAAATAAATAGGTTCAAGAGAATAACGGGTGAACCCCTCTCAGAAGATGAATATTATCTGGTGAAATCATCATTTCTGAAAGATTTACTCTCAGTAATGTCATGTTCAGAATGCACAGCAAGAGACATTGATATATCTGTGAGTGAGAAGAAAGGTTTTTGCCATCGATTTGTGATTCAGTGCCTAGTGTGTGGAAATTGTATCTCTGACTCTTACTCAAGCCAAAGGGTGCCTGGTTCTGAATCGTCCAGACCACCATTTGAAGTGAATAAGAAAATGACTACTGCATTTCTTGACATAGGTTGTGGCCACAGTGCCATGTTGAGATTTTGTTCTGCAATGGGTATGCATAGTTTGGAACATAGTGCTTTTTATGACCACATGCATAAAATGCAAGAAGAAACACAAGAATTAAGAACTAAAATTCTGGAAGAATCAAGACAAGCTGTTCGTGCCGCTCACATAGAATTAGATCCTACTTTGGAAGAAATCCCAGTGCTCGAAATTACTGTTTCAATAGATGGAAGCTGGCATCGTAGGGGACACACTTCACTTTATGGTTTTGTTGCTGCAATAGATGTGCTAACCGGTTTAGTTGTTGATTTTGAAATTTTATCTAAATTTTGTCTCATGTGTTCTCTTGCTGCCACACAACATGGCGAAGATTCCACAGAGTATGCAGAATGGAAAGAGGCACACATAAAGAAAAATGAATGCAGTATTAATTTCACTGAGGCATCGGGAAATATGGAATCAGCTGGTGCACTCCTCATGTTTCAGAGGTCCATTCAAGATGCTAAAATGAAGTATGTGGCATTTCTTTCTGATGGCGATGCAAAAACCTTGTCAACTTTAAATAAAGCTAAACCTTACGGGCCTAATTTCTTGATTGAGAAAGAAGAGTGCATAAACCATGTTTCTAAGCGCATGGGGACAGCACTACGTAATCTTGTGCAAGACAACAAGAAAGGTGGTACCTCATTAGGCGGAAGAGGCAAGGGCACGCTCACAGAAGTGGCTATCAAAAAACTGCAAGGTTATTATCAACGGGCCCTTGTGAGTAATATTCCTGATGTCACGAAAATGAGAAGAGCGATACTTGCAACAATATACCACTGTGCCTCCACTGACACGAAGCACAACCATACCTACTGCCCTACAGGTAAAGAATCGTACTGCTTTTTCAACAAGAGAAAGGCTCAAAGATGCAAGGACAAGGGAAGCCATGACAAAATGCCTCTTCAATTGAATGAAAAAGTATTCCAAGCCATCTTGCCAGTATACAAGAGACTCTCCAGTGATGAGTTGCTTTCAAGATGTACCAAAGGGCAAACTCAAAATGCAAATGAGTCACTGCATTCTGTCATCTGGAAAAAATGCCCGAAGCATATTTTTATCTCTAAATCAAGAATGGACATAGGTATCACACAGGGAATAGGAGAGTTCAACATGGGATGCGTGGCACTCACTGCTTTGAAAAGCACCATCCAACAGGAAAAAATACCTGAAGTTACAATGGTAAGTTTTTTTTTCTTTTCCTTCAATTTTTTATAAAATTAATTTTTATATTTCTAATATTTTCTTTCCTTATTCTTAGGCACTTGCTTCTAGGAGAGATCAAAAGCGGCTAAACCAGGCAGCCCACCAGGAGGAAGTCGCCACCAAACGGCAACGCCTGATCAGAAAACACAGCAAGAAGCCAAAGAGCAAGAACTCTCTCTATGCTCCTGGTGCTGGTGATTGATGGCATGTTATTCACAATGGTTCCCTTCTAATTCCTGATTATATACTGATTTCATTTTTCAACTTATATATTTTTTTTTTCCAGGACTTGATTACTTCTTTGAGACTTATTTTTATTTTTAGTTCCAAAGACTAAATTCCAAAGACTGAATTGCTAAATTGTCATTGTTATAATGTTGCTATTTCTATCACTGTTGCTATCAAGAAAATGTTAGAAAAAATTAGAAAAAAAATTATGAATGCATGGGCGGTACTGTATGATGGTTAAAACATATTTTCAAACACCATTGAAGAAGTTATTACTGGATATTTGCCCGTGGCACCCCTGCACACTACCCAAAGCAACTTAAAACTTTAAATTCAATTTTCTCAGAATATGCTTTTTTAAAGTTTAAAAAATTCCTTGCGCAACAGTTTTGTAGTTAGAAAGCTGGTTGTTGGTTTGTGGCTTCCTTCAATCATTGCAAACAACTGATCAGTGAGTCTTTCATCAGATTCCTTCTATTTTTCTTACAGCAGCCTTGTAAATGGTAAAAATTTGCACAAAAAAAATATTTTTAAATGTGATCTTTTCCAAAAATCTGAATATGCTTTCTGTATTGAAAAATTGGTAATATCTCACTGATCAGACCTCAAAAAAGGGTTAAAAAGAGCAAATTTAAAAGCCCATGATTATACCTCAAAATTTGTTGCGCAAGAAGTTCTCCAAAGTTGGGCCATTTTACAGCTAAAAAGTGGTATAACTTTGGAACGGCTTGACCTACAATGGCCATCCTGTGCTCAAAATTAGTTTTTTTTCACCCTCTAACACATACTAAAAGATGAAATATTTTCCTCAAAATTTGCCGAAATTTGGGATTTCACCGGACCCTTACCTTAAATTTCTACATTAACCATAATCTACAGAAGTATTTTGTGAAACAAAAACATGAACAAACTTCGTGCCTTCCAGGATTTCATGAAATCGGATTTTTTTAGATTTACCACTACATTTTTGACCACGAAAATTTTTTTTTCTAGCACGAATTTGTAGTCCTTGGCTAGGCAATTACTTTGGTAACAGTCTGTTTGTTTAGCACATATGGACGGTCAATGTTTTTAGCACATTTTCCTAGACAAAAGTTGCATAAAAGCCTGAATTCGGCCATAAATCGCCTTCAGAGATTCAGCCCTGGTCGGGTTGACGTCAGAAAGGTGATGTCACTCTAGTGACAATTGGCCACTTATCCGAAGGATGATATCAGTAACAAACTCTGATGTCAGAAATCAGATGTACACGTTTGTGATATCAATAATCTGACATCTATTGTATAGGAAATACCAAAACCAGTTTAAAGAAAAATTGTGTTTTCTATCTTTTGAAACATCGAACAATGAAGTGGATCATGTTTTCCCGGTGACCGGACTGAGGCGGAGCCGAATTTGATATCCGTTTTCACCTAGTTCCAGCCGTTTACGAGACAGCACAAAATAGTCTCAAAATTCGATGAAATTAAAATGGCCCTACTAAAACCCAGGCCAAAATTTCCATGACCGTTCCATAGGGTCCCATGTCACACCATGATCGAAGTATCAAGGGGTCTCATGGGTAATCCTTCCCTCCCATGAGAGATGCCGCTGATCTCATGGAGAGTCTTTGCGACACCTTGATGGACTTGCGTCCTCATGGTAAAAATGGACTTTCCATGGGCCGGATCTGTTCTCTTTCCATGAGAGTAGCATTTATTCTTCCATGGTTTATCTTTCACCATGGCAGTGATCGAGTTCCATGGGAAATCCTTCTTCCCATGAAAAATAAAAACTCTATAAAATCTTTAATTCTAACAATATCGGCCTGAAATTTGATATGTGGCATCCCGGGCGCATTTTAGTACTGCCATTTCAATTATGTTAAGATCGGCGCACTTTTTCCTGCTATCTTGTAAACCACTATAGCTACGTGAAAATAGACAACAGAATCGGCTCCGCCTCGATTCGTACACCCCTTACGACACACTTCACACAAATCCGTAAGACTTATTTAGCACTTCGTTTAACAACTTTATTCACCATAGGGAAGGGACTTTTTATCTACATGGGAAGTACACCCATGAACACCATAGGACCTGCTTTCCCCTTGGGATAAACCAGGACACCATGTAAACCGCGGCCAAAAATCCCGTGGAACTTTTATCTGCATGGGAAATCGTGAGTTCCATGGAGGAACGGCACCCATGGAGTCCCATGCATGGAAATTTTGGCCTGGGAATTGAGTAAAGGTGCTACAAACCAAATTTCAGCTCAATATTCCAATAACTATAGATTTTACAGCATGTTGAATTTGACTTGTACGTTGACTGATATCACATCTGATTACATCAGTTCTGATTACGATGTCAGATGTATGACTTTGTGTGATGGCCTTCTGATCATGATATGAGTAGTATCATTTTGTTGATCAGAAGACTGACAAATGTCAGTATTCTATGCTAGCTTATTTAAGATATCAGTGCTCCTAAATGATGTCAGTAACTGATATTAAAATCAGGAGACTGACAATGGTCAGTAATATATGTCAGCTTTCTGATATCAAAGTCCCTCAACGATATCAGTTACTGATATCAAAGTCACAATACTGACATCACTTAAACTACCGACACCATTTACGTGATTCTGAAATCAGCCTTTTGACTTTCTGACCAGGGAGAAAAAGACGTTCCGGGTATCCCTAGACGTAAAATCGCACAAAAAATCATTTGCGGATCCAGAGCCAGCCTTGGGGCAAGTAGTACTTTTTGCCTACTTACAGGGGCAAAGTATTACTTTTTGCCTACCTTTCAGGCGGCTACCGAGGAGCCATGGCACAAGATATTCCCGAAGCCCTGGGACGGCTCCAAATGCCTCAAATGCGTGAAAAACCGTTTTTCTCACTCCGCACTTATCAGGGACCCAAAATATTGCATTCTTGCGTCCATCTGGAAATGATCAGGACCTGGAAAAAGCATATCTACATGATCGATAAAATAACTTATATGGGGTTCAACACTTGTGAAATTTTGGACAAGGAAGTTGTAGACCCCTAAAAATGTGTTTCGGCGACCATGTAGAAATGCGTTTTATGAGTTTCCCATCATTTCTAGATGTTCGCCAAAACACATTTTCAGGGGTCCACAACTCCCTCATCCAAAATTTCACAAGTGCTGAACCCCAAAAAAGTTATTTTGGCGACCATGAAGAAATGCTTTTCTCGAAATCATGATCATTTCTAGATGGTCGCCAGAAGACAAAATTTTGGGTCCTTGCTCACTAAGCCTCTAACGAGGCGTCTAGCACCTAAAGGTAGGTCATATACACATACACAGTGCTTTTTCCGGATAATCTTGAAACAACTGGTCAAGACGAAACTTTTCCACCCCTGAAAAGTCCGATCAAAAATTTGCATCACCCCATTCGTCTCTATGCAAAATCGAAAACAAGGTGTGAGAAAAACGGGTGTTTAAGTATTTGAGGCATTTGGAGCCGTCCCAGGGCCTCGAGGATATCATATTCGGATTGTTTGTTTGATTTCACGTCTAGGGAAACCCGGAACGTCTTTTTTTCTGACACTCTGAAGGCAATTTATGGCTGAATATAGTCTAGGAAAATGTCCTAAAAACTTTGATCGTTCTAAACTATTTGAGCTACAGCGTCCAGACTGTTACCAAACTAATCGCCTTGCCAGCTAAGGACTTCAAATTCATGCTAGAAAAAAAAATGTTTCTCGATGTCAAAAATGTAATGGTAAATCTGAAAAAAGAAAAAAACTGACCCATCTGTCTCTTACCTCATAGTTACAGCAAGGCTGTCACCTTCTAGAATTGGTTCAAGCCTGCACATTTTCGTCTAAATTGGTCTGTTTTCTGAAGAAGCTAATCGAAACTGTCAGGAGTCATTTTGAGATACTCTTAGCCACCGGCGCTCTCATTGGTGGTCTCATCTTTTATGTCTGCAGCGAAGTTGCGGAGCTGCCTTTGTAACCCCTTAAACTAGTTAAGGTCACGCTGCAGACACTATGGTACACCTGTTACTATTCATTTGCTATGCTCAGGGTCACGATACGATTCCCACGGTAGAAACGAGACCTAGGATTCCCAGGAGAGTTGGAATCCCAGTGAATGTCCTGGAAAAAGGTAGCTTTTCCCAGGAGTTTTTACTAGGATACCTAGGACATCCCCTGGGAAACATGATACCTCCTGGGAATGTGCAAATTCCCCTGGGAAACCCAGGACTCGTTTATGCCGTGCCTGAGGCAACCACTACGTCAGTATTATTGATCCCCAGGGTGTCTGGCGGCACTTTGGCGTGAGTTGACTTAATTCAAAATGGGTGTTGTCTCGATTTGTCTGCATCAAGACAAAGGGCAAACAAAAACAAACCAGATCGAAGTGACTGGCTGAGATCCGGCAACTGTAACCTAAACCTTTCGTTTCCTGCCCGGGGCTTGTCTGAGATAACCTACAAACGTACACTGTAAAAATTTTTGTTGTTGATTAACAGCAAAAGTGTTGTTAACTTTTTAAACAACATATGTTGTTTACAAACAAACTTTTTGTCAGAGGTCAAGAGCTCAAAAAATGTCTTTCATTCAAAAAAAGTGTTTCTGTCTTGTTACTGCGCAGAAAGGTTTTTAATTACAAACTTCACTGTTCTCCGACAAAATGTGTTAGTTAAAAAGTTAACAACAGTTTTGTTGTCACGTTACAACATATCCATACCGATCCATGCACATCAGTTTCTCGTATGGTGCCATATGGTAAGAACATACGGATATTTTTAAGTGTTATACTAAAAACAACTCCTTTGTTCGAGAACAAGGTGCTCGTCGTGGAACCTCTCGTCTCCTGACAACTATTTTTTACAGTGTAGCAGACGTACTCCGTTTAATGACTGTGCTGTTCTTGTACAGTTAAACGTTGCTGTTAACAATTCATTTCCATATTTATCTTCCAGTGTTGAGTACCCCATTAACTCTGCAGCATGATTTAAACTAGGCGGACAAGATGATACTTTCACCCAGCGGCCGATGTACACAGGGGGTCGCTGAAAAAAGATGAGCCAAGAAATCAAGTTAGTTAGGAAACCGGCAAGGGTAGCACCACGATGTAGAGAACCCCAGTGGAGGCACAATCGTGGAAAAGCCCACCGAAAGAGGCTCCTGAGGGGACTACAACTTTGAAAATGACTGTACACCTGATGTGGGGATTTCAAGATTTCACCAAGATTTCATGGGATTTCATGGGATTTCACACAGATTTTATGGGATTTCAATAGATATTTAGAGATTTCAAGGATTTTATGAGATTTAACGGGATATCGTGGATTTCATATGATTTTACGAGATTTCTGCAGATTTCATAGGGATTTCATATGTGACTTCGGAGGGATTTCATGGGATTTTGGAGGGATATTTCGGGATTTTCTAAGGATTTTATGGGATTTTAAAGGGATTTCCAAAGAGTTAAAGTTTTCTATGCAGCTTCAGAAATGATGTCGACAACGCATAGTTTAATGCGTATTTACGCATATTTAAGTATCTTAACCACCTGCTCTTTCTGCTAGGCAATCATCGTTACCCGGTATCCGACTTCAACTCAAAGCTACTACAAGGCGGCCGGCGATCTGGAAAGATCTAAACAACACTCACTTTGCTCACTATGTGTTTCTTTGTTGAGGAATAACAGACTTATGAAGAAATAATTATTAAGTGTCATTACAAATGTCACGACATAGTAGGAGTTATCTTTAACTGGAAAAGTGTTACAGTCAAATGCCCTAATTTCGGACTTGTGCCCTAATTTCGGACAGTTTGCAGAGAAGTGCTTATTTCAACCTATCTCGGTCACCTTTTGAGATATTTGAAATCCGAAGACGGCATCGTACAGTTTGCTGTATAGAGTACCATATTTCGTCAGGTCGGTTGAAGTACCTTTACAATTTTACAACACACAGGAATTTACAGTTTAAAAAAGCATATAGAACAAAATTGCTGATTTGAAATAAGCTCCCCCAAATACCGGGGCTCATGTAGGTGTGAGCTGCCCTATGGGTGGTCCTTTCTCGAATAAATGTTTGGTATTTTGGCTACAGAACTACGTAAATTATTATTTTTTAAGTCAAACCGTTTTTTGGTACGGAACGATTTTCGAAAGTGCTACAATTTCGGACAGTCCAATTCTGTTGCATAGAATTACATTTGTTTCCTTGTTTGTGCCAAAAGACTTATGTTTTCGCCACCAGGAGGAAGCAAAATTGTACTTTTGACTATCACCTTTACAACGCCGTTTCCGGATTTGAGATACCTCAAAAAACGGCTAAGATAGGAAGAATTTAGCACTCCTCTGAATTTTGTCCGAAGTTACAGCACAATTGTCCAGAGTTAAAGGCGTTCACAAAACCATCCCATTTTTCTGTCCAGTTTTCATCTCTCAGGGTTGAGTCAAAAAATCGGTTTGGATGTTATTCAACGAATTGTGACCTAGGCTATCCTAAGTGAAAAGTAAACCTGTTCGGTTAGGCCAAAATGCATGCTTGTGTCCGAAATTAGAGCACGTGTCCGAAATTAGAGCACTTTCGTTCCTAATTTCGGACACTCTTCCGATGATTGCTGTAGCTTCCCATCTGTAGATAGAAATTCGACATGGGTATCATCCGACGTGTCTCGAGCCACAGTATTTCCAATCGCAACAGATTTTTCATATTTAATCATGCCTACACGTAAAAAAGGAAAAACCGCTCAATTCGTCCGAAATTAGGGCACTTGACTGTACTAGTAAAGATGTCTATTCATTCATTTTAGGATATTGACAACTATTTGCGTGCACGCGCCATGCAGACTAAGCGAAACGGGTGAATGCGCAAGATTTTGAAATGTTTGGTTCATAATATCAAACGAGGAAAACCAACAAGTATCGAGTTCACACACTACTTATCCATGTTAGGAATACTTCACAGTGATATAAGGATCCCTTGCATCGGTACGTTCCCTGAGGTAACGCGGGCCTGGGCCCTTCGACTGGGAGCAAGTTGCCAGTTGTGCTCAGCTGCTCGGTGGGTTTGCCTACCCAGCTCATTGCGTGCGTAATCAAGCTATATCGTGGAATTTCACGACGATTTCATAAGATTTTAGGAAGATTTCATGGGATCACACACTGTTAGTAGATTTCGTTATTTTACGATTAAATTAGCATACGAACAGTTCGTATTTTGCATTTGCGAACTGTTTGTAAGGGAAAAAAACTGCTCGTTGGTAATTTCACCCCCAAAATGAATTACCTTTCCTTGTAAAACAATTTGCCGTTGTACTAAGTGACCAATGGCAAGGCTAATCCACAAATCCAGACAAGGCTACGAACTGTTCACCATTTAACAAGTATTCAGTTTTGTTACAAATAACGAAAAGTTTGTGATAGGAATTTAACATGTGTTTTTTTCTTGAAATTACGAAAAAATACCCTACAGTGCAGTAGGATTTCATGGGACTTCAGGAAAATTTCAAGGGATTTCTAAGCAATTTCACGGATTTCCAAGGGATTTCACGGATTTTCAGAGGATTCCATGGTTTTCTAAAGGAGAGGGGTGACCGACTCGTATAATACTGGTTACGCGGACCTTATAGTACCGTATAATATTCCATAATACCTATAATATTTTATAATATCTATAATATTCTATAATACCTTTAATATTTTATAATACCTATAATTTTCGCGAATAATACACTGCAATATCCGAAAGTTACACCTTTCCAAATAAATAAATCGCTAGAAAGCAGTAGACTAGTGCTGCCTGAGACGTAGAGTACCGTCACCTTTCTCCCGTCGATACCCCGCGAGCCCGTTGACAAGTCGTCTGCAGTCGTGCAACACAGGTGCTGGGAGGGAACTCCGGCTCGGCTCGAGCCCCTCGTGCCGCGCTATCACCGAATCGTCCGGTGGCCGGTGGTGGCCCTTCGCTGACAAGCCAGGCTTGCCAGATGTGGCGATCTGTCGCCACCGTGCCGTGGCGACGAAACGTCGGGTTTGGCGACGAAAGTGGCGATGAGTGCCGAGCACGGTGTAGAGAGATACGGTGCCGGCACGAGCGGGCCTTTCCCGTGTTGGCGGCTGAGGCAAGATCCGTACCGTATACAGCAGCGCGGCGGTCAGGTAAGAGTCAACTAACGTGCCGATCCCGCCTACCTGCGCCCCGGGTCGCGCACCCCGACCGCCGGCGGGCCCGGCTCAGCTTAGCACGAGCAGGTCAAGCATTAGGGGGCCCTATATGTCACCTATATGCAAAGAATTTCACGGGCTATGGGAAAAGGGCCCCTGCCCATAGGTGGATGGGCTCCATCCCATGGTAGAGAAGACCCAAATGACGTTTGGGTTCGAACCCAAATATTTGGGCTCCGGGCCCAAAAGTATAGGTGCTGGGCCCAAAAATTAGGGTCCAAACCCAAATTTTCAGGTCCCCACTTGGGTGCGGACCCAAGCGTTTGGGTGCTCACTTGGGTCCGAACCCAAACGTATGGGTTCTCATTTGGGTCCGGACCCAAACTTATGGGTCCCGCACCTAAACGTATGGGTCCCGGACCCAAATGTTTGGGTCCGCTTTATGATCCCTGCTTGGTAGGCAAAATTGTAGTTAAAAGAGGTAGGCAAACCAGTTAATCACCTATTAAGGGCCGCTTGTAGACTACTGGAGTTAAGGGAACGGGGACACCACCATTGTTCTCAGCGTGAAAAGTTGATCAATGAAGTTCACTGTGATTAATAGGGTTGGACAGCTAGGAAACTTTTCTGGAAATATTGGAAAAAAATCCGCTATTTTTTTTTCGATACAAAAATCCTGGGGGTCGGAAAAATGGAATAAATTAGAAAAATGAAAAAGCTAAAATGGTGTTAAAACAAACTTTTTTGTTCGTATGTAAGGTTCAGAACGATGGCAAACGCTTTCCGTGGGTGTGAAAAATGTGTAGATCATCGAAATTCACAAAAAGCTTCTGCTTTTCACTGTCAAATTTCGATGTTCATTAAAATTGAGTATAGAGCAGCGGTTCCCAAACTTTTTCACCTCGCGACCCCAAATTCACCCTCCTAAATTTTCGCGACCCCACTTGGACATTTTCGCGACCCCACGCGATCCCAAGGCCCCTCACTGGGCCACTCACCCCCCCCCCCCCCAAAAAAAAAAGGTACGAAAAACATAGAATGTTATTGATGTTTTTATTGTTAGTTTCAGTGACTCTTATGTGCCTGCATTTTGGACACAAGTTGTGGGATTCTTGGTGCAGTGTGTCTTGTGGCGGCAATGCGGAGGTCATGTTTAACATCAAGCCTATTCCTGTGCTTGTTTTTCGAGTAGGTCAAGTCTGAGAAAATCGCTTCGGATAAGTATGTTGTCGAGAAAGGCAGAAGCACCCGTGTGGCGCGGGCGGAAATGCTTGGGTATTCCGTCGATAGGGACAGCCAGAAAGTGTCAAGGGGAGTCGCATTGAATTGTTGCACTGTAGTGCGGTCTGCTTGAAGGTCGGAGAGCTCTTCAAGATGTTTGAGCGGCATGTCCCATTCTTCGTCGCGGAGTCGATTCCGGACCCAATCTAACTCGTCCCCGGGCAGGTCACCGAACCACTCTTCGAGCTTGCTGGAGAGGCCGTCGAGGTGTGCAACAACTTGATCTTTGATGAGCAGCGAGTTGTCATCTTCACACATGTCGTGGAGATGTCGTGGACATATCGAACATATTGTTCAAAGCTTTTCTCCTCCAAATGTTCAATTTTCCCTGGAAGCCACCGATTTTGTTACTTAGAGTCAGAATATTAGTGTTCCTTCTCTGCAGTGACACGTTCAGGTCATTTAGCTTTTCAAGGATATCGGCCATGTACGCCACTTGCTGTACGAAGATCTTGTCGTCCAAGTAGGTCGCCAGGGGGGATTCCTTCCAGTACAAGAACTCCCGCACCTCAGCCCAGAGAGTGATAAGGCGGCGGGTGACCTTGCCTCTGGACAGCCACCTTGACTTAGAGTAGAACAGCAACGAGGAGTACGACGCGCCCACCTCTTCGCACAATAAGAGCTTGAATAATCGGGTCTGCAGCGGGTGCGCCTTGATTTCGTTCACCATCTTCACCACGGCGGCCAAGACAGCTTGGAAAGGTGAATCTTCATCAAATCCCTAACCCCAAACTTTCCAACCCCCAGCGCAGGGGATGGAGGGCCGCCGGCGGGTCGCCGCGGTCACGGTACGATGTGTGAGCCCCTCGGGCACCTCCACACCAATTTTGAAGTGATTCGGTCCATTCGTTACCTTCCAGGATCAAAAAAATGCAAAATCGTGTAAATTTCAACCCCTAAGTTTGCACCCCTTTTTCTCCTCAGCCAGGAGGGGCACAACATCCGCTCAGGTGCGCGAAGGAGCGCACATTCAACCTTTACCAGGGTGCAAACGCGCAAACACCTGCGATCATCGTGTCGGCCGCGAGAGCCACGCGAGTGAGCAGAGAAAATGACCGGGGTCGGTGTGCTCCTTAGTTTGGATGTGCCATCGAAGCAAAGTCGATTTCAAAAAACATCAATAGCAGTCCGAAAACTTAACAAAACGAAGCTACGCAATCAAAAAAGTCTCAAAAAAGACTGGAGGCCTCTGAGAGGTCACCGATGTGGCAGCCAGGCCACTTCATGGCACTCATGTGAAACCACAGAAACGATTCAACAATGAAAAGGGAAAGAACACTGCTCTTTCGCGTGGCTGTCGCAGCCGACTCGTTGATCGCAGGGGTTTGCGCGTTTGCACCCTGGTAAAGGTTGAATGTGCGTTCCTTCGCGCACCTGAGCGGATGTTGTGCCCCTCCTGGCTGAGGAGAAAAAGGGGTGCGAACTTAGGGGTTGAAATTGACACGATTTTGCATTTTTTTGATCCTGGAAGGTAACGAATGGACCGAATCACTTCAAAATTGGTGTGGAGGTGCCTGAGGGGCTCACACATCGTACCGTGACCGCGGCGACCCGCCGGCGGCCCTCCATCCCCTGCGCTGGGGGTTGGAAAGTTAGGGGTTGCAACCCCCACGAAAACGGCTTTACCGTCCGGTCTGCAGTTTGTCACTCCGGGTGTCGACCCAGACGGCTGAAATCAATTGTGCAACGTGATTTTTGACAATTTTTTGGTCATTTTTTGTGATTTTAGTGAAAAAACAAGATTTGGGGTGTCAGTGTTTCGGGGCTGGACACCCCCTGGAGGGTGCGACGGACATGGGAACACTTTTGTCGTGTCCAGGGGACCTCCTGCTACCGCGCCCAACTCTGGAAAAAAATCCGAAAAAATCACCCCTACTTAGGGGTGGTTTTTTTGTGGCTCCGGAACGGTTCGTCCGACTGGGGTGGCTCCGGTATCAATCGAAAGAGGAGACAAAACTGAGTCGGACATGAGAGTTTCAAGCCTCTGCGACACCTGGAAGGACACTTTTGCCCCGGCGAAAGTGTCAAAAATTGACAGTGTCTTACACGAGGGGTGGAAAAAAAAAATGAAGGGGGTGGATTTGATGGTTGCGACTTTAGGGACGTTTCAACAACACTTTGGACCATCTCTCCTCCAAATTTCAAGTTTCTAGCTCAATTTTATAAGAAATTATGAGCGGAGGAAAAAGTGGACCGCTAATTTTGCACACCAGTGTATATTAGCTGCGTTTGCGTTTGCTTCGATCGGCAAGCAGAACAACAAGTCTTCTTCAATTACTCTTTCGCCTCGCTCATCGACAGCACAGTACCTTACGAAGCACATGAGCTGTGCCTTGGCCTCAACGTCAGTTGACTCGTCGAGCTGGAGAGCGAAGAGCGGGCTGTTCTTTATCTTCTCTAAGAGCTGCTCTTCGATGTCGGCCGCGCAGTCGTCGATACGGCGTTTGACAGTGTTGTCTGACAAAGGAATAGTTTTGACTACCTCTACCTTCGACGGATCGATCATTATTTGTACTATTTTGCATGCACATGGTAAAATAAGGTCCTCCCCGATGGTATGAGGCTTTTTTTGATTTGCAATGAGCAACGAACCTTCAAACAACGCTTTGAGAGCTTTTTGTGGAATTGTAAGCCGCTTCTCGAATCCCTGTCGTTGGCTGTTGAACTGGGACAACAGCCGTTGGAAATAGGTCACGGGTTTACTGACGAGGGATGAATGCTTGGTTTCAAGGTGACGTCTCAGCTTCACCAGCTTCAAGCTTTCGTTGGCCAACACCTCGTTGCAGACGAGGCAGCGCGGCCGCTCCTGCCCGTCGACGAAGTCACAGGTGAAGCCAAACGCGATGAACTCGTCGCTGAACTTCCGCTGCCTGCTGCTCGGTGTGCTGGGTGTCCTCTGGAGTATTCGCATTGGAGTTTTCGGAGGCGGCCTGGTGTCGCTGGTTTTCTTCTACGGACACACGGAAACACGTGCCGTGTGTAACAGCGCGCGCGCCGTGGTGGCCTTCACGGGCATGCGTATACAGTGCGTTCTCACCCGTGGAGGTGACGGCGAGGGGAGCGTCGGGAAAGTCACGATGATAACATCCTGGAGGGACAGCGGGTCGGGACGGTCGGGGGACGGCACGGGAGCGGGGGCAGGAACGACACGGGCAACCGGGGCGGGATCGGGGCCGTCGACACGCTCTTCATTACAGCGCTACACAACAGTTTAAGTGGCGACCTCGGTGCTGCAGGTTGGGCGAAGAACAAGTCAACATTCGTGTACAAACCTCAATGGCTTCAAGCATAGCTTCGAGTGACTTTCGTCCACGACCCCCCTAATAAAAAACGAAGTCCCTCTGAGGTCCCTAATTCCAAATCCCTCCAGAATCCCTAATTCCAAATCCCTCAAAGATACCCTGATGCAGAGGCCGGAATCGGCGCCCGAGTGGGTCCCGTCTCGAGCCGCCGCTGCAGCGCCGCCGGTGTGCGAGAGAGAGGGGACGTGTTAGCCGAAGTCACCATACAACAGACTCGTTCACCCTTTTCAAAATAAATGGCAACAGTGATTGCCACTCACTAGTGTCTCCCTTACAGTAAAACTTAACATTATCCTTAAATCTCTTAATTGCTGCCTCAGCCGCACCATTACTCTGATGAACTCGTGGTGGGACAATATTCAGCTCCTTGACTCCTAGTCTTTCCACAAATTCTTGAAAGTCTGTGGCAGTAAAGTGAGGGCCTCTGTCACAAATTAAAACCTCTGGCACCATAATTATGCCCAGGAGATCTTTGAATGCATGACTTGCATCACGGCTTCTGTTCCTCTTGCTGGGTTTCACATAAACGAAGCCAGAAAATAAGTCAACTAAGGCAAATCCCCATCTGCAACCCTGCTTTGATGTCCCCATTTCCATGAAATCACAGCCCATGATTTGAAATGGTCTCGTAGCAATTATTGGCTGCAGCAAGCCATCCTTGGTAAGTTTTGGCTTGAATTCTCCACACGCCTGGCATGATTTAACATAATCTCGAGTATCTTTCTTCATATCTTGCCACCAGTAAGTACTTTCAATTAATGCTAATGTCTTCTGCACCCCATAATGCCCTCCCAGGATAGAGTCATGACAATTCTCAAGGATTTTCTTCCTTAGGGACGGTGGCACTATGATTACTGGCTGTCTTTTATTATCAAGGGTTCTAAATTTATAAACTATTCCGTCAATAATACAATTTTCTTCGACATCCCCATTTTCAATTTTACTCTTTATCTCCTTAATCCCTTTATCAGACGCCTGTGCTTTCATTAGTTCCGCTCTCCATTCTTCTTTCACTGGAATCGTAACCCCTGGCAAAACAATCTCTTCCTTTTTTCCTTTGGCTTCTTCTTTTAATCTTTTGGCCACTGCTCTTGTTACTGCAAATACGTGTCCTTTCGCCTTCTTCAGTTTGTCTTCTAGAACTTGGGCTGTGATAGTTAGATCCTCTTCATTGCCATGCAAAGTAATTGATTGATTTTGCCCATTTTTACAGATGTCCGGCCTAGAAATCTCCTCATCTGGCAGTTTCCATGCATCTTCTTCAGCTTCCAAAGGGTTATACCCCTCCAAGTCATCTGGATTGCGGCTGTGGAAATCTGGGCATGTCTGCAGACGGCCTGGTTTGTACTTAAGTTTGTATTTCCCATAAAACTGAGTCAGATAAATTTGTACCCTTGCCTGTCTTGCAGAGGGGTGACTCAGACCATCAAGGAATTGCAGACTAATGCAATCTGTCTCTATTGTAAATTCTTTAACTGCATGTAACTCCATACGGAACCTTTGGAGAGAGTAATATAATGCTAAGAGCTCGGCGTCATGTGCTGATGAATTTCTTTGACTTTTAGGAAACTGCTTGGAGTACACTGCCACTGGACGGAATTTCCTGAGTACGGGGCACTTCTGGTACAGCACCGCACCCACCCCATACACCGGAGAACCATCACATGCCAGCACAGTCTCAAGATCAGCATTGAAATGCATTAAGGTAACGTCCATTAGTAATTTCTTGTGAAGTAATTTTACTGCTTCTCTTTGTTCAGGGCCCCATGAAAATTCTTCAGCAGGATCAGCCGCATTTAATATGGGCTTGCTAATTTTGTGAAAGTCCTTTATAAATGCTCTATAGTGAGAGAAATAGTGGAAGATGGATTTAGCTTGTCTTCTAGTTTTAGCTTCAAGTAGTTTTTCCAGTTCACGGAATTTTCTGGGGTCAGGTTTATATCCATCCCCATCTACTAAGTAACCAAGGAAAGAAATCTTCGGGTATCCAAATTTACATTTCGCTTTGTTTATTCCAAAGTTAGCCGCCTTGAGACGTATCAAAACTCTTTCTAAACATTCCAAGTGTTCATCTATCCCTCCTGCTGAATAGACAATGGTATCATCAACATAATTCAAGGCACATTCGTACAGATCCTCTCCGAGTGCTAGCGTTAGTGCATAACAGAGGTATTGAGAGCTGATCGAGAGGCCTTGTGGAAGTCTCTTGTATCTTAGCGTTTGACCCTTGTGTTGTATGCTCAGAATATGCCTATCTCTCTCGTCAATTTCCAATTGGTGAAATGATGCCACTAAGTCGATTGTAGAGAACATATTCTTCTGGTTCAATGCTGCCAAAACATAATCAATCTTTGGAGGGGAATAATTGATACTTGCTAAACATTCATTTAACTTCTTTGCAGAGAGAACAAGGCGGTATTGCATTTGATTATTTTTGTCACGCCCCTTCTCAACAATCATGAATGGAATCCTGTAGTTTGAGTGTGGTGCTCGTTCAAGAACATCTTCCTTTATGAGATCAGAAATTACTTTTGTGGTACTCTTGTCCAATGCAGGAGGTATCGGGTAGTTCTGTTGATATATCACTTTATCAGGGTCCTTGAGTGGTATTCTAACCTTGAGGATATTTGTTATTTGCAGTGGGTTGCCCGGTCGGACAAAGACATCCTCATACTTTTCTAATAAATCATTAAGTTTTTGTTTATCATCCTCTTTGAGTGCAGGGTTAATGTTGAGTGCCTTCTCCTCTTCTATCTGTCCAGAATTCTCACCCTTCTTTTGTTTTACAGATGGTGCTTCATCAATTCGTAACAAGTTAACCAGTGCTTGCGGCATTCGACCCTTCGTGTCTTTGGTGTACTGCAAGCCCTGGGGCGCTCCAAGAGATCCTAACTTCGTGTCTTTAGGCAAGGTAATATCAAATGGCGCCATGTTTGTAACTGAAATTTCATCTTCATCCGGGTACAATAGTATTTCCCATGGCATAATTCTTCCACCAAAAATATCCTTCGGCTTGAAGTGCATGAGGGTCTTTGGCTTGTAAGGACCAATTTCAATCTTAATCTTGCTGTCTTTGCCTGCTTCTAATACCGTCTCTTTTGTAGAATGCACGGTTAGGTCAAAACTCTGTTCAAAAATATCCTGGGAGTTGCCAAAAATCTCCTTAAGAGCGAAAACTCCATTAGGACCACTAAATTCCAATCTGGCAAGCTTGACATCTCCTCTTTTTACCTCGAATTGTACACTGGTTCTTCCTAAAGCTAATATCTGTACCAAACTTGTCATGAAAGTCATTGCCTAGAAGAATCTCCAGGGCTGGAGACTTCTGATTATGAACAAGGAAGGTGTGCACCCAATCCTCTCCTTCTGATGAAATTTGTAGAGTTACCTGTCCTAATAAGTCAAGTGCCATATCGTTGGCAGCAATGATTTCGTAGGCACAGGGAAGCAATTTTTCTTTGTTAATCAAATTAATTGAGACTAGTGACTTGCTTGCTGCACTATCCACAGTCACTCTGCGCTCTTCCCCTTCTATTTTCATAGCTACTGAAAATAAATTAGAGTCTGGCCCCTTGATTTTGTGGACCCACAGAGTTTTTCCAATTTCAAAATGAGCCATCATCAATTCATTTGGGTCCATGGATTCTTCAGGGATTTTTCCTCCATCTCTCTCATGCTTGCCACTTTCTACAGTAAATGCTATTCCCTCTTGAGTCGCTACCTTGGTATTTTTAAGAGAACTCTCTCCTTTTCCTTTTGCCGGTTCTGGCTTTCTTCTCTCTTCCTTTTTTCCATACTGCGTGGGGCTGCCTTCCCTCTTTCTGCCTGGCATCTCTTCCTTCCTGTTGGCTCCTACAGTAGTCGTTCCTAAATCTCTAGCAGTCTCTTCTCCTTTCCTCAGTATCTCTTTCTCTTTGCTAAAAATATCTTCCAGAACAACAGGCACAGTTTCATAGGCATACTTGCAGCCAACCATAAAATTCCCATCTTTGCAAGTGACAGGAATGCTTAAGAAAAAATGTTCCGCCCAGGCCCTTAATTCTAATTCTGTAGGTACATAATTCCGACGAGAGGCAATTTTTCTGTAATTTTCTATGTCACCGAATTTCTGAAGAATTCTTGTCCTGTATCCCCTGTTCAGGTCCTTTTCAATTTTTCTAATTGCAATTTCCATTAATCTTGCATTAGTTAATTTTTCTTCTCTTCTGGACGGCCTATAAACTTCAATAGTAATTCCAGAATCTTTGAATACTTTTAATAAGAGTGGCTTGACAGTTTCATGCCAAAACAAACCATCCAGGCCACAACCAATTCTAGGCATAGCTAAGCTTTTGATATTCTTCTCCAAGCAAACGCGCTTAAGCTCATGCAAGGCCAATTTGAGATGTAAGGGATTAGGTTTTTGGTAATATTTTGGTTTTGTAATTAAGTGAAAGATATACCTCTTTGCCCTCTGTTACCACCGCCACGTCCCCTACTCCTCTTGCAATTAAATCTAAATCTTGAGGGATACCAAAGCAATTTCTGAATTCTCTTGCGATACCAGCAGACATACTGAAATCTGCTGACACTGCATGCACAAGATTCTTCTTACTTCTAAATGGTAGTTTTCCACATATCTCTCTCAAAAATGGTACTTTTTCTTCTCTTACAGTTCTTAATATTTTCTTCACTTGCCTAAATATCTCTTCTCTTGACTTATGTACCCACTGATCGTGGTCTACTGACCTTGTCCCGGGCGCCCTCCGTTTTTTTCAGGACATTGGAATTTTAAGTGATATATAGATCCACAGTTGAAACACTGTTTATGACCACCGGACTGGAATCCCTCTGGGTTCTGTACCCTCCCTGATTTTGCTGCACCTGGGGCCACTGCTGATTCTGTTGTACCTGGGGCCACTGCTGGTTTTGCTGTACCGGTCCCATTCCATGAGGTCCCTGAGGCCACTGGGGCTGTTGAGGTCCCATGTGTCCTTGATGAAGTCCCATGTTAGACCACAGGTGCTGGTTTGGTGGTCCCATCTGTTGCTGTGCTTGATGGAAGCCCATATTAGACCACTTTTGTTGCTGTGGCTCTCCGCTCCCCCCCTGCGCACCTCCCATAGTTGCCCATTGTTGGGGTGGGCCTGTCGGAGCAGCAGGAAAACTACTGGGAAAACTCTGCCACTGCACCTGGGGTTGTGGCGCCATCACAGCCTGTGAGGGTCCCCCCTGGTATTTTCTCTGTTGCTGCGGCTTGAACCCCGTGGGTTTTGCTTCTCTATTTTTTAATTCAGCGATATTGATGGAGAGTTTCTTGACTTGTTCAGTTAGGTCATGCAGGTCGCCATCAACTGTTTTCTCCTCTTTCTTGCTCATTTTCAGGTCTAATTTCTTCTCCCAATCTTCCCACATTTTCTTAATGCTCTCTTCACTTTTTGATGAGTGATCAAAAGCAGATTGCTCTTCCACGTATGCCCCTGCAAGGTGTTTCCGGCACTCTTCTTCCATTGGGGAGTTGGCTATGAGTTTCTCTGCTGTAGATATTACCTCAGGTGGGCTCATGGCTGCCAGGTTATCTTTTACGATATGGAAAATAGAAGGTGGTAACAGCAACACTAGACGGCCTTTCATAATGGTGTTGATTTCCTGCTGAGATAACCTGCCCTCCGCATCACTTACAGCTCTCATCATTCGAGCCATGAACTTGCGAATATGCTCGTTTTTCTTTCTTTCCATCCTGTATAGTGTATTTCTAATCTCGTCCACATCCTTGTGAACTACGTATACATCACCCAGCTTTAAAATTATTCTATCAATCGTAGCATGTGGTTCGTTCTTGCGGAAGAAATTGAGCATTGTTTTTGCCTCACCTTTGAGAGCAAGCCCCAAATCTCCCATTTTCTCCTCATCATTAAGCCCTCTAGCTGCTGCATAAGATTCAAACTCATCTATAAATTCGCTGAAGCTCTCTCCTTCATCTCCCTGAAAATGGGGCAGCTGGTCAGCAGTAACATATCTTCGAGCCATTTTGTAGCCTTTGTCCCTTTCTTTTCTTTGAATTCTAAGTTCTTCTTCCCTTTGCTTCCTTAGTTCTTCTGCCTTTCTTCTTTCTGCAATTAATCTTAGCTCTTCCTTAATCCTAAGTTCTTCCTTAAGTCGTAATTCTTCTGTAACCCTTAATTCTTCTGCTAATCTAAGTTCTTCAGCTAATCTAAGTTCTTTTGTTAATCTAAGTTCTTTAGCTAATCTAAGTTCTTCTGCTAATCTAAGTTCCTCTTCCAGCACTCTCTGCTTTTCTTTTTCTGGGCTCTTTAATATTCTTTCTTCTATGTACTCTAAAAACGGTTCAACATTTTCTCTCTCTGGGGAGTCTACTTTGCATCTTTTCCCCCAAAATTCGTTTTGAAGTGCTTCTGGAAACTCCGAAAGTACTAGCTTAACAATTTCATCTATAATTTCATCAGGTTCTGCGCCTAGACGACCAAGAGAAGCACAGAAAGACTTCAGTGGAGCCAGTGGGATGGGGATCTCTCCATCTCCTAACTCATCTGATTCCGCTGGAAAAATAACCACAATATGTGGCTCTTGAACATCATTTGTCACTTCAAGTCTCAAGATTTCACCTGCATTTCTGCTACGGGTAGGAATGCTTTGTATATCTGCTAGAAGCAGAGGCAGCAAGTTCTGCACATAATCCCAGCTCCAAAGATTTCTATTTTTCAAAATAATCCAGGCCTCACTCCGGTCACTTTTCTTGATGTCATCCCTTAATAATTTGTTTAATTTTGTTACAGATTTAGCAAATCCTGGACGTTTCTCCATGCATCTTGAGGTTATGGTCCACGTGGTGAGCCAAAGCAACTTGCCTATATTCTCACTTTTTCCTACTCAATTTTCAAAAAAAAAAAATCTGTATTCTTCCTTATTGGTTTTCAATTAAACTCTTCTACAAATCAAAATATCTCTGAATCCTGACTTCTCTTAATTTACTGCCCATGTGCCTGCCCCGTCTGAGCACATGTTTGGCCGATGCACCATGTTATGTATAAAAGGCCTACCTTTGTGAGTTCTCTTCTTACGTGTAGTTCTCCTAATCTAATCGATGGCTCAGGGGTATGAGACAGAGACACGTACTTAGAATAACCATATTTATTAAGCCAAATCCACACGTGGTGTCCTAGCCTACCTAGCCTACCTCGGCTATCACCCTATCTATTGATTGCCTATCACACCTATTCTAATCCTACCATCTCATTGTTCTACTTAAGGCGCGACATCACAGGACTCACCGGTCTTCCGCATCTTCTTGCAGCTCGTTCAGTAGTCCTTCTTCAATCACCGCACTTCACACGCGTTCACACACACTCGCCACCTTCTTTCCGCACACCTCCGTCTCACCTCCGGTCAGTCCCCCCTCTGATCGGCCCTTTCTCATCCGCCGCCGATCGGGTCCCTTCGGTTCGGTTCGCCTTCGGTCGCTCCCCCTTCCACTCCTGTGCCGTGCCGCTCGACAGCCGCGCGCGGCGATACCCCGCCCGTGCGCTCGGCTGGCTGCGACCCTAACACGGGGCAGGGCGGAGCGCGCAGCAGGGGCGGCTAGACCCGAGGCCAAGCCGCGTGGGGCGTAACGGCACGCTGCCGCGGAGGCGGCGGGTGGCGGCCTTACACGGTGCCGAGCCGCGTAGGGCGTAGTAGCACGCTGCCGCTGGGTAGGCGGAGGAGGGCTGGCCGGCGCCCGCAGCCGGGGGTCGGGGCTGCGCCGCGTAGCCCGGGCCGAGGCGCAGGGCGTAACAGCACGCGGCGGGGGTGGGCCAGCCTGGGGCACGGGGCGCTGGGGTCAGCTCGCAGCGCAGGGTAGGGACGTGGTCGTGTTTGAAGGGACACTAGGCCTATGCGTGAACATTTGCTCGACTTCGACTTGTCCATATTTACTTTGCACCGATCGTGACTCGCTGTTTCATTTATTATTTAGGCACAACCGGTCTGAACCGCCACAAGTGCTCTGTTGTTGCTATCTCTACTGATAGTGCAGGACTAGGGGTGGAGTTGATAAAGGCCCATCATAGAGCAAAACAAGATGCTCTTGATGCGACTGCCGAATTTTGTGCAGTTGATCTCCGCCCCTTGTCAATCGTGGAGGGTGAAGGTTTCCGTTCCTTGGCACAGTTACTGATTCTGATAGGAGACAAGTATGGAAAGGTTGATGTCAATGACTTGCTAAGTGATCCGAAAACCATCAAAAAAAGAATTGCGGAGTTAGCTGAGTCCGAACGCGCCGAACTCTACCCGCGCGTAAGGGCTGCTGCTGATGCGCACGAACTGGCATCAACACTTGACACTTGGACTGAGGATACGTCGAAGGAAACCATCATGACGTGCAATGTGGCCTTCCCGGAGTTAAACGTGGAAACAAACGAATGGGAGGAAAAAACTTACAATTTCTTTACTGAACCCTTCCCCAAAAGGTCAAGCAAAAACGGCTGAAAACATAAGAGCTTTTACAGTAAAAATGAGGAATAGAAGAAGAAAAACTTGATAATTTCTGCTTTGTGACCGATGGGGAGGCTGCACTTCAGAATGCTTTGAATAAATGGTGGTTGAGTACTGCTCTGCACATGCGTACAACATAGTGTATACGCATGCCATGACAGTCGCCCCAAAAGACTTTCAAAGTCTCCCTTCTTCAGCCGACAGTCTTGCTGTAAAAGTTGAACAGATTGTGGGGGACCTGCGAAAACTCCGGAATCGGAAACTAGGCAAGGGGGTCATAACAGCGACAAAATTAGTATTTCCGAAAACGTTCACCAGAATATCCTGTGTGACGTTTGTGTCGGACAATTTTGTAAAGGTAAGGTATAGCCAGGAAATATGATCTCTCTCTCTCTCTCTCTCTCTCTCTCTCTCTCTCTCTCTCTCTCTCTCTCTCTCTCTCTCTCTCTCCTCTGTATATTTTTGATAAATTAATTACCACTACCACACACGATAGATTGCTCAGGACTACAAATTCTCTCCGCGTTCCACAGCACCGCACCGACAAAGAACGAGGTGCTTTTTGGATTTTTGCTGTTTTACTGTGGAACGCTCTACCTTCGCATATCACGGGAATTACCTCAATCAATGTTTTCAAATCTAAAGCTCGCTCTTACTATCAGTCCTGTGCACAAATGTAATTTTTCTACTTTTATTGTTCATTTTATGTCTATGGTGCCTTATTATTATTGTTTCATACTATAACTGCCTAATTTCAAATTGTCATATTGCATTCTCGTGGGATTTTTTAGTCCATTTTTGCAATAAATAATCAATCAATCAATCAATCAATCTCTCTCTCTCTCTCTTTCTCTCTCCCTCCCTCTCTCCCTCCCTCTCTCTCTCTCTCTCGCTCTCTCTCTCTCTCTCCCTCCCTCCCTCTCTCTCTCGCTCTCTTTCGTTCTCTCTCCCTCTCTCTCTCTCGCTCGCTCTCTCTCGCTCTCTCGATTAGTTCATTTAACCCGTTTTCCTGCGATCGGCTCGTCTCTCGCTCGCTCGCTCCGTTTCGTCTGTCTCGCTTGGCTCGCTCGCTCCTTTCCGAATAAAATCTACTTCTCTCGTTATGTTGGTACAGATCAGAGATGTTTTGAAAAAAGGAAAGTGTGGAGAAGCTTGCAATATGTTGGAAGGTCTCCATTTAGGTGATCTCCATTCACTAAAAGTCTTTCTCCATGATTTGGAGAAAATAGTTGGCCGCATCGGTCACACGTCGGGGTCGGTGTATCCCGGTCTGCTAGACTTGTGTCAGGTCAAGGAGACCGACACGGATTTCCAACAGGAGTTGCGAGCTCACTTGATTGCCAACAAACACCTTCATGTACTAAAGGTTCTGCATCTGAAAGTTACTTACATGAAATCGACAGGCCATAACAGTGAGCTCAGATCTACTTTGAAGCAGTACATGGAAGTCCGATGGAACAGTTTCCATCGGATGTTAGAGTCCATACAAAAGGTTTTTCGTGAGGTGAGTGTGTGGAAAACACTTTGCTTTCGATGCGCCAGGGGGGGAGGGGGGGGGGGCAGTATTAGTTTATTTCTATATTGAGGGAACCGTATACCGAATTTTAATTGGCGTTTTCGTTACAGCTTGAAGCATTTTTTGAGCGCAAAAATCATGGTAAAGAGGGGGATGACCGCAACACAAAATTAGAAGCCATCGATAAGGAATTATTAGATGAACTGATTGATCTGTTCATTCCCCTCAAAGGGGCGTGTGAACATGTCCAGGCTAAGTATTCTGTGGCGGCACAACTCCCCCTTGTTACCTACTACCGGCTGCGGCTTGCCTACTCGCCAAACCCAAATGACTCTGAAGCTATCCGCGAGTTGAGGAATCGGTTGTACTGTGAGCTACAAAATGTCATTAAACTGACTGAGGCAAACAAGGTGGCGGCGTTCCTGGACCCAACATTCCGAAATTTTCGAAATATGCTCACTGAGGATGAAAAGGCAGAGGTAAATTTGTTACGGTTTGTTTGTTTCAGGTAGTGATCTACTTTGTTTTCACTTATTCCGTTATCGGTTGTTGGAACTAGGTTCATGGTTGGGTACGGAATCAGCTGGATAAAATAGATAACCTCAATCCCAACCACCCTGACCCAGACGAACCCGATGCAGACGCCGCAGATACGGCCCCTGCTATGCCACCCGCCAAGAAAACAAAAATTGACCCCTACGCCGTCTTCCGTGAACAGCAGCTCTCTCCACCCGAGACGAGCTCAAGGCGTACTTGGAGGAGCCTCTGGGGGAGTACGACATGACGAACCCCAAGCCCTTGGCGTGGTGGCAGCAACGTGTAAGTTGCGTCTCAATCCGAGGTATCTTTCCCATAAAATGGTTCCCATTGCGTTCTGACGAAAACTGTTTCCTTCTCGCCCTAGGCCGACAAATTCCCTCGTCTTTCCCGCTTAGCCCGTAGGTACCTGATCAACCCCGCTTCGAGCGCGGAGATTGAAAGGACCTTTAGTGACGCGGGGTGTATTTTAAACAAGCGGCGAACAAATTTAGAGCTAAATGTCGTCGATGACCTTTTATTCTTACACTCTAACTTTAGAGAAAAGCTGCAGAGGAAAATGAACAATTTCCGCCTGCGGTCATCTGTGGTTGGCAACGGTAAAACCTAACGTAGCTAACGTGCTGAATTCCAAATTTTTTATTTAGTTTAACCCCTTATCGAGGACTAAAAATGGCACAAATGCCATTGTGTTTTTGTTGTGTTTCAAATATAATTTATTTGAGTTTAATAAAATTATTGACAACCAAAAGTATCAACTGTTACCGTCAACCATTCTTCAATACTCCTACTCCTCAATCAATGCCTCAATGAGCGAGAGAGAGAGAGAGAGATGGAGAGGAAGGGAGGGGCGAGTGAGAGTAAGAGGGAGGAGAGAGATGGAGAGAGTGAGCGGGAGGATAGAGCGAGTGAGAGCAAGAAAGGAGATGGTGAGAGAGAGAGAGAGAGAGAGAGAGAGAGAGAGAGAGAGAGAGAGAGAGAGAGAGAGAGGGAGAGAATAGAGCGGGTGACAGTGAGAGGAAGGAGAGCGAGATACGGGGGGGGGGGGGGGGCAGAATAGAGCGAGTAAAAGTTAGAGAGAGGCAGAGGGAGAGAGAGGGGAAGGGGCGTGCCGGGAAGGGGGCAGGGGGAGGGGGCTGGCCGTGTCGCAGCCGCCAGCCCAGCAGCCGGCTCGGCCCGGCCGCCGCCGCCGGTCATCTGCTCTGCTCACCTCTCCCCACGGTGGAGGGAGACCCGGTGGCGGCACGAGCCTACCTGAGCTGACCCCGGAATCGGTGCCGGATTCCTTTTCCCTGGGCGGCCACCAGAGCGCGCGTCGATCTAGCCTGGGCCGGCTACACCGGCGGTTCAGCCTACCTGCAGCCTGGGCCGCGCACCCTGCCTGCTGGCCGCCCGGGATCAGCTTAGCGAGGCTGGGGTTTTACGCACTTCGCTCGGCCGGCCGCCACGCCTCCCGGGCCTCCCCAACAGCTGCTGGGCGTGAAGAGCCGGGCCAGGCCACGGTGGAGGGAGAGAAGGTGGCGGCACTAGGCGGCTGATCGAGGAACAGAAATCCTCACAACTTAGGGGATTAACGCCGGGGTCGAGGCAAGCTGGAGCGGCGCGTCAGCGTAAGCGCGGTCGGGGCTGGCCCATCTACCTGCTGGCCGCCTCGACTCAGCTTCAGCCGCACCGACCCTCGAGCTGTCCCCCTGCCGGCCCCGGGGAAGCCCCGGGGCTGGAGCGGCTCGACCGGGCTCGGCAAGCTGCCGGCCAATCAGCGCCAGGAGTGCCGCCACCTTTTCTCCCTCCACCGTGGGCACGGTGGAGGGAGACCCGGTGGCGGCACGAGCCTATCCCTCCCGTGCTAGCGCCTGACCCCGGAATCGGTGCCGGATTCCTCTTCCCTGGGCGGCCGCCAGGGGCGCGCGGATCGAGCCTGGGCCGGCTACACCGGCGGTTCAGCCTACCTGCAGCCTGGGCCCTACCCTGCCTGCCGGCCGCCCGGGATCAGCTTAGCCTGGCCCACGGTGGAGGGAGAAAAGGTGGCGGCACTCCTGGCGCTGATTGGCCGGCAGCTTGCCGAGCCCGGTCGAGCCGCTCCAGCCCCGGGGCTGCCCCGGGGCCGGCAGGGGGACAGCTCGAGGGTCGGTGCGGCTGAAGCTGAGTCGAGGCGGCCAGCAGGTAGATGGGCCAGCCCCGACCGCGCTTACGCTGACGCGCCGCTCCAGCTTGCCTCGACCCCGGCGTTAATCCCCTAAGTTGTGAGGATTTCTGTTCCTCGATCAGCCGCCTAGTGCCGCCACCTTCTCTCCCTCCACCGTGGCCTGGCCCGGCTCTTCACGCCCAGCAGCTGTTGGGGAGGCCCGGGAGGCGTGGCGGCCGGCCGAGCGAAGTGCGTAAAACCCCAGCCTCGCTAAGCTGATCCCGGGCGGCCAGCAGGCAGGGTGCGCGGCCCAGGCTGCAGGTAGGCTGAACCGCCGGTGTAGCCGGCCCAGGCTAGATCGACGCGCGCTCTGGTGGCCGCCCAGGGAAAAGGAATCCGGCACCGATTCCGGGGTCAGCTCAGGTAGGCTCGTGCCGCCACCGGGTCTCCCTCCACCGTGACCGTGGGCCAGGCTAAGCTGATCCCGGGCGGCCGGCAGGCAGGGTAGGGCCCAGGCTGCAGGTAGGCTGAACCGCCGGTGTAGCCGGCCCAGGCTCGATCCGCGCGCCCCTGGCGGCCGCCCAGGGAAGAGGAATCCGGCACCGATTCCGGGGTCAGGCGCTAGCACGGGAGGGATAGGCTCGTGCCGCCACCGGGTCTCCCTCCACCGTGCCTCTCCCTATCCCCTTCCACTTTGCAAACGGGTCCCGTTCGCAGAGCGGGCCCCGGACGAGCAGCGCCGAGCAGCTAACGTAAGTAGACAGGACCCAAACGGCAGTCGGAAAAACAGGTTAGTAGATTGTTAGTAGACATAAGTAGACATAAAATTCAGGGGCGCAATTGTTTCTGTACACAAGTTACTGGGTCCTGCCAGCGACCCTAGAAGTTGACAGGACCCACCCCATGTCCCTCTGGCAAGCGGAACACAAGTCGCATGTAAACTCGTAGTTTTCCGTTAGTAGATATTAGTAGACGTAACAAAAAAATTTACAAAAAACATAATTCAGCACATAAAATAATTATAGAGCTCCCGGGTCCCGCCAACATCTTAAAGTTTTACCAATTCAGCATTTTGGGCAAAATCGGTAAAACTTCAAAAGTCCATAACTTTTTTGTTTCTTATCCAATCGGGCCGGACGCGTTTGCAATCGAAAGGTGAGAAGTTTGCGGTCAAAATGAGCTATAGAACTTGTCAATACGACCAAAAATAGTATTTTTTATCAATTTTAGAAGACTTTTGTACCTTTTGCCCATGCTATTCTTATGGAAAACTTCAAAAGCATTTAGCGAGTGGTTCCCAATGTCCGATTTCGACGTTCGAGACGGTTTTCGAATCGTCTGGTGGTATAAAATCAGGAACTGAACCAACCTAACGTCGGAAAAAAAACTTCACTTTTTTTTTGGACCACCCTAACCTCCCGGCAGGTTTGTAACTGGGCGCTTCGGCGCTGGCTTGAACCACGAGTCCAGCGTCCGCTTTCCCGCCATCTCTGCGGGCCCCTGGGCTGCGGTGTTAAAGGCAGTGTTGCCAGAAAAGTAGGCAAAACCCGCCCAACACACAGCTGTGTGGAGCGGGCGGTATTCACGCCTGCCTACTAGGCCATTCCCCTGCACCCGACAGAATCGGCCGCAGCTACCTGCGGCGCCATGTGACCCCAGACGCCTGGCTGCGACCCCACGCGACCCCAGGCGCCTCGCCGCGACCCCAAATTTTTTTTCTCGCGACCCCACTTGGGGTCGCGACCCCTAGTTTGGGAGCCGCTGCACTAGAGAGGTACACGTCAAGGTACAGGACAGCCGTGCTGGGCTGGGTGGGCCGCCCGCTACGCACAGCGCTGCCTGTGTACCTTACTATATGGTACACTATTGTACCGTGACTAAGGAACAAATTTGTTGCACCCTGCGGACCTTTGGCGCTGAGGTACAAAGTTCTGTGCATCCGTAGGAGAAACGCTTTTGTACCTTTCCACTTTACAGTCTGCAGAGCGGTGACCACTGAGCACGACTAGGGATGCGAAGGCGGTAAATTACCCGGTAAACTTACGGTAAATTACGGTAAGTAACCGTAATTTAGCGGAGAGCCGAAAAATCGGTAATTAACGGTAAAATTCGAATTTTATAGGTATTTTGCCTCATACACTTTCAATTCCCAATCTCAATGATAAAACAGCTTAATTAAAAATACTTAAACACATTTTTCTGAAAAAGCCAACCCACTTAGGGCCTGATAATGACTGACGTGAGCAGGAGTGGGAAGACGGTCGGGCGGTGACACTCTGGTTCTGCTGCAATGCTTTGCTTTAAACCTGCCGCCATCTCCTGCCAGTGCCCTTCTACTGCCACTGGAGCGTTTCTTCACTCGATGTGGAGGGTGAAGGAAAAACCCAGTCTCGTCGTCTCAATCTCCACTGCTGAGCTCCGTCTCGACGACTTTTAGTGTGTCAAACAAGATCTCCTCCCAAGCGCACTCGGCGTGGGTAGCATCTAGCTCTTTGCATCATAGTTTGTGTTTTTTGTCTTTTTGTGATTGATTCTCAGATCTGATACCAGTAAAAGAATTTCTCTTAAACTTTCAATAGGTTTCATCATTAGTATTACACAAAAAACCTATGTTTCCTACTTCGTTTCAACAAAATCACAAAAATATAGCACATATAATTAAAAAATGAATTTTACCGTTTTTTACCAAAATTACCGGTAATTTACGGTAATTTACCGTTTTTTACGTAATTGTGAAAATTACCGGCAATTTTGCATCCCTAAGCACGACACCATTTTAGAGAAGACCCTCGCTACCTCATCAACTTTCTATTTCTATCCACGTGGAGTCCACAAGGCTTGCTACAACATGTTTTGTGTGTAAAATTGCCAGCTCAAGGCTTGTATGCTCGAAGATTGCCGGTTGTTCGGTATGCACCGCACATGTGCTTACGACAACGTAGAACGATCGGCTGGTTATTAGAGTTCGCGATGGACTAATCTACCTCGACTGATGCACAAAGTGTCTGCCTCGACAAACCATGTTACCATCCAAGTTTCCTAAACCATACGAAGCGAGTAGGGATGTTGGGTTGCCACATCCACGTAGATTAAACAACTTCAAAATCAGCAAAGAAATGTCATTGAAGTAATGACGTAACCACGGGGTTACGATATGCCGCCATTTCTATAGTTTGAACATTTTTACAGCTCGCGGATGGCTGGAGTTGTGATCGAGGTGGTACATCATGTGCCACACCAAAAAAGACTGCATTACGTCCCATCCCCATAAAGAGTCTAAGACGTGCGCGTTCAATCCGCGTAGATGACCCATTCTATTCGCATGTGTGATCACATTATCTTAAACTGGTCTAATTTTATTCTTCTTTCCGGTAGGTTGACTTTCTTCTTGGAAATTACTCGTGTCTAGATGATTCTAATCAGATGTGGCAACTCTGACGTGAATCTACAAAGGCGATGGAGATCACCAGGATGTTCGCAGCTCAAGGTGCCCATGCCCACACCAAACCCAAACCCGCCATGGTACGATTCCTAGTAGCACCATCAATGGTTCCGCAGCAGCAGCAGCAGCAGCAGCAGCAGCAACCACAACGACGACGACGACAACAACAACAACAATAACAACAACAAAGAAAAACAATTTCAGGAAATCCTGGTAGGCGTTACTGTCTTTGTTTTACAAAATACTTCGGTGAATGGTTTATGTAAAATTTGACTAAAAACTTCCTGCTTTTTGGGTGATGTTGAGTTTGTTTTATCTCAGGGTTTGATCAGCGTCACGTGTGGGTCACAGGACAAATTTCAGCTTTCTAGCTCAAATTATTTAGAAGATAGTCAGGTCGTCAGCTCAGCTTGATTTTGCAGGGCAATGGTCATTCGAACACTACATCGACATTTTTATTCTAAAGTGTCATTCCTATTTTTAATTTTTGAACCCGCGAAAACCAGTTCCTATGAGATTTGTATGACTGTTGTACACAACAGGCATATGAAACAGACAGAACGTAAATATTCCATATGCTGCCGTATGATGTTGCATGAGGTGCCGTATGCAGAGCACCTGGAGCTCATATACCAACAACATGTAAGTACACAATCAGTATGGAGTAATCAGGCTAATTTGTAACATACAGAAATTCATGTAACTATGTATAGAAAATCGTAGGTGTCCTCTAAATATCAGCGTCCACACCCTATACAGACTTGTATTTTACTGGATGTTTTTTACTGGAGTTTTACTGGATGTACAACATACATATATCCTGTACGCCAGCCACACTGCAAAAAATAACAACGGGCAGAGTGACGGTAGCAACCGCTAATTATTTTCCGGCAGCGCCCGTCCTAAGAAAAGACGGCAATGCCGTACCTTTAATGGCACATATCTATGACAGATCGCAATGTACGGGACCACCGTAGAGGAAACAGTGCGCAAAACAGGGTACGGTAGAGCCTTATTATTCTTAGACTGTAACGTGGAAAACCTGGTCTTCTCGGTGGTACGGTGACGCCGTAGTTTGTGCTCCGTACACGAAGAGCGATGTCCAAGAGTGGCATGTACGGCGACACCGTACATAGACTGTCATTTGCCTCTAAATTTTTACAGTGTGCGTACAACTTTGTACACACACAGCGGACTTCCAACATACATTTGAATAACATACAACTCGTACGGTGCGTACGACACATATACAAATTGTATGCTGCCAGGTCCCTCACATACGACTTCGTATGCCGAGGGGCCACAACTCCTGAAATCATGTGTTCACACGTGTCGCCATCCATCCGCAATCCTTTGCAATCTACCGAAATCCTGTGCAATCATCAGAAATCTTTGAAATCCTCCGCAATCTTCCGCAATCCCGCGAAATCCCCTGCAATCTTCCGCAATCCCTTCGAAATCCTCTGCAATCTCACGCAATCCCTCCCCAATCCTTTGCGATCTTCCGCAATCCCTCCGAAAGCTGCCGCAATCCTTCGCAATCTTAGCGAAAACAATTCGTAATCTGCTTTTAATCGTCCAATAATTTCTTCACACTTGCACCCACCGCCCTTTTTTTAGTTGGCCTTACTTACGAGAGCCAAGCTGAGTGGGTGATTTGTTCCCTGCTAGAGATGGCTCATAATTGAACACATGTTCAAAGAAATTTCACCTGCTCCCCTGTCTGACATTGAAATGTTAAACGAATCCTTATCTCAAAATTTAGATTGCATTTTTTCATGTCATACTGCTATTTTAAAATTTTATGGAAAGGAGTGACATTTTTGACTTTCTCCACTTAAGAATGTTGCATTAATAAAATTTGTTTTGTTTGGTGTTCAGTTTCTGTTTTGAATTTTTCACATTTGCAGTGGCTAGTTCTATTCCACAGATGGTCGCAGTTGGTATATTGATAGATAAAACATTTTTCAAAAAGAAGTTTCTTATTCTTTCCCCCCAAAAATACAAAATCAATCTGAAAAAATTTCAGTGGAAACGGTTCTAATTGAGCTATAGCCTGCTCAGCTCTTCAGTTAAAGGTTTTGGAACACACCATGCTCTCCCAAGTAACTTGCTTCTATCAGTTATTGAGAGGTAGCAAGCATCTGTATAATGTGTGGGTAGTCCAAACAAAGCCTCTACTTCGGTTATTAAAAGACCGGTCTCATTGCCATCCTCAAATACCGGCAGGATTTTGTTCTCTATCCAGCAAAGAAAGAAATGTAATTAGATACAATATTTTGGTTAGTGGATCTGAAGAAGAAAAAGGCAATGTTTCTTGAAATATTTTCTTGATGAGTTTTTCTTAGTCGGAAACAAAAAACAAGGGAGAAGGAAACACAAAACTACTTTTGTGGTAAATAGGTAACTCGTTCTTTACGACCCGCCTCCTAGTAGGAAGAGACTATCTGGTTTTCTGACATAATCGTTGACGTATGACCAGTGTAAGCTTTTCATGTTTTAAAATGTGATCCTTTATGTCTCAGATCAAAGAATAAGAACAGACATGGTAGTTATACCGTGTGAAACTGGATGATGATAACCTGAAACAATTTATTGTAACTATTTGCGCCCCTATCGCTTCCCCCTGGATCCGCGCCTGGTTGGGCCTCTCGCGCGAGTTTGATTGTTAGAGTGTGGCAGCGGACCCGAGACCCGAGGAGGGGCCCGAGCCGCCCGAGCCCACTGAGCGCGAGCCGACCGCAGGACTTAGAATGAAAACTCCTCAGAATTTTATTAAGAGTACTCTAAAATATACTATTAAAAGTGTGAAAGATAGATTGGTATGATTCACGACAGTATTTCTAGATTACAATAGCATTACTTCCAAGTTTACAGCTGTTTTATTTTATGAGATTTAAATGTTCATTTACTAGTGAGGGTTAGGGACTTAGAATGAAAAATCGACGAGATTTGTTAAGTGTTCTCAAAATAATACTATGGAACTCAAAAAAAAAAGTTCATAGGTGGTAAGAACACCAGCATTTCCAATTTCAAATGGTATAACTGTTATGACTGTGGGTATTGTGTTCTGAGATACAAATGGCAACATGTTTGGTGTTCCACTGCACTGAGAACAATACTCGTTCTCCTATCACCAAGTAGAGCTAGGTGGGTGGTAAAGAACGAGTAAAAAAAAATTAAAGGCTACTCTACCTGACGTTGAGAATGAGAATTAGTTGTGAGTGTTGGCAGGCATTTCACTGCAGCAATGCGATAAGGCGATAAGGCTCAAGAAAATCTTGAAGTTGGTGGTTTTTAGAAAAAGCAGATAAGTCCTCTTGGAGTAACAAGTGACTTGCTGCCCAAACTCTCCCCGAGCCAACGTTGCCTTTAGTAGTCTCGCTACAGCGTAAACGTTTTGCGCTTTCGTGGCGCGACTTCATAAACCCACATTACGGAACTCGGAACAGAATATAATTAAATGTAAATACATAAGAAACAGAGTGATCTCCCAACATCGTCTGAGATTGTTTTAACGCTCCCTGTCTGTAAAATGAAAATTCAACCCACGAAAATAAGCGCAATCATACTCCAATATTGTGAAATCCGTCGCAATCTTAGTGCGATCTTGTGAAATCCGTTGCTATCTTATGAAATCCGACCGCAATGATGTGAAAGCACGTACGTGCAATCAATGAAAATCGTGCGCAATCATTGAAATCCTGCGCAATCATTGAAATCCTGTGAAATCATTGAAATCCGACGCAATCCATGAAATCCTGCCATCTTTGCAATCACGTGTTCACCCAAAAGGGGAGTTGTGGCCCCCTCGTCGTATGCACATACAGTTCATATGCACGGAAAAAAATGACTTCATTGTGAGGATCAATTTTTGTCGATGGGAATAATTCGATAGCTAAAATCGAGAATCCGATACCCACAGTCAGGAGCTGGTTGTCACGACCGGACACTTGTACGATGAGAACTAAGCTGGAGTTTGTTCCATTCTTACAAGTGCCCGGTCGTGACAACCAGCTCCTGGCTATGGGTATCGTATTCCCGATTTCAGCTATCGAATTTCGCCTTTCGACAAACATTGATCCCGACAACAGAATTATTTTTTTCCGTATGCAAAACACATAAGATTTGTATCACAACATTTTATACAAAACGTATACAATCGATTGTATACAGTATTGCATGCAGTCTGGTTTTCGCGGGAACTACTGTGCATGAGTTGAAGCAAGGGGTCCCGGACACAGTCTTCCTCCCCTGCGCACCACGTGGAGCGGTCGAGCACCTGCAACAGTACCAATTCGGCTCGGCTCACCTTTCCCCGCTGCTTTCACGTGACACCATAAAATCTGAGATTTTCAATGAAATCTTCTAAAATAATTGGCTGCTAACTTTGGAATGGCACTGCAGCAGTGAACGAAGCAGATTTAGTTTTGCCTCTCTGCAAAGCTTGATAAAAATCGTAAAGAGAATTGTGGTTTTTCATAAAAGGCCGTGCTAATAATAACTTAAAATGAATGAAAAATAAAAATGATTAAAAAACCGACTAAGTAAGGGGTCGTCCACCTATTACGTCACGCTATTTTGGGCACTGTTTGACCCTCCCCGCCCCCTCCCCCCATGTCACGCACCGTCGACAAAGACGACACCTCTCTCTTTGTGACGTCACATTTTCAAACTTGTCAAAACATAAAAGAAAGCGCAACGCCGAAAATAAAACTGTAGAAATCGATACCTCAGTTCGACAAAGACCTAGTCCGCGGATGAGCTTCGGCCAGGGCCTGGAAACGCCTAAGGTGGCGCGTGGACGCGGCGCGATACCGGTGACGTCACGGCGTCTCCCCCCACCACTACCTTCCGCTCGCCACGGCTCGGTTGTAGTGCCTGGCTTCTCTAAGCTTCTAGTCACTAATATTTGTTCGAATGGTACATGTACGGCACTTTTTGTGTTCTAGAAACATGAAGGGATAATTTAAAGGTGAGAATACACATTTTATTGCCCCCTTTGAATGACAGAAAGTGGATAAGAAGATCGACGAGCAGCCGAGCATCCCCGCTTTGGCGGTTGGGGGAAGCTTATGTGAAAAACTACGTCGATTTGAGCGAAATCGTGGTTGTATTCGGATAGCTCGTAAAATTTTGCGTGTTTTAGGCCTTTAGTCACCGCGCTATCACCAATATGTGCGTTGTAATAACATATCTTGCGGTGCCGCACTCGGCGTCGTCTGCCAGGCCGCGGTCGGCTGCTGGAGTATGGCAAATCTGTTGGTACGCAGTCACTGTTGTTGGGTTCCAAGTTGATCGGAACGGGTATACACGAAAATACAGGTTCGTTTTATTATGCTCTGTTTTTGTGTCATTGTAGTTTTGCACCACAAAACAATGTATGTTTGATATAAATTTAATCCGTTTGTCGTTGCATTTGACATCTATCACAAGTCAATCTAGAATATCAGTTATATTAGCTGTTTATTCTTGTTTATTTGGACAACAGTTAGAGTGTTAATATACCGATAACGATAAATTATTGATCCCGTCGTGTATTATAATTTTAATTTAGACTCTTAAACTTATCTTCTAATATTTCCACCTTTTTTTTATAACACTTTTGTTTTAGAGAAGATCGTTTACACACATTTAAGGTTAAATGGCCCACTGGCTAGAAAAATGAGCTATGCTGTTTCTAGTGATTTTAATTGGTATGTTCACCAGAGGTGAAGAAGAAGTTATACATTCGTACATGTTTGTCATTTCCTTCTTTAAGGGTGCCTTGTGCTGGACAATGGAAATGAGTGAATTGAGTGATAATCTTATTGAAGAGCAACAAGTCACTACATTTCCTTGTGAAATATGTGGGAGAGTGTTGCAATCTAAAAAGGGGTATACCAGTCATGTGGCTTCTCACAAATCTCCAATGGAAAAACAAAGGTGCGAATCCCTACCCTTAAAAGGCACTAACAAAGTTTAGTACCTTTCACACCTTTAGCTCACCCAGAAAAAGCCATTCTTGTTTTCAGAATAATATTCTAATGTTTAGGTGGTTTGCTTACTATAATACAAACCAAGAATGCCATACTATTCTTTAGAATGTAACACCCTAATCCACACACATACTACGGTTTAGTATGTTTGTATAGTACGTAACATACTATTCTTCAGTGGGTAGTCCCTTTAACTAGGAAAAAAAGAGACCCGGGCAAGATTCGAACTTGAAACCTAAGCATTACGGTTCACTTACGGTGACCACTAGACCACTGAGATGCCGTGATGATTTGGCTCTAGACTGCCCATGTTATTCAACAACCTAGCGCTCGGGCGTTCCTGGAGCGTCACCCAAAAAACTGATTACTTGATTTCAGTTAAGAAACATACTAATTCGTCCCTCTAATCGAATCTTCTTAAGAACATACTCAAGATGAGAACATGATCTAAGAACATTTGTTATCTTAAGAAAATTTCTAGCCACGGTGCTTAAATTAAGTACTTGCTCTAAGCACCATGTATTCTTGTCTCATACTCTTAAAAACATTCTTTATTTTAAAAGATGTACTTAGAGAATGAAAACAAACATGCATTCAACACATGTTAATGCAACAGCACAAAACAAATAAGAGTGGGAAGTGGGAACACAATAGCGCCCCTGCTACCTGAGACACTACACATTTGATTAAAGGTTTTTTACTTTTAATATCAAGCACACCTCCAGGTGTGCGAATAACTATTTGCTCACTTGCAGGTGAGCAAATGCTTATTCGCTCACTTGCAGTTAAGTAAATATAGTTGAACCAAGAGTTGAACTCATCCTAATAGGCCCTACAGCATTACCCCGCTACTTGTTTTTAAAAAGTACGGGTTTATTACAAAACCAACTTAGATATAACGTAATAACTTTTACCCAGGCTTTTAAGACTCGGTTTAGAAGGTTTACTTGGTATCGGTCCACATCAAAAGTTAAAATAGAGTTCGGATAATGTATAGCTTGCATGATATGACTATTATGACTGATAATACAATCTGGGATGTTTCTGTCATATAAAAATAGCTTTTATCTGTGGTATTTTGTACTATTCTTATGAGAGTTGAAGTTTACTTATCGGATGACTTGGAATGTTAAACAATGGTTTGGATAATGGAGAGCTTACATCAGCGTTCGTTCCCTTCTCTCAAAATAGAATGTCTCTGTGATATTATAGGCCTTTCTCATTACAGTGTACATAAGGTGATATAATTTCTAAATTTTATTAATATATGAGTTAAATTAAGAAATTACACTGGTAAAACAAATGTGCAAACTTTGCGCATCATGATGCGCAAACTACATTTCAGTATGCGCATTCTATTTAAACATCACCATAATGCGCACACCAGTGCGCATCAGCCATGTGTTTGAAAAATCAACATGATGAAAAATCAAATTTCATAAAGCAAATATAAATTAGTGTAGAAACTTTCCGAACTATGGCTTGTTAAGAAGCTTTTGATGGATTGTACATCCACACCAAGTGACATGCCACTGTCACTTTGACAAAGTGGCGAAAGTCCCTAGGAAGGCGTTGATTTTACAGTAAGGATTTTTTCCTGCAGCTAGTGTCTAGCAGTGACTTCAGGTGAACAGCAACTTCAGTCTCAAACACAAACAAGGTAATGATGTGTGGTTTAGATGTGGTCCACAGATTATTCGAAGCAAATAACTGCAGGGAATAGTTTCTAAAAGAAAGTGTATTTTCACTGCTTTCCCTATAAAGAGTATTTCTTGGGGCTGTTTGCCTTGAATAATGTGCGGACCATATCTAAACCACACAATATTACCTTGTTTGTGTTTGAGACTAAAGTTGCTATTCACCTAAAGTCACTGCTAGACACTAACTGCAGGAAAAAATCCTTACTGTAAAATCAACGCATTCCTCCGGACTTTCGCCACTTTGTCAAAGTAACAGTAGCATGTCACTTGGTGTGGATGTTCGACCCATCAAAACCACCTAAGCAAGCCATAGATCAGAACGCTTTTAAAATAATTTGTATTTCCTTAGTGAAATTTGACATTTTAACAGTACTTTACTAAATAGTCTGCATACCTTCATTGTTTACATTATGCAGCCTGCACCACGGCCTTCTGCAACTCTTTTTCGCGTGACTTTACTAATTTGCGAGCGACGGGGAGAGGAGGGGAGCGGGGGAGGGGAGAGGCCGGAGGGGCGCGCGGGCTTCTTCCTTAAACATCGGGCTCGCTGCACCGCCAAGCCATTACGCCCATTACTGTGCACAAGTGTGGACTCGCTTGCTGGGCACGCTGGGGCTCGTCGTCTGATTGTGCTGCGCTGCTGCGCTTCCCGTCAGCATCAGTGTTCGCACCACCGTACAGACCTGACCTTCCTCAGTCACCGGACTTGTCAGCTGGGCCAGCTGGGCGCTCAGAACGGTCGTGTTTCAGGCGTTGTGAAAGTTCTTTTCACCAGCTTGCGTGTTTGTGCCGCACATTATGGACCCTCAAGTCGTCAAGTGGCTTGAAAATAACTCCCTCTCCGAACTCGTATCGGTTTTTGCGAGTAAGTACACTTTTGCCGACCAACTGAAACCTTCCGTAGGCCTATGTGACAGATTTTGTGTTAGTGACGTTATTTTTCCTGGCACCCTTGAGTCTGTAAGTGTTTCAGAAGCATCAGCTATGATGTATAAGTTAAGGTTAGTGCGCCCTTCATCATTCGCCCGTGCTCCGTGTTCTGCGTCAGTCAATCTTGAACTATTTAAGATAGTTCGACGGGTCCTATTAACGTTGTCCGATCTCCCAGCGACGCTTCAACGTTGTCCGATCTCCCAGCGACGCTTCAACGTTGTGCGATCTCCCAGCGACGCTTCAACGTTGTCCGATCTCCTTTTCGGTCTGAGCGTGCATTGGTTTACTAAAAGCTCATTTTGGAAGTCAAATCTTGATCAAATTTGAGGTGCTTTGGTAGCTTTTGATTTGTCAGAGACCAAGGAATAAGGATATCAGTTTATATTTTACAAAACTTGAAACACCGCGACGTGGTATGATGTTAAACTTCATGTTCACGCCGCGCGCCGAAAAGGACATCGGACAACGTTGAAGCGTCGCTGGGAGATCGCACAACGTTGAAGTGTCGCTGGGAGATCGGACAACGTTGAAGCGTCGCTGGGAGATCGGACAACGTTAATAGGACCCGTCGAGTTGCTGAACAACGGTTAGGGAGGTTATGTTTCTCAGTAACATAACCTTGCGCTAAACATGTGCTTTTGATTACTGCACTTCTTGAGGTCTTCATTCCTAATTTGGTTTTGGTCTTTTTGTGGCGGCCTAGGTCAGAACCTTACCAGCTTTCGGAGAATTATGGGACTTAACGAAAATATTTTAAAAGAGTTCATCCCTGAGGCAGGCGTAAGGATTGAACTTCTTGATTGTTTGTCCCAGCTTACGGTACCTTTATTTTCTATTGGTTTTTAAGATGTCCTGTACTTTTCTCGCTTGGCCTCCCCTTCTTATTCTGCACAACATTTGTTTTGGTTAATAGGTCACTAAATCTACCCCAGATGTTGCTACTGGTACCTTTGAAGTTGACAATAGTGCTGGGTTACAAGTTTTAAAAGTGGTACCTGTAAGTTGCTCAGTAGGTTAGTTCATTTTAAATATAAAGCAATAATTTAATTTAATTACATATGCATCTGCTTTTGTACAGGTCTCAGATTCAAATGTTCCATTTGAGGACTTGCAGACAACCCCATCTTGTAATCCTTTTGACGACTTGGATACATCCACATCTTGTAATCTTAGTGACAACGATTTGGATGAGGACTATGTTCCAACGCCCAAGATACGTAAAACTTCTTTGATCAATGCGGCTACGCCAAAGAAGAGTACAGCGACTGGCTCAAGTTCAGTAAGTTACTTGTACCACTACCATTTCCTTTCTCATTTTTCTGTGTGTAACCTTTGATTATACTGTTTCCAGAAAAGAAGACAACCTTCTGGCATTCCTAAACACATTCTGGCATATAGAGCCTTAGAGATTCTTAAGAAACTAGTAAGTCATATGCATTTATGAAGTGCTGCTGCTTTTATTTTGTAATGTTTTTTTCTCCTTCTATTGCAGGACTTAAAAGCTTATTTATTGGATGACGTGTGCTCTGCACATATTGTTCGGAAATTTGATGAACTTGGAGGCTTATCTGAATCGGACAGATCTACAATCGTAAATGTACAGCAAAATTTTTATTGTCAACTACTCCAGTGTAAGTTTCAGAAAAGTGCTTTGGTTTGTTTTCAAAGTTTAATTGTAATGAGTTTTTATTAGAAAGTCTTTGATTGCAGGATTGGTGCCTCAGAATACCAGCTTATGGCCACTAAAATATGTGACATTTTTACTGATGAGAAACCTGTAAGCAAGTCTCATTATTTTCTGTTAACTTTAATATTGACTTTTGATTATAACTTGATTCTTTTTCAGGCAGTCTATTTTCCCCTCCCACTTCTGTTCAGAGAAATTTTACTGGGAAATTACCAAACAGGATACGCAACATACGATATTGGTTATCAAAGAGTGGTGGGAGCATTACAACTTCTGCATCAACATCATCATGTGTCACAGATTGTTCGGAGTTCACTGAACCAGCTGAGCTTAAAGGTAACAGATTCAAGTTTTATTAACGTCACAAATATGACAAATGTATTTTTATGTGGCATATTATTTCAGGAACTACTGATCGTAATGATGCTGATTTAAGTGATGCTATAAATTCTCTAAATCACACAAGCCTGGATTCTTGGCCTGTCATACTTGAGCACTGGTCAACCACACATACTTTAAGGCGTCATGAACTGGAAAACTCTACAACAGGTGTAAATGAATATAGGAAGTGGGATGTACTTAAAACATCAAATGGCCACTTGCTGGTAAATTTTACCTTCATTTCTTTTCTTTTTTTGTGCTTTGTTTTTGTTTATTTTTTTCTCTTACTGTCACAACTTTAATGAATGTTAGTTAATGTAGATTTATTCCTAGCTTTCACAAGACTTCAACGAGCTCTATCCTGGAAGGGAAAACCTACTTATCTCTCAGTGGGCACTGACTCGGAAGCATATCATTTCTCTAGCCAAAAGAGACACTCCAAAGACCGATCTGGAAACAAGAGAACTAATCGAAAGAGTTGATTCTTTGCCTGAAGGTGTGCAATTTTTTCTTTTTTTTTTTCTTTTGTATATCTATTAGTAACTGGGTCCCAGGAGCAGTAATGCTCAATTTGAGGGAGTTATTTGTATTCTATTATATGCACTTTTTATAATCATTATATTATATATTATATGCACCATTTATTGAGTATATGCATTTATCATGTGATTTTGGTTCCAGGTCAGCAACAAGATATTCTTGTTCTTTCTATCCTTGTTAGTCCATGCTGCAAACGAGGAAGAGGCAACTCAGGAGTGGCCCTACCTCTTCCATCAACTGCTCGCAAGGCTTTCATTATACATGTTAAGGTGTGTAGAAATCTTTAAATGGCAAACATTTTGTTTGAAATTAGAATTTCACTAATTCAAGCCCAATGCTGACATTAATGCCTTTGTTTCCAGACTGCTAATGATGTGTCTCGTACCTTGAGAGAACATGTTGCCACCCTACGTTCCAAGAACCAAAGCTTTCAGCCGTCTATTGTTGTTGTGGGCCCATCATTAGCAGAAATTTCTGCTTCTTATGTGCAAATTGATGACGAGAGGTACCACATGAGGACACCTCTCGCTGCTGTAGACACATGCTTCAAAGCTTTCTTTGCTTTAGATGCTAAGTATCCTACTGATGCATACCCAGTGTGGCTTTTTATTCAACATTTTTTTAATAATATTTTTACTAAAAATGAGATGAATGTTACAAGAGTAGCCACTGTGATAAGTTCTTTGAAAGGAATGGCTAGAAAAGCTGCTTAAGTGTTTCTTTCATGAATCTGCAGGGTAGCTTTACTTTTTCTTGCTTGTGTAATACTGCACGAGTCTTAAACTTTTGACAGTTCTAAGATATATTCTGGAAATCCATCTTTACTTTTAATTTGTAGTGGCGTATTCTTGTTTTATATGTGGTACTGAATCTCAGACTATTACTGGGCTATGCTGTCACATTAGATTTCTGCACCCACATTCATACTTAATGATATATAGATGTTGTCACTGTCCACTGTCCAAATGAATGTGCCACACTTAAAAAATTACGCGACCATTTATTTAAAAAGCACCCTGAAAATAATCCTGAGGCTCATCCCATCAATGTTCCAAATGAGCAGTTTGATCAGAGAGATAATTTAGGTAATAATGCAGATCTTATAGATAACCATGATAATGCTGTTGGGGCTGCTGTTAATTACGAACACCCTCATCAACTCTCTGTGGAGGAATTTAAACTTGCTTTATATAAGTCATCTCTGTCTTTGTCTGCGAGATTGTATGCAAATCCAGCATTAAATAGGACTAGGGTACAAGAAATTTTAGACTTAACATCAGATTTTGCAGGTGCAGGTTTCCTTGATATTTTAAAAACTAAAACTTTGTCAATGTTACAAGATTATAATGGCCTTCAATCTGATGTTGATGATTTAAAATTAATGTTTGAATCCATGCAAAGTTCATTGGAAGGTTTAGATACAGAGCATATGCGTATGAATGCTCTTAGAGATAATAAGTGCTATATTGACCCCAAGCAATTTTACATTGGCGAAGGAGAGACTTTTAAATATGTTAATGGTCAAAAAACTCGTGTGCCAATTGATTTACATGGTCAATATATTTCCATGCCTAAAGTTTTGCAGTGTTTTTTCTCTCTCCCTGGAGTCTTCCAGTCTACAATAGACTATGTTGAAAAGCTCAAAACTTCTCAAGATTTCACAAATATTATTCAAGGGCAACTTTGGAAAAGCATTGAAGAAAGGTTATTTGTAAATCGTCAAGTTTTCCCACTTGTGCTGTACTTTGATGATGCAGAGCCCAATAATCAGACGGGTTCTCATTCTACTGATCATTCTTTAGGCTGCCTGTATTACTTTATACCATGTTTACCACAGCATTTGCTGTCACAGCTGGAATATGTTTTTGTAGCTGCTGTGTTTCTTACAGATCATCAAAAGAGGCGCAATAGTGAGACTTTTCGATGTGTTTTGAATGATTTAAAAAAATTGGAGACAGAGGGAGTTGAAATTACTGGTGGTTTACTAACTCTAAGGATATTTTTCGCTGTTGTCCTCATTATAGGGGACAACAAGGGAGTAAATGGGATTACAGGATTTACTGAGTGTTTCCGGGCTAATTTTTTTGTAGGATTTGCAGAGAACACAGAGATGTTACTCAGTCTCAATATTGGGAAAATTTAGAAGCTCTTCGCAACCAAGTTAATTATGAAAATGACCTGCTCGTAAATGATGTATCTTTGTCTGGTATAAAAAGAGAATGTGTATGGAATGAACTAGGTTCTTATCACTGTACAAATAATGTAAGTTTCGACTGTATGCATGACTTTTATGAAGGTATTTGTCATTATGACCTCAGTATAATTTTATTAGATCTAATTGAAAATAATTTCTTCTCTCTACAAACTTTGAATGAACGTGTTCAGTTTTTTGACTATGGACTAGACTCTGGCAACAAACCCACAATTATTACTTTGGAACATTTGCGCAGAGAGAAGTTTAAAATGTCAGCCTCGGAAATGAATTGTTTTGCTAGAAATCTTGGACTGATGATTGGAGATTTAATACCGGAAGGGAATGTTTGCTGGAGCTTGTACCTTAAATTAATAAGCATTCTTGATATTGTTACTTCGCCTTTTGTAGACACAACTGCTGCTCCTTATCTTGCTACTTTAATTTCTGAACACCATGAAATTTACCGTAATGTATTTAGGAAAACTTTGAAGCCTGAATTCCATCTAATAGTCCACCTTCCTCGTATTATGGGTCTTATTGGTCCATTACTGCATGTATGGTGTATGAGGCTTGAGGCAAAACATCGTCCAGTTGTAAAAATTAATGCTAATTCACAACCATGTCGTAACAATCTACCCTTGACTACTGCTAAAAGGTATTCTTTGAGCCTTGCTGCTAAATTTCTCAGTGCCCAAAGTTTTCCAGATTCTATTGTATTTCATTCCGAAGAAAGTCTTTTAGAAAATTGTGAGACATATCAATCACTTCAGCATGTTTTGCCTAATAGTTATTTAGCTTGTAGTCAAAATGTTAAAATTTGTGGCACCACTTATGAGAAGGAAATGGTTTTAGCAGTAAAATACTTAAATGACTTGCCAGTCTTTGGCAAAATAGAATGCTTTGTTAAGCCAACAGTAAATACTGATATGTGCTTCTTTGTACTCAAATTATATTTGACAAATGGATTTAATGAGCACATGCACGCATATGATGTAACAGTCTCTGAAGACTGGCCTTTTGTGTCATACCCTGAACTCCTATCATTTTATCCAACAAGCTGCAGGACTGGTTCTGATGGATTATCATATGTTACATTCCGCCACACCCTTTAGACTAGAGTTGTATTTTGTAAAATTGTAAAATAAAAATTATAAAATTATATTTTTGTTATATTAAAAAATGTTTTAATTCTCGATATTTTAATGCTGTTTTTGGTTTCCCTAAAAGCAAATCCCCGAAACCCCTTGAAATACATTAGCACACAGATGCTCTAATTGCGAGATTAGAGCTTAGATTAGATCAACAGAAACATATATTATTTTTTTTTAATTTGAAAAAAAATTGCACAAATCTATGACATTCATCGATGTTATTGTATCAGTTCCCTCTTCTTTTACTTCAATACGCTCGTTGTCATACATGTAATCCTTAGATTTGTTTTGCAGGCGCAAGGTACTTATTACTTATCTCAGAGGAAATGTTACATTTTTCTAATGAAACAAGAGATGTATAATTTCAATTAGTAGAACTAATTTATAAAGTCAAGTAAACACTAAATACTGTAATTTTGATAGAAAAACAAGGCCTCTTCGTCGTGGTTTCAATCATTTTGCTAAAAATTATAATATATTTCTTTTTAAAATAAAAAAGAAGTCAAATTTTCAAAATTTCTGTGAGAGCGATTTTGATAAAACTTCGAAATTGCATTTAGAATAAACAATTCTATAACTGTTGTAAATTTTATCAAAATCCCTTGGGCCAGATTTTTTGTCCCATAGGGGCAATGTAGAACAACTGACTAACGTTTCGACTGTAATAAATAATTGCTTTTTTCAAAACTTGCTACACCATATTGTACGGAAGGTCCAAGGGATCAGACATACACTTATCTGTTACCAAACGGCACAAGTGGAATTGTCTCTAAATGTTTTCACAATACTGTGAGATAAATCAATTTGTCTCCTTTTTCTGTTTGGTTTAAAGGAGACATCCTAGCCAGCCCGCAGACCAGAGAGGTTGATCAGAGACATAAAGAATCCAAGTCAAATGTCTCTAAGCAACACTGTTTTCACACGGGCCAATTTCAACTATCTCCTTAGTCCGCTAAAATTGAATGGCAAAATGAGTCAAGTCGACTCAACTCATTTTTCATTAGCTCATATCTTAGAAAGTATTGTACCGAAGTAAACAATTTTTTTCTGGAAACGTGCGTTATAAATAGCAGAGTAACCTCCAATCAAAATCTCATTTTGGGTATAAGTCACTTATCCCCTTCTTCCGCTTCACGGATCAAGTTTTCATACACAATAGGCCGTTACCAGAGACTCATTTTCTCTGGGCCTGTATATGAGATATAGACACTCAAAATATAGGAAATGTTGCCGATAACCTGTTTCGACTTGCAACTTTAATACAACATTCTTCCATCTGTTCTGCAGTTACCATTCATGAGGAACTTTGGGGACGTCATGAGCAGGGGCGGACTGGGACTAGAAGGGCCTGGGCGGGGCGACCGCTCAGGGGCCATTTTTTCCCCCAACACTCCCCAATTTCCGCTTTCGCCATGTTTTTAACTTTTAATAGCACTGAAAATGGAGGAGTCGCCTTTTTCGATCTTTGGAGAGCGACTTTTCTGTACCAAATTAGGATTCTCCTGGGAGAGTGACATGGATGAACATCACTCTACTAGGTGGAATCGACACGATTCAAAGGCTTCGCCCTGTTAGTCTACGACTGCTCTGTTCATTGTGGTAAATTTTAGGCTGAAGATTTGTACAAAGTACCTGTCCCCTGTCCCGTGTACATAAACACTAATACAGCACGAACAGCATATTAATTTACAGGCGAGAGGGGCTGATGAAAAGTGCGACCCTAGGCTGGTCTGCCAATTTGATTTTAATGCAAGAGCTGAAGACGAAATGCACAAATTTGTGAGTTGACCATTTTACTCATGCGTTCCTGATCGTTTTCTGGTGGGTCAGGGTCAGGCAACGGTCTGCGCTACTTGCAACCGCACGGTATCCGGAGCGGTTTAGCGACTTTGACATTCAATTTTAAATGCAATCTCGCGTTGATTTCTGAATTTAAATAAATATTTGCGGCTTTAGAGTGGCGCGGGCCGTTGCTGTTGCTGGGACCAACCGGAAGAACGACCAGAAAGGCCCGCGTGAAATGGTCAATTGAAACATGCTACACTGTAAAAAGTAGTTGTCAGGAGACGAGAGGTTGCGCGACGAGCACCTTGTTCTCGAACAAAGGAGTTGTTTTTAGTATAACACTTAAAAATATCCGTATGTTCTTACCATATGGCCCCATACAAGAAACTGGTGTGTATGGATCGGTATGGATATGTTGTAACGTGACAACAAAACTGTTGTTAACTTTTTAACTAACACATTTTGTCGGAGAACAGTGAAGTTTGTAATTAATAACCTTTCTGCGCAGTAACAAGACAGAAACACTTTTTTTGAATGAAAGAAATTTTTTTGAGCTCTTGACCTCTGACAAAAAGTTTGTTTGTAAACAACATATGTTGTTTAAAAAGTTAACAACACTTTTGCTGTTAATCAACAACAAAAATTTTTACAGTGTAGGTGGTGGTAGTTGCGTTTTTTTTTTAATCAAGTCATCTGCGTCGTCGTCGTGTGCTATGTTTTTATACAATATCTCGTTCAGTGCCAAATCCGAACTTCTGTCGACGATTCTCATAATTTTTAATTTTTTTAAAAATATTTCGAAAACTACTGTCAAAGTAACAAACAAGAGCATCCGCTAATCCAAGGAAAAAACCTTAAGTCTAAAGGACGTCATTTTTCCTATTCAAGTCAAAATATAGTCCTCCCAGGACTTAAACGTCACAATAATGACTGTCAAGGACCCCATTTTGACATCATGTTCTCCTTGGGATGTTCATTATGGTACAGGCTTATTGATGCATTAGTGAACCTTTTCAATTCACAGATTACTTTGATGTGTGCTGTCATGAAATTGGCTTCAAATCAAATCTGATATTAATAAAATTTATTTCTGTAAAGTTTCAGTGGCTTATGATGTTGAATGTAAAATTGTTGATAAATGTACTATGGTGATAACAAGTGGAGACAAAATCTTAATACACAGTATTCAAGGTTTTTACTCGTTCTTCGGACTCTAAATTTTTTAAAGTACTATGTTCAGAGCGAGCATTGTGCTTCCCACTGTACGAAGTTATATGATTTAACTTCAAGTGTAAGAGTACAATGCATATGTTAAGGGTAAAGTCGAGAAACCAAGTAATGTCAAAAATAACCCACAATGTCGACATTTACTAGGGGTCTTTGGTAATGCCATACTACCAGACATTAATCACCAATTTTAACATAACTCAAGGCACATTGGGTCGTATCAAATTGAATGTTTGGGCAATGATGTAGAGTATATTGAGTAATCTCAAGCAATATGAACCGATCTGCACCATAAAAAGTGATTTCTTGTTGCTCAAGGTGATTTCCTGGTAGAATTGTTTACTTTCCATCTGGAATATTGAAAATGCATATGGTTTTTTGTAACCAGCTCGAAAATTTTGACATGGAATGTGATATCCAGTTTTAGACTTCCCACCTGGAAACAAAATCCAGAGGGATTTTATTTCCATTTAGAATATTTCCATCACAGCACTGCCTGCATGCTGCCTGTCCATTTGAACTGTATGTATGATAAGCCAAACATCACACGAGGCATCCAACATTACTCAATGTGTGCAAGGTACTGTTGACATAAACCGGGTAATGTTTGGAACAGCAATGCCGTGCTGTAGTGTATATTTACAGTACTCCAGGACCTTGGTTGATGTTGACATTACTCAGGGTTTATAATAAACAACACTCAGTAAATATTAGCTGGTTATAACCTTATCTTCACTAACGAACCAACTGATCTTTTCTGCAAACCGCAAATGTTCATACTTCATCTTATCATAAAACAGAAACAACGAAATCAAGCTGCGGTTCCTCAAAAACATAGAGCAAACAATCTGAATGAAGCAGACCAAAAGCAGACGTCACACCAGCCGGCGAGCACCTCAGTATGAATACTAATCTGAATAAAACTTAAGGCTGCCATCAGTATTGCCAACACAAACTTCCATTCATCACGACCGATTTTTACGCCCATATGCTAATAAAATTCCCTGCAAACAAGTAAACTTTAAATAATTATTGTTATTTATGTTAGAAAATGATGTCAATCAAACACGCAAACGTCCACACATTTCTCTTTTTTTCTTATTTTCAGTTTTATGGTTACCTACCCCGTCATCCCGTTCCCATCTCGCCCTCGTAGGACCTCCGGGTGTCACTCTTTCCACTGGCTCCGCCTTTTAAGATTTGAATAGATTCAATCTAGTGGGGCGAAGCCAATTAGAGTCACTTTGATGACTCTTTTTGAGTCAAATCATCAAATGTCACTCTTTTGAAGCGATTTAAAAAATTCCAGAAAAGACTCGATTTGAGTCGTTTTAGCGAAAGTCACTTTTACTGAGCGATGAAAAAATACTCCGCTCATTACGGGCGAGAAATGTGACTAGTACATTTCCAGTGAGGGAAAAAGCGAATTACTTTGTTTTCAAAATAATAATTCTTGTTAAATGTTACATTGTTTTATTCCACAAATGCAATAACAGGTAAATGGTAACAAAAACAAAATAGATGTCCAGATCGCGGCTGTGTGTGTGCATGTGCAGGGTTGCCACAAATTAAATTTTTTAATTAATACCCTGATTTCTACCCTCCCCCCCCCCTTTTTCTGGAATTTCCCTGACCTTAAAGTCCTGCATATCGATTCGATTAATCAAACGCGAGCGAAGCGAGCGTCATTTATCGACAAGCTTCTGACTTTTGTCACGCAAATCGCAGTGTTTTTGTTAACATCAGGCAATTTCCCAGGCTCAGTCAAATCTGCATTTTTTTTCCTGAGTTTCTATTCAAATTTCGATAAGTTTTCCCCCGATACTTAGCCCCCCCCCCTTAAATAAATTTCCTGACTTATAAGTACTGCATACCGATTCAATCAATAATACACGAGCGGAGCGAGGGTAAATTTTTCTTTTTCAGAGTAGAAAAAATGACTACTTTTCGACAAGCTTTTGACTGTTATCACCCCAGTCGCAGTTTTTAGCAGATGATACGAATGTATCAGCCTGCTTGTACTGTCATACAGCGAGCAGACTGCAGAGAGCAGCGCAGCGAGCGGAGAGCAGCTAGTGTGGTATTATATTATACACAGGGGGGAAAATGTCTGCGCGCGGCGCGCGCCCCGAGCCCCGCGCGCACTGTTCCTCGCCCCGCCACCTCTCAGGCCGCCGGGCGGCCGGGCCGCGGCCGGTGTCCCCTCCCACCCTGCGCCTCCCCCCTCCCAGCCCAGCGCGACAGCACTCCGCTTCCCTGCGGCGGCGACGCGTAGAGATTTCTACCATACGTATCATCTGCTTTCAAGTTCCGGTCCTCCGGAACTTTTGGTCACGGTCGCGTAGTCTGTTTTAATATCAGGCAATATTACGGGCTCAGTCAAATCTTTAATCTTTATCTGAGTTTTTCCAAATTTTCTGCGAGTTTTCCCTGAATTTCCACATCGTTTTCAACGAGGGGGCAACCACTCGTGAAATCCTGTGTACAAACCCTCGGAAATCTCGATGAAATCCTGCGAAATCAAATTGAGAAATCTCAAGAAATATTATAAAAAATCTCACAGAAATCAGTGAAATCTCATGAAACCTTGAGGAATCCCATGAAACCTCGTGAAATCTTTTAGAATGTTGTGGAATATGGTATATATTTGTAAAATGTACCCGTATGTACAGTTAAATGCCCTAATTTCGGACTTGTGCCCTAATTTCGGACAGTTTGCAGAGAACTGCTTATTTCAACCTATTTCGGTCACCTTTTGAGATATTTGAAATCCAAAGACGGCATCGTACAGTTTGCAGTATAGAGTACCATATTTCGTCAAGTCGGTTGAAGTACCTTTAAAATTTTACAGCACACAGGAGTTTAAAGTTTAAAAAAAGCATACAGAACAAAATTGCTGATTTGAAATAAGCTCCCCCAGAAACCGGGGCTCATGTAGGTGTGAGCTGCCCTGGGGGTGGTCCTTTCTCGAATGAATGTTTGGTATTTTGGCTACAGAACTACATAAATTATTATTTTTGAAGTCAACCAATTTTTGGTACGGAACGATTTTCGAAAGTGCTACAATTTCGGACAGTCAAATTCTGTGGCATAGAATTACATTTGTTTCCATGTTTGTGCCAAAGACTTATGTTTTCACCACCAGGAAGAAGCGAAATTGTACTTTTGACTATCACCTTTACAACGCCGTTTCCGGATCTGAGATACCTCAAAAACCGGCTAAGATAGGAAGAATTTAGCACTCCTCTGAATTTTGTGCGAAGTTACAGCTCAATTGTCCAGAGTTAAAGGCGTTCACAATGTGGTATCACGTAGGTTAAAAGAATAAAAGGAGAAGTAGATCTGATCGCTTTAATGGGCAGAGCCAGACTGAGGACTTGAGTACAGATTTGATTACAGACAGTTGGGTGTGTGGTGCAAATAACTATTTAAAGGGTTAAAGGGTGAATAGTACAGACAGTGTTTACAGCATTGTTTACAGGCATCACAACATCTCCCCCAAGTTTTTATAAACTAATAAAGTTTGTTTTTAAAAACTGATGTAATTAATTACAATTAATGGCTTTGGTTTTAGAATTAAATACATGCTGTGCTTTATAGAGAGTAGAGGAGTTAATTTTTTTTTTCTCTTTAAGACCAGTAAACATATTTCAGATAAAGTTGATACTACAAGTCGATTCGTGCTGTGTAAAAGAAAAAGAATATTAAAATTATTTGCAAGCGTTTTTAGATCGTCAATTGCTGGAATACATAGAAGTGGTTTTATACTTTAAGGAGATAACAAACATGAGATTAAATTGCAAGTCTTGTTGACTGTTTGTTTACATGCTAGAAGATAGGTTAAATAGACATCACAGGTTATGAGCAAGTCAGTAAAGTTTTACAAATTAATCAGTTAAACAATTAATGAATGAAGTTTTTTCGTACTCTTCCTTGGGGTATCTCTTGTTTGGAATTCGGTTCCTACTTGACTTCCGTAGATTCTTCTTGTTTGATGATGAACTCTTGCCTTTTTTCGTGTTACATGCAGATTGAGTTGTCTCAGGTGTTCGAGAAGAGCTGGCAATGCTTTCCACTTCTCGCTGTGGTTTCTCAGTTTCATTTTCCGGCTGATGGAGTGAGTTTTCAATCCGAGACAGTGTTGCCAAATGAGGGAAAAATTCCCATTTTGAGGGAAAAAATGGGCCTAAAAAATCGCGAGGGAAAAATGGGAAAAAATGCGAAAAAATGGGAAATTTTGGGAATTTAGAAAAAATTAATAAAATTTCAGCTGTGAGATATGGTGCATGACTCGATAAGGCCACTAATTTTGTACGTGAAGGTTGGTAGTTTTGTCTCTCTTGTCTATGCTTGCTCGAATGTTCTCTCCGTGCCCTTACTGCAGTTCGCTGCGTGTGTGTTTGTTGTGTTTCTTGTGACAAGGCTGTACGCCGGAATGTTTTGAAAGAGAAATTTTGAATACCAGGTATGACAGGATGCTGAATGGCCAGCTACGAGAATTGTTGATGCATGATTTTTTATGTTTATTAAATTCAAAACTTGATAAATACGCACGCTATCACTAGGAAAATTGCTAATTTAATGCGTTTTCCAATATTTTTAGGCCTTTGGTCATGGAAATAGAAAAAAGGGAAATTTCTCCGGGAAAAGGGAATTTTTTGCCGTCAGGTTGGGAAAGTCGACGATTTGGGTTTGGCAACACTGATCCGAGACGGTGATGTGTTTTGCTTGTCTGATCTTGCTGGCGAGCTTGCAGTGTCGTCTCCCCTAGTTAAATCAGGTTGGTCTTCAATAGTTCCAGTTACTTTTTTCTCATTTGAAGCTGAGGTTTTTTCTTGTTGGTTTTCAGTTGAGGTTGATTCAATATCATTGTACCATACCCAGGATTTTTGAGTTGCCTCTTTTTGCTTCACAGTTACGGTTGTCAAGGTAGGGTTGTAATTTTCTCTGATGTGCCTTGATGTGCGAACAACTTCATGACCTTTCTCGTTTCTCACCAGATAGGATCTTGGAGCAGTAGTGCTTTTCTCAATAATAACAGCAGGTTTCCATTCGTTTGTGCGTCCATCAGTGATCAACACAGGTTGTTTTTCTTCGAATCTTACTTGTTTTCTTGATGCTGTTTTATTGTAATAGTCTGCTGCTTTCTTTTGGCGTTGTTTCAGTTTCTCTTGCACTTCTGTTTGAATTTCTGGCTGCAGCATTTCATCTGAGATTTGTAATGTTGTTTTCATTCTTCTGTTGAACATTAGTTGTGCTGGTGTTGCATTCAATCCAGGGATTTTCATATTTCTGTAGTTTAGTAATGCTAATGAAATGCTGCTTTTGTCTTCTCTGCATTTTTCCAGTCTTCTTTTGGCAATATCCACTGCCTTTTCTGCTTGTCCATTGGACTGTGGATAATTAGGCGAGCTGTACACGTATCTGAAGGGTAGAATCTCAGTCAGGGATTGACACTCGGTAGAGTTGAATGGATTATTGTCGGAGAAAACAATGTCTGGTACCCCAAATCGGTGGAATAATTCTTCAAGATGGTTGTTGATTTCTTTGGCGGATTTATTCTTCAATTTCAGGATTTCGAGCTATTTTGAGTAAATGTCTTGGACAACTAAATAATCTGTTCCCCCAAAATGAAGAATATCCGTAGCTAAGTGAGACCATGCTCTAGTTGGAATCTCTCGGAGGACCATTTCTTCTTTCTTCTTTTGTGGTTGGAACGTTGCACAAGTTTTGCAGGCATGAATCATGTTAGTTATGTCTCTGTAGAGACCTGGCCAATATACCGTTTCAACTAGGGATGTTAAATTCGAAGTCGAATATCGAATATATTCGAATAATCGATTTCGAATACGACGATATTCGACTTCGAATATTGATGTTTCGAATACTCGGATATTCGAATAGTTCCCGCGAATATTCGACAATTTCAGCAATGAGTAGAGAATCGCAGTAGAGACCCGAAAACCAGTGATATAATAATACGCTTTGCTGCTGAGGGCAAGGGCGATGGCACTTAAGGTGAATCCACAACACTGCTCTTGGCTGATGCACCCATGCGCCTATGTGGCTTATAAGTTCCTGCATTCACCTATATGTTTTTGGTGAAAGTAGAAATTTAATATATTTCGAAGAGGCCATTTAACCAAGTTCCCGAGTTTGCCTTTTTACACTCCGCATTCAGAAATGAGAGGAACTTTGGGCTGCATGAGCACATGGGCTATGAGCAGTATTGCGGATTCATCTTTACTCGACTGCTGCTGGTTCGAAGGTTGTGTCAAAGTTTTAGTTCTTAATGACTACTGAAACAAGAGGCTGGTCAATCTATTTAATCTAGTTAAAAGCCACTAGTCATAATATTGAGACTTCTTAATAAATTAATATTCAGATCTATAAATCCTTTTGTTGTTCTAAAATTGCGTTTTATTCGATCCTACATGTGTCCTAGCGACCTAAACTCACATGTTAGTCTTACTTTTCATCTCAATTTAGCACCATGATGGTAATTGATTACATTTATTTAAAATTTTATTGGTTTTACGCTCCTTTCAATTTTTTTATTATTTTTTTTTTCGATTATTTTAAAGTTACCAGTTTTCCAATGTATTTCCGAATATATTCGAATATATTCGAATGTTGGCGCCGAATATCAAAGCCTATTCGAATAATCGATTTTCGAATAGTCGAATATCGAATATTCGAGATTTGGTTTCGAATTGACATCCCTAGTTTCAACTGCAAGGGAGTTGGTTTTGGATATGCCAAGGTGACCATGGTGTAATTTTTTCAGCATTGTTTCTCTTAATGATTCAGGAATTATAGCTCTTGATTCAAAAAATAGCATGCCATTTTCTTCGTGAATTTTATCCCTGTTTTGCCAATATGGCTTTAACTTTTCTGGAAGTTGAGTCTTGCTGTCTGGCCAACCTTCATAAACATATTTTACAAGTTCTTGCATTTGTTGATCTTCTTTTCGCTCGTCCCTAAATCAAAACACGCACGCTGCAGCGACTCTAGTGAAACCACGTACCGCCGCGCGACTCTAGTGAAACCACGTACCGCCGCGCGACTCCAGAGAAACCACGTATCGTTGCGCGACTCCAGAGAAACCACGTATCGCATTTTCGGCCATTTTTTGAGAACTATATATTTGGATTCAGAGAAAAATTTTGAATCGAATAGTGTAGGTTTTAAAATTTACACAAAAATTGAGATACGTGGTTTGACTGGAGTCACGCAACGATACGTGGTTTCTCTGGAGTCACGCAACGATACGTGGTTTCACTAGGGTCGCGCGGCGATACGTGGTTTCACTAGAGTCGCCGCAGCGTGCGTGTTTTGATTTAGGGACGAGCGTTTTGTTGCCTTTTTTATTTTTTCTTTAATGGGGTCTGCAACAGGTAGCAATGTGGTGACTGAATGAATGGTTGTTGATATCTTGACTTCATCTTCTGGTTTACATGGTAATGAGTCTCTGCTTAACAAATCAGCGACATGCATCTGAGATCCTGGTCGGTAAATCACTTCAAGGTTGTACTTCAGTGTCTTGGTGCGAAGAGACTGTAGTCTGGTGGAACCAATTTGAGATACAGATTTGTCAAACACTGATACTAGTGGTTTGTGATCGGTATGTACAATCACAGAACGTCCATAGATATAGAAATGAAACTTTTTCAGGGAGAATATGATTGCTAAGCATTCCTTTTCTATTACAGCATACCTCTGTTCCACTTCCGTTAGACATCTAGAGGCATAAGCTACTGGTTTGCCGTCTTGAAGTAGAGTGCAGCCTATCCCATGTTTAGAGGCGTCACATTGGATCACAATTTCTTTCTTCTCATCAAAGTTTGCAAGTGTTGGTGCAGTGGTGATGAGTTCCTTGATTTTGTCCAATGCTTGCTGATGGCAAGGAAGCCACATCCACTTGGTGTTTTTCTTCAACAGTGGCCTTAATACATGGATGAGATCAGCAAGATTTTTTACAAATCCTCTTTCATAGTTGAACATTCCAAGTATTTTCTGAAGCTGTTCCTTTTTCTTTGGTGTCTCGAGAGCTAGTATGGCTGATACTCTTGCTGGGTCTATTCTTCTTCCTTCTTTACTAAATATGTGTCCAACGTATTTAACTTCTGCAGCTCTTAGTTGAACTTTCTTGTGGTTGAACTTGATATTATTCTTTCTTGCTCTTTCCAAGACAGCATTCATTGCTCTGTCATGCTCTTCTATGTTACTGCCAAATATGATAAGATCATCAAAATAATTCAATGTATTTGGTATGTCCATAAAATATTTCGAGCAAGCCTGTTGAAAAATTTCAGGTGCTGCGCTCAAGCCAAATGGTTATCTTTTGAACTTGAAGCATCCAAATGGAGTGGAAAAAGCACAGTGATTACTAGAGTCTTTATCTAGGCAGCAGTGCCAAAATCCATTCTTCAAATCTAGCACTGTAAAGACTGCGTTGTTTGACAGTCTTGTTTGAATGTATTCTACAGAGTGAATTTCAAAGTACGGTCTCTTAATGGCTTTGTTGAGTTCTTGTGGATCGAGACATACTCGAAGAGAACCATCGGATTTCTCTCGAATCAGACTGTTTGAGACCCATGATCTTGGTTGTGGGCATTCTTCGATGGTGTCTTGTTGAACCAATTCTTGAAGGTGAGCTTGAAGTGTATCACTGATTATTTTAGGAAGTCTTCTCGCTGGTTTCCTTTGTGGTTCAATATTCTTGTCAATCATCTAAGACACTGTGTCAGGAAACTGTCCCGTGCCTGTGAAAACATCAATGTTACTCTCAACAAATTTCCTGATGTTTTCGTCAGAGATTTCTTTGGTGATATCTGGGATTTCATTATTGTGGGTCTTGATTGAGTGCACACTTGGTGGAATCCTTTGAACAAGATTTAGTGCTACACAGGTATGTCTGCTGAGCAGTGGTACATCTTGAGCTTCAATAACATAGAATGTCAGTTCTCCAGATTTATCTCTGCAGGTGATTGGCAGCGTGATTTTTCCCAGTATGGAGATTTCAACTTTCCCATACAGTAGAGCTCTTGTTTCTGGTTTTGAGAGGTCTTCTACTTTCATGTTTAGCATCTTGAGGTAAGACATGGGAAGGGTATCAATATCTGAGCCTGGATCTAACTTGAATCTTATTCTTTTGGTTTTCACTCGAATCTCTTCATACCATTCAGGTTCAGCGGACTTGGTGAGTATGCTATGAATTAATACATAGTCGTCTGGTTCAGTGTTCTTCTCTGGGGTTGTCTCGATTCGTTTAGTCACAATCAGGGAGTCACCTTTTTTCAGTGATGTTTTGCAGCATCTGGTAAAATGTCCAAAATAGTTGCATTTCTTGCATTGATAGCCTTCTGCTGGACATTCACCAAACTTGTGTCTGCTGTCACACCGTTGGCAAGGCCTTTTCCTGACATTGTCAGGTCCCGGGGTTGGTTTTCTTGTTTTGCTTCGATGATGACTATGAGATCTTGACCTTGATCGGGATTTTGATTTAGATCTTGACATTGATCTTGATTGAGATCTTGATGGTGCAAACGATACAGACTTTGATCTTGATCGGTGATGATTTGATTTATGACGTCTTGATCTTGAGTCGTTCTTGTAGGGTTTGTACTTACTGGATCTTGATTGATAACTTGATTTTGATGGGGCTCTTGATTCGGCTCTTGATGTAGAATATTTGAGATGATGGATTGATGACCCATTTCCATTCTTGATGGCGATTGCTTGAGATACTTCATTCAGCTTTTCACTTTCTTTGATGGCTGACACTAGTTCTTTGTAGTCTGTATGATTCTTTCTGATGATAAATTGTTGCAGTGCAGTGTCCGTAATGGAGTCTACAAGATTGTCAATAATCATGTGTTCTTGTTCTTTATCTTCAAATTCACATCCTTCGGAGAGTTTCAATAGTTCGATGATGTAGTCATCTATGTCTTCATTTTCTTTTCTTTTGCGATGTCGGAACATTAACCTTCTTGAAATTGGAAAATCTTTAGGTGACACTTGCTTGTCAATTTGAGCAATTAAAAGTTTATAATCTTTCTTCATGGCATCTGTGATTCCCCACGCTGGAAATTGGTCCAGTGCCTCATGTCCCATGAAGGCCATGAGGACCAGTGCCTCCAAAAGGTCTGGCTGTTGCGGGCTCCACCGCTCTGGCTGCGATGCCGAGGAGCCCGCAAGAGCCCGCAAGGTGTTTACTGTCAGCCCGCAAGAGCCCGCAGGAGTTTTTAAGTGCGACATTTGAAGGAAACTTTCAATTGAATTGCATTATCGTTTTGACAGATGTGAAGAATAGTTCAGTTTCTTGAGATCTGGAAAAACAATGATTCAATTCAATTGAAAATTTCACTCAAATTTCGCACTTAAAAAATCTTGCGGGCTCTTGCGGGCTGACAGTAAACACCTTGCGGGCTCTTGCGGGCTCCGCGGCATCGCAGCCAGAGCGGTGGAGCCCGCAACAGCCAGACCTTTTGGAGGCACTGATGAGGACCCCCGCTTTGATCTCATCTGATTGTCCTGATTTGCCACTTGCTTGTAGCCAGATTTCAATACCAGATTTGTACTGTTTCCATGATTTTTCTAATTGAGAGCCTAATTCAACAGGTTTGGGGGCTGGGATTGCCATCTTGATTAGTATAGGTTATTACAGATAAGTCAATAAATGAATTTAAAACAAATTAAAACAATGTGCATATCACAGATGATTCAGTCTTCTTTGTGTCAGAGGGATTCCTCCATAACACCGGCCTGGATGCCCAATTATTCTTGATGATGATGGATAAAGATGATTGATTCTTGATCTTGATGAACTTGATTTGCTTCACTTCACTTCCGGCTGCGCCATGTGGTATCACGTAGGTTAAAAGAATAAAAGGAGAAGTAGATCTGATCGCTTTAATGGGCAGAGCCAGACTGAGGACTTGAGTACAGATTTGATTACAGACAGTTGGGTGTGTGGTGCAAATAACTATTTAAAGGGTTAAAGGGTGAATAGTACAGACAGTGTTTACAGCATTGTTTACAGGCATCACAACACCCAAAACCATCCCATTTTTCTGTCCAGTTTTTATCTCTCAGGGTTGAGTCAAAAAATCGGTTTGGATGTTATTCAACGAATTGTGACCTAGGCTATCCTAAGTGAAAAGTAAACCTGTTCGGTTAGGCCAAAATGCATGCTTGTGTCCGAAATTAGAGCACGTGTCCGAAATTAGAGCACGTGTCCGAAATTAGAGCACTTTCGTTCCTAATTTCGGACACTCTTCCGATGATTGCTGTAGCTTCCCATCTGTTGATAGAAATTCGACATGGGTATCATCCGACGTGTCTCGACCCACAGTATTTCCAATCGCAACAGATTATTCATATTTTATCATGCCCACACGTAAAAAAGGAAAAACCGCTCAATTCGTCCGAAATTAGGGCACTTGACTGTACCATATGAAATCTTTACAAGATCAGAAGAAATCTTTACGCAATCCATAGAAATCCTATATCATTAGAAATCCTGTGTACACTAGAATACAAATTCCCAAAGTCTTTCAGGCTTCCAACGTTGTCCAGAGATGTGGCAGCCCTATAGTGTGGCTTTTGGCTCCTAGTACTTCGATACTATACACGGTAAAAATAGTTTCTTCTATTTCAAGATCTTTCTTGGATCTTATGGAGAATATTAATGGACATCCAAGACAGATCTTGAAATACAAGAAACTATTTTTATCGTGTACAATTGTAGGTAGCTAGAGGGCCCTCGAGGCTCCTGGGGTCAGGCGTTACTCAAACGAGGGAGCCGGGTTCAGCGGCCGAGGGAGAAACGGCTTAGGTAATCCAGCTGACAAGGATTGGTCACTAGAGGTGATCCGGTAATCCAAAGAAATTTGGGTGAAAATTAGATTCTAGGCAGTTTTTAGATGGAAACCGGCAGTTATCCCAGACGTATTCCGAGTAATCCGGTTGACGCCGAAACGTCGAGTCGTTTTCCCCTTGTCAGGGGCCCTTTGGGCGTCTGGGCCCTGGGCCTAGGCATGTTGCAAGCGGAAGGGTGCCCCAGGGACCCTTCGGGCCTCTGGGACCCGGGCGGGGACCCCCGCCTTCCTGCCCGGGCCAGTCCGCCCCTGGTCCCTGGTCTAAAAGTAATATCACTGGTGTGTGATGGAGCTGCCATAAATAAGAAGTTCTTCAAGGTGCATTCTACCTCCTCTTCTGAAAAAGTACCCATAACTGCAATAAAAATTTAGCATATTGTGATGGTGAGAGAAAACTATTTTAATAATTGACCGACCTCATTTACTGAAGACCTTAAGAAATTGTTTAGAGAATTCATACAGTCACCAAAAATCAAGGAAGATGTGGAAAGGTGAGGAGCCTTATCATGGCAAACAATAGAGCTCTTGTATGAAATCACAAAAACAAAAAGATAAAAATCGCTCGAATGAGCTGACTAGGAAAAATGTTAAATTAACATCTTATGGGTGCATGAAAATTGTGTTTGCTGTGCAGGTTATGGTATTCGGTAGTCAACAATCTTCAAAAATTGAAAGGAAGTGACCGTAAATCCAAAAATCATTACATTAATCAGCTGTGTCAATTCATAAAAAATGTAAATGACTCTTTTGACTGTTTTAATAGTTATAATGATCCTAAAGGAAAGAGGGTAAGAGATAATTGGTAATTATCTACTTTCACGGCTCCACGGCTTTTGGTGGTGTGTTTTTTATCACTGGATTCAGCTAATCGAGCACTATTCATTAGTGTTAATATTATTTGGCGCTCTTGCCTGGTTTTCCGAGAAATTAAATAAATATGAGCGGCCCATAACCCCTCCAACCTCCCCTTTAACGATCTAATCCACGCGCCGTCAGCCTCTCCGGCAACAATGAGACAATGCGACGGCTACATTGTCAAACTATTGTTTAAGCTTTGCGTCGTCAAACCGTCTCGACTGATTTTCCCTTCTATTTAAATAGAAGTGAAAATCATGTGATCGGTGGAACACGACGGCCGCGCGGCGTGCACCCTAGCGGGAGAAATACGAACTTCGCTGGCGGGTCGCGGCCGAACTGTTCTACCGACCACATGATTTTCCCCTCTATTTAAATAGAAAGGAAAATCATTCGAGACGGTTTGAAGACGCGAAACTTTAACAATCGTTTTACAGTATAGCCGTCGCAGTGTCTTATTGTAGCTGGCGAGGTCGACAGCGCGCGGATTAGAGCGTAAAAGGAGAGGTTGGAGGGGTTAAAGGCCGCTCATATTTATATAATTTCTGGGAAAAACAGGCAAGAGCGCCAAATAGTATTAACACTCATGAATAGTGCTCGATTGGATGAATCCAGTGATATAAAACTCACAACCAAAAGCCGTGGAACCGTGAAAGTAGATAATTACCTTCTAAAACCCTACACTGATATCAATGATTACCGTTTTAAATATCTAACAGAAGATTTCCTGGGCTTTTTGAAGACATGGGACCGAGACATTACCTCCGATATGGAAAACTGAAAAAGGATGCAAGAGAGCGCATGTTCATAAGATATCAATCATTTAAGTCGATTAAAATTACTGTCCATGGGTTTGTTCATGCAATTCTTTTTATGCTGGAGAAAGGAGCTCCCTCTGTCAGTGGACGAACATTCAACCAAGACAAGCTCGAGCAGAATTTTGGTATTATGAGACAGTCTGGAGGTGGTTTCACCAACCTGAGGGTAAATGAATTGGAAATGAAGGCTCCTGTGCGCCACTTGCAAGGCAAATTAACAATGCGAAAGAGAACAGGAAATACCGAAGTACTTGATGAGGATTTTGTTGATGAACGTCCAATACCAAAGATCAAGAGAAAGTCAACATAATTTAATCAAAACTAGGTGCCCGGTCAAAACGCGTATTGACCGGTAAAAACGCGTTTTAACCAGGGATTTGGTCAAAACCGATAATATTAAAATTATTAGCAGAAAATTCGGGTTTTGTCCAGGTGCTGGTGGACAAAACGCGAAATAACCGGCCAGGACTGAACAGGCCTGGTCAAAACCGAAAATATTAAAATAAAAAAAGGCAAATTCGGGTTTTGTTCGGGGCACGGTGGTTGTTGGTGCCCTTTCCACGCTTCCCTGACTCTGAGAGTGTCTAGGAGTACCTGCAGTTCCAATTATCAATTATTGACAAAATGAGCTGGGGCACCCTGTCTTTTCATTCAAAATAGCTCACCATGGACCACTCTCAGCTCGGGCCACATTTCCTGCATCGAATTAATAACGGCGTTCGCAAATTCCCTGCCGTTGTCGCTCTGTAGAATTGAAGGGGCGCCGAAGTCCAGGAAAATAGGGACTATTGCGTCGGCAACCTGAGCGGCTTCTTTGCGGGTGAGGGCTCGCAGGTGAATAAATTTTGCCAGGTGGTCCTGAAGGACCATGATAAATCGGTAGTCTCCATCGGGGCAGGTTTGCATGTCAATTAGGTCTACTTGAACGCGGGCGTTCAGCTCTGAGTGCACTATCGGCCGGACTGTGATGCCTCTTCTTTGGGTCGACTCTTTGGCCAAACATATTTCACAAGTGTCTTTATATCCTTGAAGCATCGCACCTGACAAATTACAGTATTTCCCGTTCTTCGAATCGTATTTCATTTTGGTCCTTCCCCCGTGTCAAGTCTGGTTATGTACATCTTTGCAAGCGTCGAATAGGGACTCCGTGTGGACGTAGAAACGCACCTTGATTGATGAATCAGTTCTAAAAGTCCCCGAAATTGCGCTCGAAATTTCGACGTGAAAGAAACGTACCTGATCTCCCTCCTCCAGGGAGGCAATGAGCTTCGTTTCACCCTCCACATCCAGGGTGGAGTACTTGTCCAGTCTTCTGTAGCCCTTTGAGGTTTTCTTTTTGGTTTTGCTCTTTGCCGCCTGAACATCGCGAATTAATGATGCATATTTTGCCGGAGTTAAAATTTTAGAATTTGACCCCTTCATCATTGACATCTTTTTCTTAATTAGAAGATCAAATTTTTCTTTGTAGGAAAACATTTTAGCCGAAAGTTGATTGCCAAAAAGAGGAAGAGTTCACTTGAAAATTTTGCCCGCTCCTATCAAGTACTACCACCGCCGCCGGTCACGGGGGATGCCACAACAATACTACTTTGCTGGACGCCCGAGCGCAAGTACCTCCATAGAAAAACTTGCCCTGATGTTGAGTTCCGATTTATGGTACTTCAAAATCACCATCTAAAAAAATTTTCAGATCTGACCAATCCTGCCCGGTTAATTCGCGTTTTGTCCACCAGCACCCGGACAAAACCCGAATATTCCCTTCTTATTTTAATATTTTCGGTTTTGACCAGGCCTGTTCAGTCCGGTCTGGTTAATTCGCGTTTTGTCCACCAGCACCTGGACAAAACCCGAATATTCTGCTTATAGTTTTAATATTATCAGTTTTGACCAAATCCCTGCACACTCATTCCTCTAGTGACCTTAATATTTGTAAGCTATCAACGTTTTTGTGCAATGATAAGGTGTAAACAAATTCCTTATCAACTCTAAACAATTTTATTGGTACCTTATCAATAATAATATTTTGTTGATAAGAAATGTTTATAACCACACACATTTTTTATGGTACCTATTAAAAAAACTGTTGTTGTGTATCAAGGTTTAAAATTGTTGATAGCTATCAATGAAAAGAACCATAGGCAATCTGAGAGTGTGGTTAAAACGCGTTTTTACCGGTCAATACGCGTTTTGACCGGGCACCTAGTTTTGACTGTAACATATACATCTCTTTTAGAAATAATAGACTATCAGATTCAGAAAGAAAGCCATCAGTAAGAGAGTGCTATATGTTCAAGAGACTGACATTTGGAATATTAATTAACTCCCTTAAAACATTTTTGTGGTTAAAGTAGAAGTTTTGTTTACTATTGACCTAATATTTAGTTCCAATTCTTTATATAGGTCCATGGCAGAGTCGTTTAATTGATTTTTGATGATTTTTTGAAGAATCGTAGATGATGACAGTATTGTGTCATGTTTTCCCACCAAAAATGATCTTCTCATGCAGAGACTTCTTGCTTCCCGAACAGGGGTTGGTAAACTAATTGCTTTCTTGTAATAGTTCCTAAACCAATTTGTCATGTCTACTTCAAACGCATGCTCTTCTTCTGCACTGTCAATTATTTCGGGACACTCAGTAGATGGATATGATGTGGACCTAAGGGCCCTCAAAACAAATATTTGAATCTCTTCACAAAGTCGTGTTAAAATTCTAAATAGAACATGGGGTATCAACATGGATGATGATTCATCTGCTGAGCACAAAAACCACACTTTGTCACCTAATGCAGACCTATATAATGAATTATTTCAAAGCGTATTAACAGCAATTAAATCTTCACCGCACTGATTAGATGGTAATACTTTCTTCCTTGATGAAGCAGACTTGATAATAGGGTCATAATTTTTTTTCTGCAAGGAGAACCAATGAGGAGATTTTAATGCCTTAGTTTTAAAATCTTCAACTAGTTTCATCTTGCTATCAGGAATTTTTGGTTCAAGCAGGATTTCATCACAAATTTTCTCAATACTGCCGGGAACACATTCCGAAATCTCAGAGGCACTGGTTTTTTTATTATATACTTCTGTGAAAACAGAAAAACAGAAAAATATGTTCTTCCGGTGTCACATATTGTTATCATAAACATGGCAGAATAAAGGGGAAAATAATGACCTTACCAGCAATATTGTGCAAAAAAGTGTGTGGTTCTCAAATCCTTTATTTGTTTGCCACGTCTTCTTGCAGATGTTGCAAAGGATAGGTCCTTTGTCTTCGACTGATTGGGGAGCAGGCGAAGGATCTAATGATTTCTTGCTTTCCGCACTGCTCACACCACTTGAGACCACTGGTGAACCATCACTATCAGCCCTCCTCCGTAGATAGGGATCAACACTACTAACAACAGACTCCACACACACGTCGCCACTCATTTTCTCCTTGTCACAAAACAACCTAAAAAAGACAAAAAAAAAAAAAAAAAAAAAAAAAAATTAATATTATGAAAGATAGTGCGCACACATAACATTTGGAAGAAAAGTCAAGAGAGACAGCTGATTGCAACCTAAAGAGGTATTTTAACCTTCCACAAGTTTGATACAAATAGCTTCAAAAACACTGGAAAATTGATTTAACATATAATATAAATTAAACCAGAATTAACTTGAGATGAATATTGGACAAATACACGAAGCAAATAAAATTAAATTTATTTCAGCTCAAGGAAATCCGTTGGGTAAATAGCACTAAAAATGTAACGCACCTCTCGCCGTTGCAAGTAGATTACTCACGCTTCTGGTAAACAGTGACTGCGTACCAACAGATTTGCTATACTCCAGCAGCCGACCGCGGCCTGGCAGACGACGCCGAGTGCGGCACCGCAAGATATGTTATTACAACGCACATATTGGTGATAGCGCGGTGAGTAAAGGCCTCAAACACGCAAAATTTTACGAGCTATCCGAATACAACCACGATTTTGCTCAAATCGGCGTAGGTTTTCACATAAGCTTCCCCCAACCGCCAAAGCGGGGATGCTCGGCTGCTCGTCGATCTTCTTATCCACTTTCTGTCATTCAAAAGGGGCAACAAAATGTGTATTCTCACCTTTAAATTATCCCTTCATGTTTCTAGAACACAAAAAGTGCCGTACATGTACCATTTGAACAAATATTAGTGACTAGAAGCTCAGAGAATCCAGGCACTACACCCGAGCCGTGGCGAGCGGAAGGTAGTGGTGGGGGGAGACGCCGTCACGTCACCGGTATCGCGCCTCGTCCGCGCGCCACCACTGTGAAAAATATCCTCGTAAATTAACGACATTTTTTGTAATTTTGATTAACAAAATATGTCGTAAATTTACGACTGCCCATTCTTGCTCGTCGGTCAGTTCCAAGTCGATAGGGAGTGTTTGTAAATTTACAATTTTAAATTGTAATTTTACAACTATTATCATGGAAAATTTTCCCGTGACCCTTACGAGTATTTTTCACAGTGACCATAGGCGTTTCCAGGCCCTGTTACGGCAAAGACCGAGGGGGCCTCAACTCACCCAAAATTCGTACACATGATTTCAAGATTTCACATGATTTCACGTAATTACACCTCTAATAATTGAAAGAAATTACTCGGAAAGTAAATACAAGCGTATTATGAACCCAAAATAAGCACTCAAATCAATTTTTTTCGGCTACAGATCCACATTTTTTGAGAACGATTTCGAACAGCTCAGTTGGAGCGCAAGCCTGAACAACCACTCAGTTGGAGCGAGCGCGTGGAGCACAGCTGAACCTGTTCTCGAAGAGTTCGACCCAACTGAGTCTTTGCCGTAGTTCCAACGCGGACTAGGTCTTTGTGGAACTGAGGTATCGAAATTAGTGTTTAAGGTTTAGACTGCTGCATTAAAAAGTTAATAATTAGCACAAGGTCCGGTCACGTCTCCCACCCGTCCGCACGGAAAAAAATTATAAGTGGTGCGAACTAACGTTTTAGTTGGTTTTGCCTTTTCTAACACCTTTTCGTTGTGAACGAAACGAGTGAATTTTGTTGTTTCAAACTCCTTTCTTTTTTTTTTACGAAAATGTGACGTCACATCGCTCGACACCTTCCCCCCCCTCAATCCCCCTATGTCAAGCAACGTCAAGCTGGCCGACCCCCCCCCCCCCCCTTAAGCGCGTGACGTAATATTTGGACGACCTCTAATTTCAAAAATACTAGCCAGGCAAGCCTTCGGCTTGATTGCTGAGCTTGACAACACCTGTGAAATCCGGTGAAATTATTTTTTTATGATTATAGAGGTCATGCTTGAGACAAATCAATTGAGTGATAACATCCGTATTCCGTAACGTGTCGTTCGAGCAGGAGATAATATTGGAAAATATAAGAAATATACGTAAAGAAAACGAATGCCATATCATAAAGTATTTAAAGCCCTTGCAACGCCTGAGAGGAAGACAATGTAGTCCTCTCACTACACTCGGATGTACTCAATGGTGGCCTACCTGGAGTATCGCAGGCGGCTAGCAGCTTCTTGGAGCTGAACTTTTTGTCATTGTTGTTCCGTCTGTAAACCGGCGACCTGTTTCAAAGTTTACCCAAAACTATTGAATATCTAAATCTATTCTCATTCATGAAAGTTTGGCGGCGAGAAAAGCCCAAAACGACCAAAATTTGAGTGAAATATGAAGAATTTTGGATATTACGGTCCTATTATGCATCTGTTACGCAAACTGAAACGTTTTTATCATGGATAGAGTGACCTCATACTATTACGCGAGTGCATTCCCCCTCGCTTGAATCAGTCTGAACCCCTTCGGTGTCGATCTGGGCTGGGGTCTAGCTGACCCAAGCTTCAACTGCTTAGGACAGCTTTGATCCAAAAGTACGACCTACATGGTGGCTTTAATGATGTGCTAAGTAGCTTTGTCTCTTTCGCAGTCATGGGGTGCGTCGTATAGGTGCAGAAAAGAGTGCAGGAAGAACCAAACCCAAGCCTTCTCTTAACATATGGAACCGTACTCTGCAAACTTAAGTGTGAGACAGTATCACACTTTTTACTGCAGTACCACTGTGTCTTACACTTTCAAAAACTATTTTCGGTCGTTGAATAGCAATCACGTTTTGGAGAACATCATCAGCTTTGGTTCAAAATTCCAGTTAAAACTAGCTACCATGTGATAGGGTTCTGATCACAAACAATAACGTTCCTATAAATTTTCGAAACCATTAATTTACGATTATTTAGTGTATTGTTGTTCCAAACCCCATTACATGGTAGCTCGCTTTAACCGGGATTTTCAACAAAAGCTGATGCTGTTCTCTGAAACGTGATTGCTATTCAACGACAGAAAATAGTTTTTGAAAGTGTGAGACACAGTGGTTCTGCAGTAAAAAGTGTGATACTATCTCACACTTAAGTTTGCAGAGTAGTATATTTTTCCTCCTTTTTTTTTCTCCAGTAGGTGGGAGAAAGAGCGCTCCTGAGTATTGCAGGCACTTTCCCATATGTTTTCGGTTGGAACAATAATGACGACAATTTGGGTTCCGATAAACTACTTGTCTCGTGCGATGCTCTAAGTAGCGCGACTTTCATTACTTTAGTCCGAGGACTACATTGTCTACTTCTCAGGCTTAAAATAGTAGATAGATGTACGCCAGACCACGTCTCGCGTAACAGGCTTCGCGACGTTCCGCTGCAACGTGGCTGCGTACATCTTCCTAGGTCTGCGGCGCTGGCGAGCCTGCATGATTTAAGATTTACTCATTTAAGCGAGGGAGCTGCCGCCCCCTGGACCCCCGCTCGCCTCTTTTCATTATGTAACCGATTTTCCAATTTTTACGAGAAGTGGCCGAGCGCCCAAACCGTTCTCCGCGGAGCCAAACGGACAAAATTTTCGCCCAAAGGGTCGCAACTCGTCGAGAATAGGGTTCGAGAATTACGGGTAGTTTAAAGTCAGAGTAAAAAAACCCAAGTAAATTACAGTAAATAACGTTTTTTTTTTTGAGTAATTTTGTAATTTTTCCGTTTTTTTCTATATTTGATGTTTACATTATTACTTAAGTATTTTTTAGGGTCCAACATATCACCTATTCGATCAATCATGAAATTGAAATACATTATTGCTGTTCCTTCCCTCTGAGATTTGGCATTCCCTCCCCCCTCTCCTACTTTTGGGGCTACTCCGACCCCCCTCCCCCCCCCCCCCTTTCCCCCTTCCCCGCCACCTCCTGGCCGTTCCGGATGCGGCAGCGGTAGTTCGTGAGGCGTTGGTGAGGCGTGAGTGCAGAGCGGTTCAGATTTTCCTGATAAAGCAAGTAAAAAATAAAATTTCTTAACTTTTTAGTTCTATCATCGCCGTGTCTTGTTTTTGTTCGAGAATCGGCAATTTTGTCGTGGCAATGCCACTAATTCCATTAAATTCTCTTTAGGGACATATTTTAAGAAGCATGTAAAGAACGGGAAAAAACGAAAATTTCTGAGAGCGCAGGAAAAAAAAAACGGTTTTTGATGTCTACTACAGGGATGGAAACGAGAACGGAATTAATCGAAAAGGAGCGTTCCTCATTCGTTCCGTTCTGAACGGAACTGTTAAAGGAACGGAACGAAACAGAAGAACGAAACCTAAGGAATGAATCTTTAAGAAATGAATGGGGAACGAAATCGGAGAAACGAAACTAGAGTTTCATTCCTCTCCTTTTCGTTCCTCGGGAACGAAACATAGTTCCGTTCTTTTTATGACGTATCAAAGGGAGTGAATGGTTTCGTTCCTCGAGGTAGGTGGAGAGGGGGCAAGGCAAAAAAGGAAAGGAATTAAACGTGTTCTCTATACTACGGCTCTTATTTGTACCCGGGTATCCGGGTAACCCGGGCGGGTACCCGCCCGGGTAGGAACCGGGTCGGCGGGTTTTCCCGGGTACCCGGAGTACCCGGGTAAAGCCGGCGGACCCGCGCCTGCAGGTAGGCAAAAGCTCGCAGAAGCTCGCATGCGTCCGAAACCGACAGGTGAGAGTGAGACGTTCGAGCAACAACTTCACTTCCTCTCACTCTCATCTATCGTTTTCGGACGTATACGAGCCCTCTGCGCTCGCTCGTTTCCATGCTCTAGCTTGTGCAGTGCAGATGTTCTTTTTTTTATCGATATATCAAAGATTAGGGAGAATTCTTCGAATCAAATAAATGTGGAACGCGTGCAAAACTTACCTGATTGTTAACATCAATTATCAAACGTTCATGCACATTTAAAACAAACACAGAAAATTTGCAACATTTTATTTTTTTAAAAACACTGATTTGAGCTTATGGGGATTTTTTTTAATCGTGTTTATGTAGAAGTTGCCGATCCCGTACCGCAGTCACCGTGGCGCCAAAAGTGAGGTGACGGGGAGGGTGCTGGCATGGCTAGGGGGGCGGGCATAGTCATGCACTGGTAAAACAAATGTTTAGTTTCTATACATCATGGTGTATAGTTGGCAATTCTATACATGACATGATGTATAGCAGGAACTAAACATGACAAGATGTTTAACACCGATACACTTCACAAATGTTTAAAGATTAAACATTTTGTGATGTATATAAGTATACACTTGGGCGAGGCTTCTCATGGAAAAGCATAGGGACACCACGCTGCGCCAAGTGTATAGCCAACTAAACACTTGCAAAGTGTTTAGAAATTAAACATCTGCTGATGTATAGTTTGAACTAAACATGATATAGTGTTTAAGTATTAAACATTAGCAGTTAAACATCATTTGATGTTTAGAACTATACATTTGTTTTACCAGTGTGGTCCATCGCGCGGAGGTTGGAAAGTGCGCGCAATGCGTTGTATTGTGTATTGTTGGCGTCGCGCTAGGCCTGGTCTGGCTTGGCTAGGGCTGTTAAAAAGACGAGTAGTAGGTGTAAGCCTAGTCATGGTCATTCTCTTATCGTAATCGGTAGCGTAAAAGTTAGGGGGGGGGAGGGGGGCAGTGGGACAAAATCCCGAAAAATAGGCCTGTGCGATTGTTCGATTAATCGAAATCGTCATCGATATTTCTGGCCATCGACGATGAATTTTGACATGTCGATTCCGATGACCGACATCGATCATCGATTTGGACCTAACCGATGACCATGTTTGAAACGATTATTCGATGATTGTCGATGGCCGATTATTATCCGATTACCTGAGAGAGATCAAAACTATTTTGACACATTTTTTTGTAATACTTCGTACAAAATAAAATAGTTTAATCCAGTTTTAAGTATTAAACTGTCAACTTTCTTCGAATTTACGATAAATTGTTGCTCTCATGTCATCGGTTTATCACTTAATAAGTCAAAGTCAACAGTACTTAAAAATTGATCAGATTTAATCGATTAATTGGAATAATCCGATTAATCGGAAATAAACGATTAATCGAATTAAACCGATTAATCGGGTAGCAAATCGATGGTCGATGCAGGCGCATCGGCATCGACAAGAATCGCGATGATCGCAGTCATCGACCGATTACGATGATTTCCGATCATCGCACAGGCCTACCGAAAAACGTGACAAAAATAATTTTCAATAGATCTTTCTTTTAAATTTTAGAGCTATTTCTGTCTCACAGGTATTTGAACAAGCCTTTTCTGTTTTTGAAGTCAGTTTTGAGGTGAAAGGTGCGGATCCAGGTAAAAAAGGGGGGTAAAATTTGAAATTTCAAGATAAATCTCTCAACTTCTTGCCTTGTGACCAAAAATTTGCCCTCTTTTCATATCTGAAGTGCATTTGTGTATGCGACGGCTAGATTTAATAGAAGAAAATGCAAAAATTTGCTAACTGTCTCAAAAGACAAAAGAACAGCCTTTTGTTTTTTTGCAGATTTACGGTTACTTTCTGGTCTTTTGCGGAATACTATGGTTATCGGATTTGCGCTTTCTGTATTTGAAGTCAATAATTTTGAGGTTAAAGGTGTGGATCAAGGTAAAAAGGGGCCACCATGACGAGAGCTGGCCGGCCCACCGCCCACCGCACCCGCCTTGGTAAATTGTTAGCGCCGCCAGCGGCCTGTTCACATGTTTACGCAAAAGGGGTCGATTGGGTATAGAGTAGGTCGTCCCCTACACTTTGGTTCCAGGAAGGCCGCATGAAACCTCAGGAATCGAACTGTAGCTCAAAAAAACGATTTGACTGAGACAGGTCTATGGGAATACACTATTTTATGGTGCGTGAAAGTGAAAGAGGGGGGTCTGAGTGCAAGCAATACGCAGAGAAGGGTCCAATCTTTCATTTTATACCTATAGGCACCAAATAACTTTGCCCAGAGGCTCGCAGATACCTTTTGAAATCGGAACAGAAAAGGCGCGCTGAAGTGAGCGCTCCAAGCGGCAACTTTCAGAGCTTCCCTAGGGAAGAGCGACCATCACAAAATAATTTAGAGACTGGTTTCTGATAGTTCAGACATTGGTCTATCCGACTGTGAGGTCAAAATCGCTCTGTTGCATTGTTCAAAAATTTGATTTTTGTAACTTTTGGGGGGATTCTGTCCCACTGTGGAGGGGGGTGGGGGTGCAAATTACTGTATAACACTCCTTACCCGTACTTGTTCGAGGGGGGGGGGGGGTGAGGTGGGGCTTATGTGTCGGTGGACGGGAGCTAATAGCTATGACAACAGCGGGAACCCGCCGGGCCGGGAGCGGGCCTGGAACGAAACATTTTCCTTCCCCCCGAACCCAGGCAAAAGGAATGGAACTAAACTCTACCCGGAATCGTTCCGCAATCGTTCCTAGGAGCGAAACATTTCGTTCCGTTCCAGGAGCGGAATGATTCTTCTCGTCAAGTATCATTCCGTTCCCGGAACGGAACGATACGAAAGGACCGAAAGGTTTCGTTCACGAACGGAATGGAATGAATTGTTTAATTCCGTTCTCGTTTCCATCCCTGGTCTACTAAAGGGAAACAAGGCAGCTCACCTCGATTTCCTGCAGACGTAGTACGCAAAAATCGTATCCCATACTGCGAGTAAGCTCTAACAGATGACGCTTTAAACAACGCCGCCACTTCTCATCGTTTCGGCTGCTGTGGTCCTCAAGCCACACTTTGCTTGATTATTCTCAGTCGTCTGTTTCCGGAGTTCGTTTGAATAGGTTCGGGTGACGGTCATTCAAATTCTTAACATCGAAAGTAATCATAGAAATCCTTCGGTAATCGTGGTAATCCTTCGGTAATCGTGGTAATCCCTTGGTAATCGCGGTAAACATTTGGAAATCGTAGTAGTCATTTGGTAATCATAGCAATCCCGGTAATCCTAGTAATCTTGGAAATTGTGGTAATCCCGAATCCTGTGTACACCAAAATTGGGAGTGGTGGACCCCTCGAAAATATTCCGGAAGATATGAAATACCCGCATGGAAATCGAATGTCATATCTTTCAGTATTTTAAGCCTGTGAGTCGCTTGAGAGGTAGGCAATGTAGTCCTCGCCCTACACTCATGTACAGCATGGTGGCCTACCTAGAGTATTGCAGGCGATAAGTAGGTGTTTGGAGCCGTTTCGCTGCTGAAATAAACCTATACGTATAGGGGAGAGTGGGGCACATTGGTCCATGGGGCACATTGGTCCATTTCGAATTTCGCGAGGTTAGAGCGACCGCAGCGCCACCACTCGGACAGTGGAAGAAGCTATCACCTACCCGACTATTTTTCCGAAGAGTCCGCCGTTCGTCAACGGTCGCAATCCAAATGGCCAGGGGTGAAGTATTGAATACCCCATAAAACAGGTAAAAGTAAAATGTTTCTACTCTAAAACCATCTCGTTTAGGGGTATACAACACTATATTTTAATCACGGCACCTTTTCAAAACGAAAGCCTGATCACTTACCTTTAAATTGAATATAGTTTTGAATGGGCTAGAAACAACTACTTGCATTCTAGAAGCATTTGAATTTATTTGCTACACTTGGGGCAGGTTGGGCCGCTTTTTTACGGGGCACATTGTGCCAATCTAACAGTATCCATTAAAATTGCAAATTTTGATATTTCAGGATGTGTTGTGACAAATGCTAGGTTAGGTTTTCTTATGGTTTCATTTTCTGACATTTATAAAAAATATTCTCAACTGTTTTTACTGTTTTAATTAGTTAGCAGAATTTTATTTTTGATTAGCCTACTTTTGTTGAAGTACAAATACAAGAGTACGAAGTACCTTACTGAAATTACTTTTTTTGACAAATTCGACTTCCTTTATCACAGAGTATCACTCAACACATCATTAAGTGGCGTAGATAACGGTTCTGGCCATTTTTTCCAGCTTGGCCCAATGTGCCCCATAGGTCGGACCAATGTGCCCCGGCCCGGGGCAGATTGGTCCACTTGCAGGCCTCTTGGGTTTTCGGTTTATCTCAGCTTGCATGGTCGGTAAAATGTTGGGGATGGTTTTCTAAGGTAAAGTAATGTACAAACTAAGACTTGGCACAAAAAACTTTTTTTGGGGTCATCACATGCGGCGTAGGGAACTAAAAGAAAAAAAACGGACCAATGTGCCCCACTCTCCCCTACACCTATTCATATATACCTATACAAATATGTCTCTACATCCCTAGGGAAAAAAATATTTGACCCGGGACTGATGTTAACTGATCGGACCTACCTAAAAACTGATTTAGCTGATGATGCCTGAAATGCAATTTTGTACCTGGCAACACCGCCATGCAGGTTACTTGGTTTTAAAACGGTGATAGCTGGACGCTACTCAGCTAGTTTCAGCCCTTTCTCAGTTACTAAAAATCAGTAAGAATCAGCTTTGATCAGTTTGACTTACAAGTGAATGTGAGCGATGACCAGAAGCTGAATCGTGTACTCAGTCGGAGCTAATTTGTACTGAACTTCCCTGATTTCCATAGCTCGGAAAGTGAACTCGGAGCAGCTCAGCGACAGAGCACTGATCGGAACTGACTGTCATTCAGTAAGTGCTCAGTTGCAGCTCAGTTCGCACTCAAATTTCATTCAGTTCGCGTTTGACTGACAATTTGATTGATGTTAACTGATTGAGCCTCAGGTTTTTGGTAGTTCCGGTCAGCTTTGCATCAGCTTCTTATTTATGCGTGATGTCAAGTATTTCCAGCAGGTACACTCAGCTTTTATCAGTTAAAATCAGTTACAAGCAGCTCGTCCACGTATCATTGAAATGGGATAGTGTCTCTCAGCACGCTTTCTCTCCGAAGTGACCAATGGGTGAGGTGTTGCGTGTGCGCTCCAGAACTCAAACGAAGCAAATTCGCATCCCAGCTGTTCCGTCCGGTAAATGCATCGGAGGACTGTAGGAACTATCGCTCTGATTTTTCCCATACGCCTATATAGGAAAATCGTAAACTCGCAGAATCCCACTCACTATATATGTAAAAAGCTGTAGATACATTTATGGGATTTGTACCACAAAGGTTTTACAGTGGGGGTACACCCTATGCGAGGTGAATGTTACTCAGCTAAAAACTCAGCTAACTACGCGCAATCATCAGGTGTACCTGAACCGCGGAGTCAGATAATTTCAACTACACTGAGTTGGAGTCAACTGAGTAAGCAGCTAAACTCAGTTACCACACGGAAAAAAATGATTAGTATAGCGAACTAACGTTTTAGTTGGTTTTGCCCTTACAAACACTTTTTCGTTGTGATTACCAAAACTCGGTTATGCGAACGCATGTTAAGATTGTCACAGCAAAAATGTAGTTGACACAACGAACGGTGCGTTGGCACAACGAAGCGGTTCGTTGGTTTTGTAAAAATGGACCAACGCGCTATTCCGTCAGACCAACTAACCGCTTCGCTGTGCCAACGCACCGTTCGTTGTGTCAACTACATTTTCGCCGTGACAATCCAAACATGCGTTCCCACAACCGAGTTTGGTTATTACAACGAAAAAGTGTTAGAGAGGGCAAAATCAACTAAAACGTTAGGTCGCTCTACTAATAATATTTTTCCGTGCAGCGAAGTTTCCTCTGTTTCGCCAATTTACAGCTGACCGCTGATCAGCTTTCAGCGCGCCAAATTCAGATAATTTGGCATAATTGTGAGGTACTTTCAGTTAAAAGGTAGCTGAAAATGTGGGTCCAGGACAGATTCATTTCAGCTTTTAGATAGGTCCGATTAGTTAACATTAGTCCTGGGTCGTATTTTTTCCCTAGTTACATATACCTATACATATATACCTATATACATACTTATACATATATACCTACATGTATGTACCTATTCACATATATCTCATCGTATATACCTGAAGGTATATACCTATAAACATATATACCTATACGTATATACCAACGTTTCAATGTGCGGCTTGTGCATGTCCCGGGTAGAAGGATCACTGTTAAAAATGTTTGAAATTTAATGACATTTTGTAGATTTCTTTTAATGAAAGTGTTACGAAATTTAATGACACTCTGAAATTCATTACAGTGTAAAGAAATTTCATGATCATTTAATTACTCTGTACTGAAATTTCAGTTCATCTCTAAATTCATTACTTTTAAGGAAATTTTCATGACATAACGTAGTATTGATTTCTGCCGCTAGATGGAGTTAGGGGAACCAAATGGAATTTCTTGCGCGCGGCTGACCAGAAACGGCAGCGAGATGACCTCCAGAGGATGATAGAGTCCTCACGTGCGTTCTCCATTTTTTATTTGTCTCAGATTTTATGGTGTCCAAGCTTCTCAATCCATACCAATCCTCCGCGGAGGATGGTGGTTCAATTAGATACCCTCTTATATAGAATTCCGTACTGCGCATGACTAATTAGTGAAGTAGTTGCCGGAAGAAATTTCTGTATTAATTTTGTGTCTTTGATTTAATGAAACGTGTCATTAATTTTCATTACATAAAAATAATGAACATTTCATTACATTGTCATGAAATTGTAATGAAAATTGCTTCATGACAATGTAATGAAAATGTAATGAAATTTTTTTTCACAATGATCTTCACTTATTCTCTAAGGGTGATCTGAAATAGATTTTCATCCGCAACACCGGTGAAAAATAATTACGGATTACAAATTGAAGTAATGTCTAAAGTCTCGTAATACTAGAGAATAACTACTACTTTTTTCGGAAACTATAGTTTTTGTGTCAGTTTTGTGTCAGTTTTGTGTCAGTTGTGTGTCACTTTTGCAGATTCTTCACTAGTAAGTAACTTCAGGTTTTAACTGCAGTTAAACTAGAGTTCTCCGAAGTCCGTTCAAAGATTATTTTGAATCATTTCCTTGACCTTTTTACCTTCCTCTTTCTCTTTTCACCCTTGCCTTACGTACATTGATTTTACCTTACCAAAACTGGAAGTTGGAGCTGGCGATAACTGGAGTTGAACCTCGGACCTTGGTGCTGAATGTCTGCGACGCTGACCACTGAGCCACTGGCACACCTTAGCTCCGGTCTTGCAAGTAACCCAATGTCATGCCAAGGGTCCGGATCCGTCAGCCTTCTGTCTTACTACAGTTTTACTATAGTTTTACGGTCCGTCCTAGAAGCGCGCAGCAGCCGGCTGGCTGGACTAGGCTTGTGCCACCTTGCGCTTGACCGCCCGCCGCAACGTTGATTAATTGACAATCGAACTACAGTTGATAATTGAATGATAATCGAATAATTGACTAATAGTTGAAAAAGTGTCGATTACTGACCATCGAATTGGGTACTCCACATTCATTGCCAATTAATAAAATAATTGTCGATTGTCGTCAATTATTCGATTAATCGCACAAGCCTAGGCTGGACCCCCTGGTAGCAGCGCTGTTCTCGGCTGGGAGCGGCCTACCATTGTCGGGATCCACGTGGTGCTGTGCGAATGGTTCGAAATCAAATCGAATCTGCCTGGATTCGATTCGGTTCCAAATCGGTTATGATTCGGCATCAAAGGTTCGAAATTTCGAATCAGATAAGATTCGATACCGAATCAAAAACTTTATAACGGCATGCTTTTCAACAGAGAGAGGGTGCGAGCGCGCCTTAGCAAAGATGTGTGGGACCTACTAGACTTTATTTTAAAGCATTATTTTTTTTTTTAGTAAATCTTATTTGAAGGGGGTCAAAATTGGAGTCGATTCGCGCGCGAATGAAGAAAGATTCGATTCGATATTTTTGGTCGGATTCAATTCGATTGAAGGAGATTTGAAAAATTTCGATTCGATTCGAACCCAAGAACATCGATTCGCACTGCACTAGATCCATGACACATTTCAGGACGCATTTCTCCCTGCATCGACCTTCCCAATGTGAAAAACCTGCGTCCCTGTCACAGCTCTAGGACTCAACTTACTTCCTACCGTAGATGCGCCGGTTCTGGGTGCAGTGCTTTGAAGAACAGCCGCGAGCATCAGATAGGATAGTGGTGCAAGGTTGACATCCATCGCAGACGAATAGAAGACTGCAATCTCTGTAAAGATCCAGTTAAAGACGTGTAGGAAAGGGAGGGGATCGCAAGCGCTACAGATCACAAGTGCTACAGGTCACGAGCGCTACAGCTGGCAGGTTCCATGGCTCGCAAGCGCTTCGGGTCACAAGCGCTACACTGAGAGTTAGGGCTCGAGAGCATAGCTAATTTTAAAAAATTATCGAGCAGTACTAAAAAATACGATTTCACGAAATCCTGGTAGACAACGGAGTTTCTATAACTATGGTAAAATAATTGTAAGAGTATAATAAGACTGTAAGAAAAAAACAGATTTGTTTAGTTTACGATAGTCGTGATTGATAGGTGGCTGGAGGAATCAACGTTCGTAATTGTAAAAAGGCGAGATTCAAGTATTGAAATGCCTCCGACAGGTTGACCTGCAAGGAACGGCAGGACGAAGAAAGAACAGAAGCTCTCCTTCTGGCGGCAAAAAATTTCGACGGCGAGGTCAAGGTTTGAGGGAAACGACAACACTACCGCCCCCAACAGCGGCCGCACTGAGAGGGTGAACCGGGGCCCCAACTAATACCGCTGGTACGCCAAGGACAGCGCGGGCACGAGCGCCGCGGCCGCGACGGCGGTGCGCTCTGTCGGGAAAACACGGAGTTAGGGCGTTCTTTACACAAAACATCAACTTAATACTAGCGCACCTAGCGACTTTAACTATTTATTTTAGCTGAATGAAATGTTAGGCAGCCGAAATTATTGTGAAAATGGCAGTTTCAGACCTGCGGAAATCGTTTTGCAAAGTTTCATGAAGGTTCAATACGTAGGAACAAAAGTTATTTGCGAAAAAGATACACGTAAATGTACACCATTTCAAGAATTCTGCTCAACAGATTGAAGTCAAACTTACCACACCGTTTTCTGCAGGTATAAAACTACTATTACCGCATTCAGTTCGCCTTGTCAACGTTTCGATAACTTTAAAAAATGATTTAAAGTCGCGAGGTGGGCACATCAGCCACCAACCATGGCGGACATGCTTGCTTGGCCTGCTTTCGCATTTTTGACACAACATGCCAACCAAATAAAATGAAAAAAATTACTGCTCTCATAACGTTACGATTTGAACTCATTCTTTGTGGCACACATTTAGTTGGCAGAACCGGGGCAAGTTTCAGTAAAATTGAAGTAGTTTTAAAGAAGGCACTACGGTGGTCACGTGCGAATTTCAGTGGTGCTATCTCATTCTTGCGCTCGAAACTAAAGGCTGGCTTTATTTGAACGCACGCTTTAGAGGTTTCTCTTTCGCTCCGTGTTGGCTCATCTCGGCCTACCCCCCCAACGAAAAAATATCCCCTTCCCCTGTTCATTTTGCCTGACGAGTAGAGCATTACCATAGAAACTCGAATTTCAATTCAAATGTACAAAATTTCTGCAATACAGATTTCAACTAGACTTCAGAATCAAATGTACCAGATTACATTCTAAAGGTATGCTTAAAACTATCGAATTCCCTTCAGCAGATTTTTTTCTGTCGTAAGGGGCCATATGAAACAAAACACGCACGTTTTCCAGCGATTTTAGAAGGCAACTCCGTTGCCTAAAAACGGGTAAATTACTTTACACGGCATTCAAATGGGTTGCCTACCGCGCCCCCGGCGACGCTGCTACCGCGCCAGACGCACCAAGCGGCTGCAGCGCTCGGCGACGCCGGCGGCCGGTTGGGTGAGGGGAGGGGGTGATTACCTACTTTCACGGCTCCACGGCTTTTGGTTGTGTGTTTTATATAACTGGATTCAGCTAATCGAGCACTATTCATTAGTGTTAATATTATTTGGCGCTCTTGCCTGGTTTTCGGAGAAATTAAATAAATATATGAGCGGACTTTAACCCCTCCAACCTCCCCTTTTACGCTCTAATCCACGCGCTGTCGGCCTCGCCGGCTACAATACGACACTGCGACGGCTACACTGTCAAACGATTGTTTAAGTTGGCAGGATTTGCACTCTAAGTTTTGGAGTCCAGGAGGGTCCCCCAAGATACCCTAAAAATTTCAAGTCTCTAGCTCATCTCCATCTAGTGGCACAGACAGACAGACAGACAGACAGACAGACAGACTGACTGACTGACTTACTGACTGACTGACTGACTGACTGACAGACAGACAGACAGAGAGACAGACATGTCAGACATGACAGACACCGTATCGATTGCATAGGCCTAAGCCCGCTCTAAAGCTTTTTCAAAGCAGAAGGGCGGGCTAAAAACGGGGTTAATTAGGTATTTCACTTCATTTAAACCAGATCCACAGAAGAAAATAATTGCTTTCTGATTTGTTTCCTCTTTGACGCTGATTGGCTGATGCCGTCGAAGTTCTCGGACCGACTGCCAGGTCTGCGACCGCCCCAGTGGCGTGCCCGAGAACTCCGTTGGCGTAAGCCAACCGGCGTCAAGGAGGAAACAATTCAGGAAGCAATACTTTTCTTCTTTGGGTCCAGTTCGAAAGGAGTAAAATACCTTATTATAAACCACGGACTATCAGATTGCCGGAAATGAGAAATTATCTTTTATTTTCGACTACCGCTTGGAAAATAATCGGTTGATAGAAAATGTTTAGAACAAACTGTGCGGCTTCTTTTGGAAAGAAATGGCCCCCAATATCCTTACAAATGTAATTTGAACGCTAACGGGGACATCAATATACAGTAATTCTCATTTTGTCGGGAGAAGTATTTATTTTGCCGTAAGAATGACCCATCCCTGTTGTGTATACGGCAAACGCCCCAGCACTGTTAAAGCTGGAGTCACTATCCTCGCCCAAGTAGAGTGACGCAAGTCTTTAATCGCTTCAATGAATCATAACTCACGAAAACGACTGAATGGAAGTCTTAATTGTGACCGAAAATGTTTCAAAACGACTCTTAACGAGCGATGTTACTGAACGTCGCCCATGGAGGAGCGACGAAATCGGAGTCAAAATGTCACTCCCCCAGAATCTTTTTACGAGACTCCTCGATTTACAGTGAGACTGTTTTACTAAAGCTAGTTCGCGGTCCGGCCACCAGGTTCACGCATGTAATCTTGGCGTCGCCAATGACGCGCGCTCCCTCCTTCCCCTATCTCTCCCGCCCCGTACTACGCGGCTCGGTTCAAAATAGTGTTGAAAATGCCCGGAAAGTTTCCGGAAAAAAACCGAAAACATCAGTTTTTTCCGGATTTTTTCCAAGCCTTCGGAAAATTTGAAAAAAAAAATGAAATTTTGGATCAATGTAAAACGGTCAGTTTGTACTATAAAACCCAAGAAAATCACGTCTCTGGACTAAAATTTTTGAGTACATGGCATGCACACTGCACAGTGATAATTCAGTTGACATTCTACTCCAACAGAATAATAGGTATGCATGACATGCTGTTTGGATCCTCTCCAATAACATTGTGGTAGCTTGTTTAAAAGAACTTTGGACTAGGAATTTTGATTTAATGAAATTAAAGAAATTTTAGCTTCCAGAAGGAATAAAATAGAAAGCCTATAAGCATGCAATTCTCATTAATTTAGTATGCATTGCGTGAACACTGAATTATCATTGTGCATTGAATGCACTGTGAATCAGTGTGCTTTCTATACATGCTGATAAGTGTACAAATGGTCACAGTTGAGCTTTCAAAGTGCTTTGTATATGTCTTGACACCCTCAGAAATTGCTTTTTTGAAGTATTTTAGCGAAATCAGCGAAGATTTCAAAACATTATCAACACAAAGGGATTTCCCTGACCAAAGTTTATATTTTCCAACCTCTCCGGTTTTTTTTTCGTTCTTTTCCGTTTTTTCCCGATTTTTTGGGAAACTTTGAAAATTGACGGAAAATTTACATCACTAGTTCAAAAGATGCTTGGGTAACGTCGGGTTGCGACGCATACTAAGTTCATTCGATTTACTCAGAGTTCGGGGCGCCACTACAATACGCCGCTCTCACCCCCCATGTTGCGACACAATACACAAACAAACAAATTTTAATTAAAGAAAAACCAAGAAATACTATTTTCTGATCTTTTTAGCAAAAAAATAAATAAATGAATAAATAAATACATAAATAAAGAAATAAAAAATTACCAATCATACAGTATTTTACTTAGGTTTTTACCAGTTTCTTACTTTGAGTTCAAAAAATCGGTAATTTTAGAAAACTAGTCCCCAATGACAGCCCCAGGCTGACCCGGAAGGTGCGCAAACTGACACCGGGAATTAATCAGGCACACCAGAAACCCCCATCCCGTACTAATTTTTGTGCAATCCCTACCATTTTAAAATTATGACCTTTTTTTTTCGAATTTTGCCCCACTGTACGTTCGGATCGGGCGACGCGACTGTGCACTGACACGACTTTATTTTATTGCTCATTGCTGCGAAATAGAAACCGCCATCCGATCTCTTCAGAATCTTGTACTACAGGGTCCAAGCTTTCGCTCGGTGTGTCGAACAACTCGTAAATATTCGTAAATCGTTCTGTAGGTCTACTTTAAAACTACGAATACGTTTCGTTTTTTTCGCAATGACACGCCTTGATGAAAAACGAATTTATTCATGAACTATTTGCCGCAGGAAAATGAGACTCATGCCATTCGATAGATGACACTTCAAGCTATCAGAGGCTATAAGACTTTTACAAAAACAACCTCCATCGAGCGAAACGAATACGTTTAAAAACAGGTATCTCTCATGCTCAATGGCCGCCATGATATGCGGCTCTCCTAAACCGAAAGTTTAGCGGCTTATACCGGCTTATCTGTGTGAGGTCAGGCACTTTTTTGCGGAAATGGGTGGTCCAAACATTCAACTTCTCAAATCAACAGACAATACCAGTCCAGTTCAGACTTCAAAATTTGAATTTTGATCGCTTGTTTTGCGATTTCACCGGACTGTGCGCCGATTGGCGCTCTGGTTGTCCGGACGGCAAAAGTGACGCGCGTAAATTTAATACGGCGTGCTCGTGCTCGCGCGTCCGCAGCACGACCACTACAGGGGCGGGACCGGCCAACTAAGGCAAAACCCCCCACCCCCTCGGAATCCGCCCGTCACACCGTGCTGCTCATGCACTAGAATGATTTTGACCGCTATAGACAAATACGTATATTAATTTTTTTTGACATAAGTCAGATATTTTCGATAATAAGTCAGTCTTCTGCTACGATGCTGAAAAAATTTCCGTTCGCTTCGCTCGCGATTCCCTCATCCAATCAGGGCACAATACCTAAAAGTCAAAGAAACTAAAGTGAAAAAAAAATCTGTGGAAGTAAGGGGACTAAAATTTTGGCAACCCTGACACGCGCTAGTTTGCGTTTGTACCATAAAAATGCGACTCATAAAAAACAAGAATGCAGATGAAATACCGGGAGATTTTTAGCAAACTAAGGGAGGTGCTGAAAATAAAAGGGTGGTCGGTTGCAACACCTCACGAAAAAGATCGTAGCGCCTCTGTTCTACTGGAATACTCCGAATAACAAATACATGAATTCCTGCACAAACATGTGCGTTGCAAACCACACCAGAAAAAGAGCAAAATACTATTTAATTCGTGCAAAATACTCTTTGTGGGTGATTGGATATGACAACTTCACAACATGGAAAAAACACATTCATTGCGGGTGTTTTACCCCTAAAAATCACCAATTTCGTCGTCAGATGTAGCTGAAGGAAATGCGATTCCACTCAGTGTTGGAACTGCTGGCAATATTCGGGTATAGGTGAAAACTCATTTGGCACTATGATCCCATAAATGTTGATTTGGTGTTTTGCGCGTGCCTAGTAGCTACAAACTAGGTGTCCAGCACTGCACAGGATGTCGTGGTGCTCTGAGCATCGCATGCAAGTGCAAACTACATCTCACCGCAAATCGAGGAGTGTCCTGTCATGCAACAACCATGATGTGCACCTAGCCAGACTTCCGGTACGCACTGTAATGAAAAATGTGCAAAACACATCATTCTTGGTGGATGCACGACACGTTTGACGTTGCTGCAGCTGGAAGGCCACCGCGCAGTCCGGTGCCGGTGTTAAATAGAAACGACCCAGGCGCGTATTAAGGGGGGTGGAGGGGGGGGGGGGCGGCGACAAGCACTCCCTATCGACTTGGAATTGACCGACGAGCAAGAATGGGCTGTCGTAAATTTACGACATATTTTGAAAATCAAAATTACAAAAAATGTCGTAAATTTACGAGGATATTTTTCACAGTGTCGTTAAATTAAGGTTAACAGCCGTGTGCTGTCGGCGAGACATGGTGGCATCTCTCTCGCACTCACAGGCGTGCGCCTTTTCCCTCGCGATCCAAGCAGGAAGTGGTACAGACCGGACCCGATCGAGCTCCCAATCTGCGAGCAGCTCGTCGAGCCCGCAGCGCGGTACATGCGGCCGCTGGTCGCCAGTGCCACCCAACTCGCAACGATCAGCAGAGCGATTCCACTGCCGGCACTAGTCTTCCCAGCCAAAGAATGATGCACCTCTCCTTGTCGCTCTCGGGTGATCTCCGTTAGGTGCGAAAGAGAAGCTATGTCATTCTTTGGCTGGGAAGACTAACTCGCCGGCGCTCTCTACGAGTGCGAGAGAGACAGCAATCTCGCACCCCTCGGTAGTCTCCTTGAGAGCGAGAGAGACAGAGCGAGGAGCGCCGGCAGCAAGCAGAGCATGCAAGGGGGGCAACGCGTCCCTCTTACATGAGTGCGGGAGAAACCGCGACTGTCTTGCCTCCCTCTCTGTCGCACTCGAGAGTAAGAGGCCTCTCGACTTGACCCAACTCACCTTGAATTGGGTTAACGCGTTAACGCGCTGCGGAATCGTCAGCGTTCTGATTCTGAAGATCGCTATCCTTCCTCCTTCCTCGTCGTACCTATGGCCATGCCTTATGCTGATGATGAATACGACAAGGACTGCGGCGCGAGAGCGATCATCGGAATAAGATGGCTGCTGACAGTTTGCGCTCCGTCCCCGCCCCCTCCAGGTGATCAGCCGATTCAAAAGGTTCTGATGTCACCGGGCGGCTCACACAGTTGGTTGCGCCAAGGCCGGAAGCTTCAAACCAAGCCAGCTTGAAGTCGAAAACTTCAAGCAGCTTATTAAGCCGGAACGGGCCGGAGCCGGAAGCTTCAAGCTGTTATTGAAGACGGAAGCTCCAAGCGGTTGCAGCCGGAAGCTTCAAGCTTCAGTTGACGCTTCCGGCCTCAATAGGCGGCTAAAAGAAGTTCAGCCAGTCCGAAATAAGGTACATATGGTACAACACCGTAAATCGTTGGAAAAAGCAAGTTATAGAGACACTGAGACACAAAAGTTGCATTGGATTTTTTTTTTTCATTCTCAGGTGGAAGAGACTTTGAGATTCATAGCAAAGACAGCAAAACCGTCACGAATCTGGCCTCACAAAGTTGACAAAATGGACATTTGATGAAATAAGGACTGTGAAAATATTGTCTGCCCAGTCTGCCCCAGAAATTTTTTAAATGGACAACGGGAAAGTAAATGCAGCTTGCTTTGTCCACTACGCCCTACAATATCAAAAGTAGTAACAGCATTTCCATCTTCTCATGAACACAATCTACACCAGAAGTGAATTTCCAGAGCACATTGCGCAAAAGCCCTGTGTTCGCAAAGTGCCACTTTCATATCCACATCAGGGTCTCACAGAAAAATACGGGAAATAATAAACAATACGGATCGAATGAAAACCTCGACCAAAATTATATGCGCAGGGAATAATTTGGAAGTTTCTTCAACGACATAGCTCTTAATATAGTTTGCTCAAATTCACACTGATGATTCTTGTTGTTTCATATTTAGTCCAGGATTATGTACCTCAACTTCTAGTTCTTCACTGATAAATTGTGATGATTCGCAACTATTTGGAATGATAAAACCAGGCACCCAACACTGCCAACACCCATCAATCCAGATTTTACTAGCACTGATGCAGAGTGAGTTTGCGAATGTCCAATTGACGTTGAAGAATGTGTCAAAAATGTGTTAACAAATTTCTCACAAGTTTGAGTGTTCCTGTGGGGGTCTACTAATATGTAATAGGCCCTGGTGAGTTCCGAAGAGACCAAAGTGCCAGCGACATATTTGATTTTTTTTCTTACTTTTGAATTTTAATTTACATTTGCTTGCTGAAAAAAACTACAAGCTTCTGAAATTACGGGTGATGGGTGCCCGTGGGTGCCCAACTTCACTGGAGGACCACCTTAACCTGTCCTTTCGAACATAGACATTCGCTCCCGTATTGGGTCTAAAAATGAATAAAGTATGTAAGGTAAGGGCGAAGCAGCCTCCCAAAAAATGTTACATTTACTACAGATGGTTTGGTAATAAAGATTTTGCTTGCATTCTGTTATATCTTCAGTGTTAACTTAACCTCGTAGAGTGACGACAGTTGTCTGCTACTCAGAAGAAAACGTCAGTGTTGAGTGAAGCCCCCGTGAAGGGGGAACACACCCGAAACAATTGACGGCAGTGGCTTAAGCTGCACTGGCTGCACGAGACTAAATCCAGCATAAAATTTAAATTCTTCCTAACATATTTTTCTTGTTCTGTAGGAAGTTTTGCCTGAGACTTTGCGCAAAGGGGGCACGCCTTTGGTTCTAAATTCAAGCGATGACTGAATGTCCATTGCCGAAAACCAGTCAATTCTAAAATTCAGACATTGTCGTTATCTGTATGGTCATCGTAGATCTGCTGGATCTGAATTCAGAACTTACTGCAAGCCAGATGAAGTAACAACATTTCTTAAGGATGTGAGATTGGCTGAAAACTACAGTCAAGTGCCCAAATTTCGGACTTGCGCCTTAATTTCGGACAGTTTGCATAGAAGTGCTTATTTCAACCTATCTCGGTCACCTTTTGAGATATTCAAAATCGGAAGACGGCATCGTAAAGTCTGCAGTAAAGAGTACCACAATTCGTCAAGTCGGTTGAAGTACCTTTAAAATTTTACAGCACACATCAATTTAAAGTTAAAAAAGCATATAGAACAAAATTGCTGTTTTGAAATAAGCTCCCCCAAAAACCGGGGCTCATGTAGGTGTGAGCTGCCCCATACGTGGTCCTTTCTCGAATGAATGTGTGGTATTTTGGCTACAGAACTACGTAATTTTTTTTTTTCAAGTCAAACCGCTTTTTGGTACGGGACGATTTTCGAAAGTGCTTCAATTTCGGACAGTCCAATTCTGCGGCATAGAATTACATTTGTTTCGATGTTTGTGCCAAGAGACTTATGTTTTCGCCTTCAGCAAGAAGCGAAATTGTACTTTTGACTATCATCTTTACAACGCCGTTTCCGGATTTGAGATACCTCAAAAAACGGCTAAGGTAGGAAGAATTTAGCACTCCTCTGAATTTTGTCCGAAGTTAGAGCACATTTGTCCAGAGTTAAAGGCGTTCACAAAACCATCCCATTTTTCTCTCCAGTTTTCATCGCTCAGGGTTGAGTTAAAAAATCGGTTTGGATGTCATTTAGCGAATTGTGACCTAGGCTATCCCAAGTGAAAACTAAACCTGTTGGGTTAGGCCAAAATGCATGCGTGTGTCCGAAATTAGAGCACGTGTCCGAAATTACAGCACTTTCGTTCCTAATTTCGGACACTCTTCCGATGATTGCTGTAGCTTCCCATCTGTAGATAGAAATTCGACATGGGTATCATCCGACGTGTCACGAGCCACAGTATTTCCAATCGCAACAGATTTTTCATATTTTGTCAGGCCTACACGAAAGAAAGGGAAAACCGCTTAATTCGTCCGAAATTAGGGCACTTGACTGTATAATCTTTTGTCATGTTGGTATGTGATCTCTAATTTTGGTTAGTATTAAGTGTCTATAGTGGAGTGATATTCATGTATTGCCCTTTTGTATTCTTTTTTTGTAGCTCTTCCATTTTGGACAAGGATGGCGCTGACTGCCTTATAGAACACTTTTTTAACAATGTTATTTGTGACATGACATGCAGCATCAAAGAGGAAAGCAAAAACCAGAAAAGAAAATCTCTGGAAACTCAAGGAAAACTCGATGCCATAAGATCGCCGAAATTTTTAACTAGACTGAATGCCATGCCACTTGACAAGCGACTTGCTGACCTAGAAAAGGCATTGCTTGCAGACAAGCGGTCAAAGATGGATGGTTGTGAATGTGCAGGGTGTATGATAACTATGTTTTTGAACAATCACATAAAGGTGTGATGTATGGTAAAGGGATAGAGGTAACAGTCTCTGATAGTATCAAAATGACCAAGCACTTTGGACTCTTCTGCCTTTCTTCAACTTCTATTCTGCGACTTCTCAAACACAACTTCCCTGGCATCACACTTCCTTTCCTCTATTATGGAAGTACTCATACGTTCTTTCCTGCTCATATTGAAGATTTCTCCCTCTTCTCCTGGAATTTTTTGCACTATGGTCAACCTAAAATCTGGTAACAATTACTTTGTATTGAGCACCGAGTGAATGAATTGTCATGTGAGTACTTTTAACTGTATATTTTTTTACAGGATTGTGGTGCCCCCAAGCTTATGCATTAAAGCTAACTCTATGCAAAATGGACGAGTCTCCATTTCTAGTGCACAGTTCCTGCATGAATCTTTTAAGAGACAACTAGCTGCTCCACGCCCCCGCCGGCCCTGCCGGCGCACCCCCCAGACGGGCCGTCAGCGCGCCGGGTCAAGGGGTTAAGGAAAATGTTGAAGAATGAATAAATACGAAAATGGCGCAAACCTTGTTCGCCAGCAGGCCGTTGGACGGCGGTGGGACGGGAGTCGACGCCCAGTCTGGCGCATTAGCCCTCGGCACGCAGGCGCAGGCCCGTCTTGCGGGGGCAGCGCCGCCCGCGCACGGCGGTGGCGGGAGCAGCTGGGCCTGCGGCGCATACGGGCTCGCTGCGCTCGCCAAAGGGCCTTTGTAACCCCTTGTTGAGCTGAAGATGGTGCAGAGTAGAATACTGTCGAAGTTGTATTAAATACTGGCCTTTCTTAGTAGTAGAGGGTAAAATTTTCGCGCAAATGGAAGAAAGGACGAAATTGGGCTTAAAACACGATCCTGGGGACATGCGGGGCGGTGTAGGTCGAAAAAGTCGAGTTTTGTTTGAGTTTGACCGATGTTGATGGAGAAAAGTGAAACTGACGCCACAACAGAGGTTGGTACGGATATGGTCATGAAAAGACGATTCTGGGGAGGTGCGGGTCGGGTGAAGTCAAAAAAGTCAATAAAAGTTGGTATTTATTATTTTATGGCAGTGTATACTGAAAATAGGGCCAAATTTTTCAAAAATACTGAAATGGAGACGAAACGACGATTCTGGGAAGGTACTGGTCGGCTTAACCCCAAAAAGTTGAAAAAAGTTGATATTTATCACTTTTTGACAGCGGAAACTGAAAATAACGCCAAAATAGTCAATGGTTCTGAAATGAGTACAAAAAGACGATTCTGGGGAGGTATGGGTCGGCTGAACACGAAAAAGTTGAAAAAAGTAGATATTTATCACTCTTTGACAGTGTACGATCTGTTTTTCACGAAAAACGCGTAGCTCCACTGAATAGAGCTCGTCGAGACGCTTCTAAAGGCTGTATCACACTAGCGACTGCGGCGGGCGATTGCGACTGCGACTGCGATTCTTTCTCGACCAATCAGAGCTCGGCTACCAGAATCGCAGTCGCAGTCGCCGCGTTTAGCCGACCGGCTATTTTCCCGAGTCGCAGGCGCAATCGCAGCCAATGGGAATGCTCCATTCGTATCCCGCGCCAAACACCTGTAGTTTATTTATTATTACTTTCACATCATATGGAAACTACATTCATCAGAAATGCCACCCAAAAGTAAAGTCTTGAAGTTATCGAGGGAGGATGAAACCCGGTTAGTGCACGAAGTACGGAAACGACCCATTCTTTGGGATATTTCCTTGACTGAATATTCTCGTAGTGACCTGAAGCCTTCTATTTGGGACGAAGTTGGACGAGTTATCGGTCACCCAGGTGAAGGTACGTTTAATTATAATATTTTTCAAGGATTAAACGTCGCTATTTTCTGCTACACAACATGTGTCATTTAGTTTAAAACGCCAATCTTTTGTTCAATGTGATCGTTTGAAGGTTATGTGGCCCTTGGCTGTTTCTGATAAATGCACTGTTTTATATGTTTTCTAGGTGATGTCATACAACATCGTTTTAAAAATATGCGCGACACTTTCATGAGTAATTATCGGAAAGTTAAAGAGAGTAAAAGAAGTGGAATGTCTGCTACTGATGTATATGTCCCAAAGTGGTACCTGTACAAAGAGCTTGAATTCCTAGAGAAAACATGCGCTCAAGCACAGTCTACCTCAAACATTTCTATGCAGAGTGGGCCTTCCACCTCCAATTCATCACAAACAACTGTTCTTGAAATGGAGTTAGAGTCATTCAACCCTGGGAACTCAATGTATTATGATCAGAACACATTGGTATGTCACCAGACTTTTCATCTCCAAATTATTTTTAAATTGTGAAATTATTGTAATCTAACAATTTTATTTTTATTGCAGAAGTTTATGATGATTCCCTCTGATGTTCAGACCTTTTCTGAGACTCCAAGTGAGATCTCAATGCAAAGTGATGTAAGTGAAGTACTTAGTAGTCCCAACAGCCCTGATTTGTTTGTACCGCCTCGCCCTGCTTCAGCCCCATCAGCAACAACAGCTGCTTCCAAAAATGTAAAACGCAAACAAGAATCAGATGAGGAAGATATGTATAGAAAGCGGGGTCATACTAAAAAAACTGGAGCTGCAATATTGGAAGAAGCAGTCAGTGTGTTGCAAGGCAACCTATGCCAGAAGTACCAGCTCCAGATTCTGTGGATGCATTTTCTTCCTTTGTTGCATCTCGACTGCGTGCTCTGACTCCAGAGCAACGCAAAGGTGCTGAAGATCAAATAATGTCAGTTCTCATGTCCATTTAACTATATTTTTTTAAATGTTTTCTGACTGTTATGAGTATTATTTTATTTCTTTATTACTGTTCTTATATTCTTATATTTTTATTATTCCTATCACGGGTCTTATATAATCCAAAGTATTTCTTTATTTTTCCTGTAACATGTTTTACATTATCCAAAGTATTATTTTTTATTTTTTGTTACCTGTACTTGCCATGACATTACTGTAAACCCTTTTATAATTGACTATGTTTTCTAAACAAGTACTTAATACCTAATCTATCTGACTATATTGTTGTATTGTGGGTTCTGTGGGGAGCCGATATCAGTGTGAGTCGTAGTTCACCTGAGGGAAGACTGGCGACGAGCTCAAAGCTCGCGCCCCTTTTATTGGGTGATTGGCAAAACAACAGGAAGAACAAAGGCGATCGTAAAACAAAACTATTGTTGGGTTCTGGCTGCATGTATGAGAGGGTGTCGCTACCAACAGTGATCACTGGTGGCCGTGCTTCGGAGAGCCTTCTGCTTGTTTGGGTGTAACCTGGTTAGGTTATAGCGACAATACTACATTACTCCCTCTTTTTAGAACCCCTTCTCCTTGACAAAAATCCTTGTTTTGTCACTCCCTAACTTTTACGCCTTTGTCTTCGTTACACAATTCAGTTTTACAATTCAAAATTCAATGCTCTAACGTTAACGTTATACAATTCCAATAAATCATTTTGCAAATTCTACTAAAATCCTTAACTAATCCTGTAGACTTCCACCTTGTACAAGCCTACGGGTCGCAACCCTACTAGCTTGACTCAGTGTGCAAACAAAAAGAAATTGACTTCACCCCTAGCATGTAGCAATGCACTAGTATGACTCCTTCTCCGGACCACTATTAAGCCTGTTTAATAGTAGTTTAATCCTTCAAGGACGTCAACCACGGGGATCCGTTCCAGTTTAATTTGTGATTAGATCTTGACATCTTGATGTCCTGTAGTGTGACAGAGAATCTGTAACACACAAAAGCGCTGGGAACAGTACAAGTTTGATATTTGAGCAGCTGCCTAGGGCATAAAATTGTTAGCCCTTGGTGTCTCCTACCGGCTAATCCTATCTACGTGACACCTTAAAATCTAAACCTTTCATAACCCTTAACCTTTTTGAAGGTTATGCATACTTGCCTTTTGGATTCTTGATGGAGCGCGTATCTGATCCAGCGTCGTTTTCCTCGTTTCTGCGTTGAGTCTCCTTTGTCTGCGTTGCTGTGGTCTCTCCTTCGTCTTGACGTTTTTGAATGTTGTAATTTTTAATTCATTATTCTCTTTTCCACTGTGAGTATGCTATTGTTTACTTTCAGCAGCACAGTTGTTTGTACTTTTGTTCGTCTTTACTTCTCGACTCGCTTAGTCGATTACTCGAACTCGCGGTTTTATTTCCGCTAGTCCTTGCTGAGGACCCCTTTTTGTTCCTTCCGGTCGTTCCCCGAACACGTGGGGGCTGTCCCCACTCCTTTTTGGTCACGTGATCGTGCGCACAACACTGCTCCAGCCCCGGGATTGGTCAAACTTCGCGGTATTGTTACGCCCTGGACGAACGCGTCGGTCCGCGTCGCTTGGCGTCAGTCTGCCGCGATCCACCACCCCGTACGGTTCGTTTCGATCCCGCGGATCTCCTCTCGTCCATCCGTTGCTCCCAGGAGGCTTCTTTGTGACATGGAGGTACACAGAATCCTCGTTCAACACTACGTGGGCTGCCAAATTGGCGACCCAACACTCCGCCGAGTGAGTACTTCACCTTTTCAGGCTGATTCACGCTCTGCGTCCGCTCTGTACTTCCCTGTCCCTCGTCTCGCCTTTATGTTCTGAGACCCGTTTCTCCTTTTTCCTTAGATTTGTCTACAATGCATCCAGGCCAGGCGGCTAGCCGCAGCCTATTTTGGTCTGTTCTGGACCCAAGTTTTTTCCAATTTGAGCAGTTTGTACCTGCAGCACTCCTGGCAGAAGAGTGGTTTTACTGCTGCCACTGCTGCCTAGAACCCTGTTATGTAAGTTTGCTGTTTTTTTTTCTTTTTTACTGTTTTTCTATCAATCTTATCAATCTTTGTCTCTCTTTGTATTTTTAGATCCTTCTCCAAACCGACGTCTTTCAGAATGGTGGCTTCCGGGCCACTGACTTCGAAGGGACCCCTTTGATCCCTCAAGTTCCTCCGCCCGGCGTCCTCTACCCCGACGGCTTGGTTGCGGAGCCTGAATTCGTTGATCTCACTATGGACGCGTCAGAGGATTGAGTAAGTACACTTACTTTTACTTTACTTTTCTTCCCCCTTTTACTTATGCCGCCTGTTTGATTTGATTCAAGGCATGGCTGGCCGCTGCTGGGGTCAGCGGGGTCGTCGGCGTTCACCGGGGTCTCTTCTTTGCTTTCGGCCCGGGGCCACCTAACTTCTAACTTAAGTGTTTCATTTTTATTTATTCATCCGTGTCTTTATTTATTCCCTTTTGTGCATGTTTGTCGGTTTTCTTTTCTCCCTGTTTATTTTCTCCTGCATGTTTGTTCGTTGTGTTTTAATTTCTGCATGTTTGCTGTCTCATGTTGCATGTTGCATGTCTCGCCTGTATTTATTAAGAATACACTGAATGAGTTTAATTTTGTGTCTTAGTTTCGCAACTTTATCCCCTTTTTTCCATTGTCCATTTCTGGGGTGCATGGTAACACTGGGCAAATAACTCCGCAAGGGTAGACTTATTTTGTTTATTTATTCACACAATTAATTTTGACATTCAACGGGTTCATCCTAACAATTCTTCTCTCTCACTAAGGCTCTCTTATCAGGCTCACCTTCTTTTTTTACTGATTTTGTCATTAGTACAATGTTTTGCTGAGTGAAACCTCTGTCTACACCTTCTGCACCTTAATTTTTGCTTTGGGTCACTCGGATGAATTTTTAAATCTCCTTTCTCCCGTTCTCTCTGCTCGTACAGTTCTTTCAACCATTCTTTCCTACCACAAGCTACTTGTAAATCACTTATGGGATACAATTTCCACTCGTTATTTGTCATAACTCCTCCACACACACACTCACAATTTTTCTGCGACTTCACGGATTGCAACTTATTTTCTATTTCCTGAATTGCTTGTTTTTCTATTTCCATACGCCTGTTAATTTCACTCAACCTTTCTTTTTCCTCACTCTCCTCATTCTCCTCTACACTCACTTTATTGATTTCTACCTCAAGCATTTCAATCTCCTCAGCCAAATCTGACACATATCTTTTCTCGTTTACTTCAATTAACTCAGTTTCTGAATCACTTTCTGAATCACTTAGTTCTAGATCTTTAACTAAGACATCATGCATATCACTTAACTCTGAAGCTCTCGGTATTTTGACGAGAGGAGGAAAGGACAGCGTTGTGGACTCCTCTGCCTCTCGCAGCGATGCCCCCAGACTCCTGTCCGCCTCCAAGATTGGGAGTTCCCACTCCAACTCCGCCGACGTGCTGGGCTGGACTGGACGAGTTGGGCTCGGCAGAACCGTCAACCGCGGCTGCTTTCCTCTTCCCCGCTCCAGCTTCAATGGACCGCTCACTATTTTGGCTTTCTTGCTTTCTTGAATTTTCTTTTCTTGCTCGATTTTTCTTTTCATCTTCTCTACCACGCTTTGAAGCTTCCTTTGGTCTGCCGGTTGAGTGGTAGTTAGTTTACTCGGTCTTTTGGCGCTGATTATTTTCCTTTCTCGTTCTTGCTTTCTGGAAGCTATTCTCTCAATAGAAACTTTCCTCACTGGAATGTCCTCTAGTTTAGAAGTTTCCATGCTGGTGGCTCACACGTCTGACCTCGTCAAAGGGTTGGGCTTAACTGACGCTTTTAGCTCAATTTGCTTGGCATTCCCTAGCGTCTCTAGCAACCCTCTAGGGCCCTTGTTGTACCATAGATACCATTATTTAAATCTCGCGGCCTTTCACTTTCACCCACAGCTGTTCATTCAATGAAAAGTAGCCATGCATTTCTCATATCATCTTGTTTGTTTACAGTCGTGTCCGGTGCTGGGCATCTTGCTAGCCGATCTATGTGCACTATCAGCTTTTTACTGGGATTATCAACCCTTTCAATTCTCGCATTGCAGTCATTAATCAGGTTTATGATTTTGTAAGGTCCTTCCCATCTGGTTATGAGTTTAGCAGAGATTCCTTTTACTCGCCTGGGATAGTACAGGTAAACCAAATCTCCCTCTAGGAATGGTGATAGCGTTGCATTCCTATCATAATAGGCTTTCATTCTTTTTGCAGCCTTTTTGCTCATGTGTGCGACTGCTTCATGGATGTCCTGCATTGTTTTTCTCACCCAGAAGGGATACATTTTGTGTATCTCTTCATTTTGAGGTGGTGATCCTCTGTCCTGATCCAAAGGGCTTCTCATGGCTGCCCCAAACATAACCTCATATGGTGAGAACTTATGTGAAGAGTGAGGTAAGTTTCTGTATGCCTGTGCTATAAATGGCAAATACTTTGGCCAATTTTCTCGGTCTTGCTCCACCAGGATCATGAGATGTTGTTTTAGTGTTTTAATCCATCTTTCTGCTTTCCCGTTTGTTGCAGGGTGAAACGCTGTTGTTCTAAGCTTTTTGATCTGGTAAAGTTCCATTATTTCCTGGAACAGTGTGGAATCAAAAGCTTTTCCTTGATCTGTCAACAAGGATTGAGGCGCACCAAAGATGGAAAACACATGAGTGATAAGTGCTTGTGCCACTTCATCCGCTGTCTGCTTAAACAACGGCACCACCACTGGCCATCCAGAGAAGGCTTCAACTGCGACCAGTATGTACTCAAATCCTTCCTTACTTTTCGGATTTATAGGTCCACAGATATCCACATGCCAGCGTCCGTGCAGAACTCCTTCTTGGAACAACTTCAGTGGCACCTTTGTCTGATGAGTTGGTCCTTTGAACTTGGCACAACTTCCACATTGGGAAATCACTTCATAAGTGTCCTCGAACATTCCAGGCCACCAGAAGAATCTCTTTATGTATGCCAAGGTTTTGGACACACCAAAATGATTTCCAACTCCCAGCTGTTCATGGTATGTTTTTACTGTTGACTTTACAAGTTTGGCTGGTAGAATTAGTTGTAATTCTTCCTTTTCTTTTATTCCACTAGGATGTTCAAACTTGCGATAAAGGATTCCTCCCTCTATTACCAGTGAATTAAACTGGTACCAAAGTGACCTGGTTTTGTGGCCATTTTGTGCAGTTTCCTGGAATTCTGGTTTCTTCTGGTCTTGTACTGCAACCATGATGGGCATGATATCAGCATCAAGCAGCTGTGCTTTTCTGATATCTTTTGGACTCAGCCTATCAGGAATGACTCTTGTCCAGTTAACGTCAATGGTGTCCTTTGTCATTCTGGTAATTTTCCTTTGCTCAAATAAGCAATCCGGACATGCCTCTTCACAGTGCACTTCTGTTTTGCAGTGGCAAACTAACACTGCTTTGTCTCTTTCTTCCAGACGATCACATTTCTTGCAATCATCGCAAGGTCTTCTTGACAGTGCATCTGCATGCCCAATGCTGTTTCCTTTGACATGCACCACCTGGAACTTGTATGGTGCAAGTCTTTCCAACCATCGTGCCAACTTTCCAGTGGGGTTTTTGAAGTTTTTCAACCACTGTAATGCTGCGTGATCAGACTTCACTATAAACGGTGCTCCTGCCAGGTAATGGTGAAATGCTTTTACTGATTCTACTACTGCCAGTAGTTCCCTGTGTGTTGTGCAGTAATTTCGTTGAGCTGGATTGAGTGTCTTTGACCAGTAAGCTATAGTGACATCTTTTCCATCCTGCTCCTGACTCAGGACACACCCTAGACCTGTTAAACTAGCATCAGTTGTGATGGTGAAAGGTCCTTTTGTGATGTCCGGTGTGCCTAATATTGGTTCACACTTCTTTGCTTTCAACAGAAATCCTGCTGCTCTTATTCTGTTGAATAAGGCCTCAAGCCTCTGAAGCATTTGTGAAAAATTGTCTCCTCCAATACAGATGTCATCCAGGTATACTGACACAGTGTCTCCTAAGTCATTTTCAGGGGTTTTCTCTTTTGCGGGCATGATCACTCTGTCTGTTATGTACTGGAAGGCACCTGGTGCTGCAGATAGCCCAAAACTTAGTCTTGTGAATTCAAATTGTCTGTGTGACAATCCCAAGCCCTCTGGCAGAATTATAGCTGTTTTGGGTTGGTCCTCTGGGTGGATTTCCAGATTGTGATATCCATGTGCTAGATCAAAAGCATGGTACATCCTTTTTCCGCCCATGTGCTGTAGTAAATCTTGCACCCTTGGTATCGGCATTGCTGGCACTCTAGTGACTGCATTAAGAGCGCGATAGTCAATGCATACCCTTACTTCCCCAGTCTTTTTCATAACACATAAGATGGGCGAAGCCCAAGCTGACTGACTAGGCCTTATTGCACCTTGATCCAAATACTTTTTGATAGTTTCCACTACTGCCTGTCTATAATGGAGTGGTATTGGCCTAGCTGTCTGCTTGATGGGTGGATGATCACCAGTGTCTATTCGGAACTTTATCCAGGGACACTTCCCAAAAGTTGTGTTGTCCTTTGCGAAAACGTCATGATGCTTCCGCAATAAATTAGTTAACTCCTGCTTTTCTGTTTCAGATAGCTGTTTACACCTTTCTACCAAATCCTGCAAGTCCTTTGGAAGTGGCTCATTCTCCCCAATTGCTGGAAGATTCGGAATGGTGTTTATTTCTGCATCAGAAAACGGAGTTGTGTCATGGTTAATTACATTGACTTGGACTGTTTCATCTGTGTCCATGCCTTCATCAATGCCTTCGTCAACCTCTTCCTCCTCCTGAAAATTAGTGTTGAACTCCTGCTCATACTTATCTTGGTGCAGGATAAAAACTTCTCCTAACACTGCATACTTAGGAATTGTAACGCATTTGTCTCCTAAGTTTTGCATGGTTATAGAGATTGGTGCAGTAAGACAGGGTATGACTCCGGACTGTGCTATCACTCCTAGTGGTAGCCTAGATACTTTGTTTCCGAATGCTGGATTGGAAATGAACAATCCCAGCTTAGTCTCTCCTGGTAACTGGCCGCGCTTATTTAGGGATCCCTTTTCACTAGTTCCTTTGGAGCCTGACAACACTGCTTGGTCCGCCACTTGAGTTTCCAAGACCACCCTGCTCTGGGTGTGGCCTTGTCCGCCCAAGTCAAGACCCTGAGTGCTTCCACTGCTCTCAAAGGCGCCAATTCCTTCACCCATTGGCTCATCAGTTACCGCATCTGTTACCAATTTTGTCTGTATTTCTCTCTCTACAAACGGTCTTAATTTAAAGCTGCCTTCAGCTCTTATTGTGTAGGCAACCCTGTCTGTTGTATAAATTCTGGCAGTTTTTGTTTCCCCCAGTGTGAATGGTACTTGTACCCTGTCAAGCCCCTCACCAATCTCTAGAACTTGCCTTTTGATGCTTATCACCGCATCAAGCTTGTGTAGGAAATCTATTCCCAGGATATTCTCATGAATATCTGCCTCATATGTGTTATGTTTAAATACTTTTCCACCAATCTCGAATTCGGTCATTGCTGGACCGTACAGATTGGCTTTGTGTGATGTAACTCCCTTGAGTTTTGCAATTGGGAGGTCTCTAGTCCTTGGAATAACTGTGATGACAGCTGCAGTATCAATGCATCCACTTTTATTTACATTCAAGATTATACAATCTATCATGGGTGCTGTATTTACAGTTGTGCATACTAAACAAGGAACTTCAGGAACCTCCCGATGATTCTCAGACTGAAAGGAACATTCTTTTTCCTTTAACAATTCTTTGTCTGGAGACATCACCGGTGGTTTTACATTAAGACTAGTACTTATTTTATCAGTCTTTTCACTCTCAACCTCCATTGCCACCGTACCATTGGAGGTTGACTCTAGTTTTCCTGCTCCTCATCTGGTTTAGGAACGTGAGGTGGCTTTTTGTTACCAAGTCCAAAATTGCCATTTTTAATAAACCACTGCATAGTAGCTTTATACAAATCTGGTGGTATGTTTGGCATTGCAAAGTCCTCCTTATCTTTATTACTTTTACAATCCCTCATAAAATGTCCCACTTTTCCACACTTATGACAAGTGGACTGCTGATTGTCTCTAGCCATGTTTCTACAATTAGCCATTCTGTGACCTAACTTGCCACAGTACCGACACGTCATGTTTCTATCGGGGTTGTCGAAGCCTCCCGAAAAGCTGCCTCGGCCTCTGCTGAAGCCTCTGCCTCGTCCTCCTCTGCCGCGGCCACGTCCCCGACCGCGACCTCGCTGTGTGGAGACGTCCGCGTCCTGCTGGGCACTCGTGGAAGGTTCAGAGGGAAATACCATGTTGACTTTAGCATCCTTATGCTTGGTCTTCCCCTCTGTTTCTTCTTCATCCTCTTCCGCCCTCGTTACACGAACTCTCTTAGCTGGAGGTTCGTCTATTTCAAGACTGAGGCCTCTGTTAAGCGTTTTCATGGCCTCGTCCAGGGTGGGTAAGGCAGCGAAAGCCAGACGTGCTGCTGCTTTTCTGTCAGCAAGGCCCTTAATGAACCTTTCCACCAAGGCTTCTTGTATGTCCGCTTCCTTCATATTTCGAAGGTAGGACCGTCCCAACCGTTCCACTTGTCTGGCAAATTGCCTGATGGACTGATCTTTTTCTTGTGCGAGCGTGTTAAAATCTTTCTTTCGCTCCCACATAGAGGCTGTCTTGCCAAAAGTTTTGACAAGCGCCTCATCCAGACTCTTAAACGTTATTGGCACTTCCTGATGTTGCAAATTTGCTATAACATCAGTGGCGTTTCCTGTTAACGCCTGTACCAAAGCTGTCTTTTTGTCTTTATCGTCCCAGTCATTTGCCTCTGCTACTGTTTGGAACTGAAGCTGGTACACGGAGTAGTCAGCCTCTCCGTCATACTTTGGGGCCTCATTGCACTTTTTAGGCCTGTTCATCTTCTCCAGTAATTTCATGAAGAAGTGATTTGTAGCAGGATGATCTTGCCTCTCTTGCCTCTCTTCCTGCTCGTCATCCGCCTCGCCGTCATAGTATTCTTGGCGGCGCCCATCATAATCGTGAACTGGCCTCCTACGACCCGGCTGTCGGCCTTCCTGCATCCATACTCGATTGGGATGTCGATTAACTGGAATTTCTGGTGGTTCTTCCACGTCCATTTCTTCCCATTGCTCTTCCTCGTCCAGGTCCACATACTGCCGATCTTCTTGCTGCCGCTGCTGTTGCTGCTGGGCTCCAGGATGCTGCACTCTGGGATGCTGTACCCGGTTCTCGTTCAGCGGCGCCTGTAGCGGCCTCGGGACTTGTGGTGCTTGCTCATCCTGTCCTTCTTCCAGAAGACGTCGTGGAGGTCTTCTTTCTCTTTGAGGCCTTCCTCTTCCTCCTCGTCCTCGTCCGACGCCTCGACGCTCAGCCATAGGATGCTCCTGTATGACGTACTCCATGAGTCGTCCGGCTCCGCGTCCTCGTCCGCGTCCACGTCCTCGGCCACGTCCACGCCCTCGTCCTCTTGCTCGTATGTTATTAAAGATGTGCGGCATGTTAGGCGCAGCCTGTCCGACGTTGACGACGTTGGCAAGCTCTGGTTGGACGGGCGGGAGCTCAGGCTGGTCGTGCTCGGACTCTGCCTCGCTCTGGTTGATGCTGAGACCGTCTGTGTCGGTGTCAGCGTCCATTCTTTTGAACTGCTTTCGGCTCTGACTGTACTTAGTTGTATAGGAGAATCGGAATGCTCAGATGCGCTACTTTGCATACTATTCTTCCTGCCAAACTGTTTGTCTACCTCTTAGCCTCGCTATGTGACACTAGAAGGTCTGAGCGAGTCCCTTTCTGACCAGTGTGTGACGCTATTAAGGTCTCACCGGTTTTCCTAACTTCAGCGTGTGACACCAGAGGGTCTCGCCGATCCTTTCCTAGTCTCACGTGTGACACTAATAGGTCTCGTGAGGCTCTAGCCTTTTCTAACCTTCTGCGTCTGACACTAAGAGGTCTCGCAGATCCCGGGCGTTTGACTCTAGTAGGTCTCGCCGGTTCTAAGCCCTTCCTTTTCTCCTATCCCACCGCTGCCACCAATGTTGTATTGTGGGTTCTGTGGGGAGCCGATATCAGTGTGAGTCGTAGTTCACCTGAGGGAAGACTGGCGACGAGCTCAAAGCTCGCGCCCCTTTTATTGGGTGATTGGCAAAACAACAGGAAGAACAAAGACGATCGTAAAACAAAACTATTGTTGGGTTCTGGCTGCATGTATGAGAGGGTGTCGCTACCAACAGTGATCACTGGTGGCCGTGCTTCGGAGAGCCTTCTGCTTGTTTGGGTGTAACCTGGTTAGGTTATAGCGACAATACTACAATATCTTCTATTTTTGTTATGTATCATTATTAATAAGTGAATTTAGTCTTTAGATATGCATTTAGTCCCATCTCGCAATTATTCCAAAGAATTATAGGGTGAAACTAAGCCAAAGCATATGTTATTCCATAATTGGATAATTGAGACTGGAAACTGACATCTAAAAATAAATACAATAAGATAAAAATAAAAATAAATTTATTTATAGACAACACATTCTTTTCTATAAACAAAATTTCAATAATATAATGAAACATGACTTATGTTTTACTGCAAGCTGTCACATTAATCCTGAGACATTAAGGTTAACTTATAAATACAATTAACTTCATTGAGCCTCGGGTAACCTTACCATTCTGTCTTGCCATGGGACTGCACCTGGTCCATTGAAATACTCACACCACCTATTTCGTAGATCTAGAGCTGACTCTGCATGTCTATTTCCCCCCTGATGAACTAATCTGGCAAGACCTGCGTTATTCCCATCATGCCATTCACCCATATTAACTCTTCCAGCATAAACATCTTCACTGTCTACAAAATTAGGTGGTGTGTACATTGACCGACCAACTACATCAGAACGTAACCAATTATGGAGACAACACACAGCCAAAACTATAGTTGTCGCAACATCAGGGTCATATCTCATAGGTGAACGGAATATTTGAAAGCGATTTTGCCATTACTCCGAATGCATTCTCCGAGCATCTTCTAAGTCTTGACAGCCTGTAGTTAAAAATCCTGCGGTCAACTCTGCCACGAACTAAATCTTTGGGATATGGGATCAAAACTTCCTGGGACAGAGGGAAACCTTCATCACCTATTACAATATATGGGAAAAGTGAATCGGTCCCTGGAAGAGTAGAGGGCGGAATTTTATTGTTTTCCAAGTAGTTTTTCAAATGACATTTATTCCACACTCCACTGTCACCGATCCTTCCATTTGTCCCCACATCAACAAAAATGAATCGTAAATGGGCATCTACCAGTGCAAGCAGGACAATACTGAAATTGTCTTTATAATTAAAGTACAGGGATCCTGAATTACATGGTGGATCTATACGACAGTGTTTACCGTCCATAGCTCCTATACAATTATAAAAATTCCACAAGTTTCCATAGTCAGAGGCAACCACTTTCCACTCTTCCTGTGAAGTTGGGAACCGCAGAAATTCATCTTTTAAGACCTGGTAGATAGCATGACACGTTTCCTTTACAATTCCAGAAATAGTGCTCTGTCCCACTCGGAATAATAATGACAAAGATTCCTGTGTTTCTCCTGTGGCAAGATGCCGCAATGTTACTGACAGTCTCTCTGCAGGAGAAATTGCTTTCCTTAAGTGGGTATCTTTCTTCACAATTAATGGTGTAACTTTATTCACTAAAGTTTCAAACAAGTCACTGTTCATACGAAGACATCTGGAAGACACATAATACATAAAAAGGCTTGTAACAAAAATTTGACAAGTGACAAAAATAAAAATATAAAATACATTTATATATTTACCTTCGATACTTCATTGGATCCTCTAATTGTAATTCCATAAACAGGTTATGATGCGCCCCTTGCATTCTACGTCGGGCAATCCAATGTTTTATCCACACTTTTCGATCAGGAAAGTGCGATTTTAATAAAGTTAGTAATATTAAACCAAAGCTCAAGGTTAGTTTCTTTCGTCGAAGAAAATAATACCGATTCTTTTCAATAATGTGTCTCTCCATTGTGGTAAACTTAGCAGTCCGGTCAGTAAAGTAAACAGTGCTACAGCAGACGACACTCTAGCGGCTACAAATGTTTGAAAACGACCCGACTGAACTTTGTATGAAAAACAAGGCGCAGACAATCGCGCGCCAATCGCGATCGCAGGTGTGATGACTCAGAATCGCAATCGCGTCGCAGTCGCAATCGCCCGCCGCAGTCGCTAGTGTGATACAGCCTTTATGATGTTCGTGTCGGCGGGGAAGTCGAAATTTGAAAATTCAGTCTTTTTTTCATTTTTTGACAGTGTACCTTTCGATTTTTCGAAAAACGCACAGCACCATTGAATCGAGCTCGTCGAGACGCTTCTAGTAATGTGCGGGTCGACGGGGTAGTCGAAATTTGATAATTGAGTCATTTTTTTCCATTTTTTGACAGTGTACCTTATGATTTTTCGAAAAACGCACAGCACCATTGAATCGGGCTCGTCGAGACGCTTCGAATGATGTGCGGGTCGACGGGGTAGTCGAAATTTGAAAATTCAGTCATGTTTTCAATTTTTTGACAGTGTACCTTTTGATTTTTCGAAAAAACGCACAGCACCATTGAATCGGGCTCGTCGAGACGCTTCTAGTAATGTGCGGGTCGACGGGGTAGTCGAAATTTGAAAATTCAGTCTTTTTTTTCATTTTTTGACAGTGTACCTTTCGATTTTTCGAAAAACGCACAGCACCATTGAATCGGGCTCGTCGAGACGCTTCTCGTTATGTGCGGGTCGACGGGGTAGTCGAAATTTGATAATTGAGTCATTTTTTCCATTTTTTGACAGTGTACCTTTTGATTTTTCGAAAAACGCTTGGCACCACTGAATTGGGCTCGTCGAGCAGGGTTTTAAAGTTACCGGTCAGATTCGATCTTACGGTAAGTTACGGTAACTTACGGTAACCTACGGTAATATAAGGAAAGATTCGCATAGTCGCGTAAATTTTTGTTTTTAATTTATTCTATGAAATTTACAGGTAGCAAAATAATTTCCGAAGTAAATAACGTGCACGATAAGGTTAATTCCAGTATTGGTACTGCGATTTGGGAGTCAAAATAATGTGTTTATATAACAAGAAAAGTTGTCAAAGCTCCAAACATCTTTTATTTTTATTTCTTACAAAAAGCACAAGTTTTTGTTAGTCAGTGTACCTCCCCTCCACTCCTATTTACGCGACCTAGTGCACGGTATAAATAATGTCTTCTAATCCAACGATATTGCTTCAAATCCACGGCATTTTCCCTTGAATTCCAAGCAATCGTCTTGAATGAGAAGATATTATTTTTACCGTGAGCTGCTGCGGGTTGATGTTGCCGCTGCCGTCACGCGAGTCCTTCGATGGCCACTGTTAAAAATACCTTGAGGAGTTACGGTATGCCTACGGCCTGTACCGTAATTTTCATGTACGTTCAGACCGCAACGTACACTTACGGTCGAGGGGGCAACCACTAGAGAAATCCTGTGTACAAACCTGCGGAAATCTCGATGAAATCCTCAGAAATCTCGATGAAATCCTCAGAAATCTCGATGAAATCCTTGGAAATATAACTGAGAAATCTCATGAAATCTCATTGAAATCTTGTGAAATCTCATGAAATCTCATTGAAATCTTCTGAAATGTCATGAAATCCGAGAGAAATCGTGTGAAATCTCATAGAAATCTCTCAAAATCTCAGAGAAATCTTGTGAAATCAGTAGAAATCCCGTGTACACTAGGATGGGGAGTGGTTGCCCCCTCGCTTACGGTGGTACGGACCGTACTTTATGATGGATGGTGCTGCACCGAACTTCCCCGACATATTTGCAGGCTACAGTGTATAGCGTAAGATTCAGACCATAGTCAACTATTACGGTTCGGGACCAAGCAACAAATTTACAGCGCATACCGCAGGCATTTACCGTGGTATTTTCCAACAGTGTAGCACGAGTAGTGACTAATTTAGTAATCGTTGAGTAGTCTTTTTCAGGAAAATTGATTTCTGAAAGCGGACTAGTGAATCCATGATACTGTTATAATTGTAATTTTACATATCTTTGTCATTTTTTACTTCTTCTTTAAAGATCGAATCCATTCAGATTATAAAACTTTCCGTAAATAACTCACGGGGTATTCCACTGGTCTGCCTGTCACTGCCTGCTAGTGACGGGCCGGCGACACCAGGGGCCTTCCAGGAAGGCACAGACCGAGGGGAAGAGGTTGGAGGGGGCCAGCGAGTGCGCAAATATAAATTACAGTGGCGCAACATCAGCACAGCGCATGGCTATTCCAGTTCTGCCATCTACGCAGCTCTAAAATACCTATTTGTTAATCTTTCCACATATTTCCAATCTTACGGGCACAGGGTAATATTACCGTAAGTTACGGTAACTTACCGAATCTTACCGGTAATATTACCGAGCTTTAAAACCCTAATTTTACAATGGTAAAGTAGGTAGGGCCGACATGGTAGAGCTTGTTTAAGTTTCTGTTCTGGTCTCTATAAAGTAAATTAAAATTTTCTGTACACTTTATTCAATAGTTAACTATATAATATTTACTATAAGTAATATTTATCTTTTTTATCTTATCTTTTTCAGCTTTGGTACCAATTCAGGAAGGTGGTAGACCCGTTCTCTATCCTGGATTACATAACTTTTCGAGATTTTTTTTGGAGCAATACCTCAGTCTTGGTTGTAGAATTTCTTCTGGTCAATTTCATAAATTTGATATTCCAGACCTGGTAATCAAAGATATTTTCTATGCATTAAGAGAGGTTGATAACATGTGTCCTGGATGTGATGGAGATCATTCACTTTGGGTTTTAGCTGGTGGGTTTGTTGCTTTCCTTTTAGGTAAAACAAGTGTTTTCAGTGATAAAGACATATTTGTGAACTGTAACAAAGATCAACTGCACTGGGAATCCTATTCAGTAGCTAACATAACACACGATGACAGACCAACCGTTTAAATTATCTGTGTCAATTTGAATGTGAACTTGTTTCACTGTACAATCCGAGAAATCGCAGTTTGGGATATCTTTGCATCATATGTTATTTTAGATTTTGATTTGCCTGTTTGCAGGTGTGTAATGAAATTTTCATCATTAGGATATTACGTGATGGATTTCAGTGCATTTGATCTATACTCAAAACATATCACATTGATCAGGAAAAAGAAATATCTCAGAAGAATGTTTCCTCATGTGAGACGTGTTCCTACTTTACAACAGCAAGTTATCTATCATCTGATTGTAAAGTTTTGTTCATCTCACAAAAACTTTTTTTCTGAATAACTTTGAATCTTATCTTTAATGTTTTATTTAGTTCAGGAATGTTCTTCATAATGAGCTGAAAAATAAAACACTTGATGCACTGAAAATTTGGTTTGTTGATTTACCTGTTCTAAACGTCTAAGTTGTTATGTTTCTTTTCATTACGACTTTAATATGTACCAAATTTATGTGAAACTTTTAAGAAATAAAAATTGGTATATACAGGTTATGTCTTCCTGTGTACAAACTTATTATTTACGTAAAATGCCAAACGTGGTCTGTTAAGGTAAGGTAATGTGTACGGTTCCGTAGTGGCTGATTCAGGTGTCCATTTGTTGAAGACGTTTCACTGTAAACACAAGCGTCGAATTTCGACGCCTGGTAGGTTCGTTTTTGTTCAAAAGCTGATTTTTAAACATCATTTTTAATAGGAATTCGATTGATCTGAATTTTGACCTTGGTAAACCTGTACCCTATGGGCACCCCTCAAACCGAAAACGTCGACCACGCTTCGTTTGCTTGTGTTTTTAAAGGAGATGGTGAACAAAATCGAACCCTTCAAGCGTCGAAAAACGACGCTCGTGATTACAGTGTTGGGGAGCGATAACGAAGGCGGTGTTGCGTGGTGTTCTCAGCCAATCAGGTATCTGGTCGTTTTATATCGAAACTCGCTCGATTCAAATTAGGGGATTGGGGATTCTAGTTCAAAGCACCCTCGTGTTCGGTAGCAGAAGCAGAAGATAAAAGTAAACAAAAACAAAGACGGTGTGTGTGTGTGTGTGTAGACGAGCTGAAATTGTGTATTATGCATTTCTTGTTGGAATATATTTAATATGTATGTAATATAGTATTAATATATCTAATTTGTATCATAAAAATTTCTAAAGAAATTTTAACTGGCATTTTTAAATTATTGTCTAGTGATGTTGTTATTTGCTTATATGACCTTTATCCTTTGATAGAATAATTTTTGGAAGTAGTTGGGACTCTTTAGTCTTCTTCTTCTGAATAGTATCTGTAATCGGAAAAAAAAAATTCTTATGTCATTGCAAAAAGTGGGAAAGGATTTTTTTTCTCAAAACCATAGGTGACCGACGTAGATATTGAAATGAGTCAACATGTTAAGGTGGAACTGTAATGGAATAATTTACACTACCAATCATTCATTATCTGCCACTCATCACATGCGATTTAGTGTTTTATGTCCTGAGTGTTAACCCAAACCTGAGTTGGACGCGTAAATACACAAAAAAGATAATGATTGGTAATGTATATTGGGTGATGGGTAGTGTACATTATTCCAATGGAGTTCTACATTTACTATGTTCGAATTGTCTTATGTGAGTGAACAAACCTACCATACATTCACGTGTAAATTTAATGTTTGTAATTTGTTACTGGATGACGTTACAAGTAAATGAAATATTTACATTTGTTTTGTTTGTTAAAACTTATTGTAATAAACATTCTAATATAATCTATTTCATTTAGCTTACGTTGTTCCGTCTATCCTGGGGTTGGTACTTTTTCAGTAAATCTCGATTCTCGATTCTTCGATTCTGGAATCGAAATTAAAGAATCGATTCTTTCAAAAATCGATTTTTCCCTGCGAAGAATCGATTTTCGATTCGATTCCCGACTTTTTTGGCTATGCGTAGAAAAACGATAGTTTTAGTACTAAGTGCTTTTTAAAAAAAGAACAGTGATGAAATGATGCAAAAAAAAATTATTACCACAAGGTTAATTTTAACAACAAAGTCTTTATAAGAAACATAAATAAGAATCGAAAGTACGCATTATGCATTACCTAGTATATATATATATATATATATATATATATATATATATATATATATATAAAAAATACGATTTCAGGAAATCCTGGTAGGCACGAAGTTCGGTAATGTTTTTGTTTCACTAAATACTTCGGTAGATGATGGATCAAGTAGAAGTTTACTTTAAAAATTCTAGCCTTTTGGGTCATGTCGTTGAATTGGTTTTATTTCAGGGTCACTAGTTCAGTTAGTCTCTTAGTAAAAATTGTCCGATCAGCTTGATTTTTGAACTGTACGCTCGTTGTGCAATGGGCATTCGACCACCGCTTTTACATTTTTACTCTCACGTGTCGTTCCAAATTTTATTTTTTGAACTACTGTGCATGAGTTGAATCAACAAGTCCCCGGCCCCGGTCCTCCTCCTCCTCTCCTGCGCGCCGCGCCGAGGGGTCGAGCAGCCGCAACAATGGCGACTCGGCTCGGCTCCTCTTTCCACGCTGCTTTCCCGAGACAAGTCGAGTATTACCATGGAAACGGAGATTTTAGATCGAAATTTCTCAAAATTGGTCGCCAACTTTGGGCTGGCACTTCAGCAGTGAACTAAGGAGATCGAGTTCTACCTCTCTGCCAAGTCTTATGAAAATCGTATAGAAAAATCAGGATTTAGGTAAGGGGCCGTGCTGATAAAAACAATCGTATCCTGACACAAAACCATATGGCTACTTCGTGCCTACAAAAAAAACTATGAGCTATGAAGGGCTGTGCGCCTTCACAAAACCATTAAACCACTCCTCCGGAGTTACATTGCGGAGGAACACCAGCATGTCTAGGTGAGGGCCCGACAAGTGGGACCTCAATTGGTTAGCAATTATACCAGCATGAGGAAATAGTCGTTCACATGGGACCGAGGTAGCAACAGTGGACAAAAGTTGAACGGCTACGCGCCACACATGGGGTTGCTCTCCCTTGAGGGTTTGCCATGCCTTCAAGGGATTCGGGTTGGACTTCCGGTCGACGGGCGGTCGGTTTAAAAATTGCCGCAGTTCAACAGGCAGCCCTCCCACACGATCAGAGTCAGCCTTTTGATTTGACACCCGCACCTGCTTGTCGATCGACGCCCAGGGGTAGTCGTCGTCCTGATCTGAGTTGACGTTAGCCTCATCGACATCCTGTTCCTCAATCGTTGCCTCATACGCCGCACGATTGGTAGCGCGTGATTCAGCAAGGGCTGCACAAACCAAACGCCCTGAAACAAGCGAAAATGGTGTGAATGCTACCAATAACATGATAATTAGTGTCATTTGCCGTAAAATCTTACCAACTTCTGTTTCGGCTGCTTTTAAAGCCGACGGACTTTCAAATGCCACCTTTTTGAATCTAGGGTCTACGAGGGTGGCGGCGGCATATAGAGGATTTCGCTCGATGTTGGCAAACTTTTGGTCCATTCCGTCACATAGAATTTTCTTAACTCTTTTCCCAATTGAAGTAGTGGCATAAAATTCATTTGCTTTCTGTAAAAATATATGTAATTCAAAAAACAATGTTTTTTTTTTCTTAAGGCAAATTTTTAAAAAATGACACAGTCTTTATAAAATTAGTCAATGGAATGACTTTGCTAATAGACACAGTTTTCTCAGTTGAGACCTCTGCTGTCACATTAGCCAAGGGCTTTAGGAGAGCTTTGACTTCACGCAAAGCTTCTAGCTCGGTGGCTGTGACCATCTGAGGGGGCTTGCTTTTGGTTGATTTGTCCAGTTGGCATTTGAAAAGCACTCTGCTTACGTACTCGGACAAATGCAAAAATCTGTCTAGCATTTCATAACAAGAATTCCATCAAGTACGAACCTCTTGAATGAGACGGACAGGCTGCTTGACGCCCTGGTCTGCCTGCATGGATAGCAAGTCATTTGTGGCCACTTCACTGCATTAAAAAAAAACGAACTATTTTTTTTACTTTCACTAAGAGGGATTTTAGTGACATTTGGGCAGCTGGGGCTCGACCGCCATCCTCCTCGTCATCGTCATCATCTTCCGCGTCTTCTTCTGCATCATCTATATCGTCCTCGTCCTCAGGAATGTCCTCCGCTGCCGCCGCGGCGGTGGCATCGGCATCGTCAAAACCGTCAGCCTCTTCAGATAGTACCGGCCGCTTTGCATGCAATTCTATGACAGACTGTCCGATTCCATTGAGGGCATGAGCAAAGCAAGACACATGCTTATCAGGTCCAAAAAATACCCGAACGGCAGCTGTAATGTTGGAACCGCCGTCGGTGATCACCGCCGATACTTTCTCTGGTATTATTCCCCAGGAATTACATAGGTCCGCCCCCTGTTTTCCATAACCTTTTCCAAATTTGCAGAAGCCTTCCTTTCTGGCATGGGATGTGCAGCCAGTTCAATCGAAATCAAGTTCTCTCCTGCAAAAAATAATAAAGGTATAAATAAATAAATAAATAAATAAATAAATAACCTTTTTAAATATTTGTCGGCTGGAAATACTATTTGTCAGTAAAAAAAATGTCTTACCTCTTACTAAATGAACTGTCATTCCAAGGTAACCACGCATTGTGTATTTATGCGTTCACAAATCATAAGTTAATGAGTAACAATCCGCCTCCTTAATGAGTACTTCTGCTACTTCTCTCTTGAGGTCTGTGTATTTTTTTTCAGTGAACTTGGTCACTTTTGGCTCGCCGGGTACCTTGTAGAGTGAATTCAATTTCTTACAGAAAGCTCGAAATCCCTTTCTCTCCGGCGTGCGCAGTGGCATATTGTCACGGCAGATCATATACGCTAAAGCTGATGTCACTTCTTCGTCACGATGTCGCCCGGCTAAGAAAAAAAGACAAAATGTTGACAGCACTTGCGCTCTTGCAACCGACCTGAAAATGCTGTTGCGTTTTGCATACACTTATCCAGAGGTCCGAAACTACTGCGACTCCCCGGACGTGAAGATGAGGGTGAGGCTGACGGTGACCTACTCGGGCTCAGACTCGAGCGAGAGGTGGGGCGTGTGGGGAAAGGTGAGCTCGGCGGGGACAGAAGATCACTGTCACCCACGCCTGCGCCCCCGCCCGCAGTAGACTGTCGAGACTGCAAATTTTACAGAACGTAAGATTAACGAAATGGTATGTCGCCGTCCCGGCCCCATTCCGGCGCGTATCATTGACTTGCTCTTCGAAGTGAGGTTATGTTTTTAAAGTCAGCCACGTACACACCTGTCCGGAGATGCTTAGCGAGGCTTGACGTCGAGTGACAAAACGTAAATACGGCACTGCATTTCTTGCACTTAGCTTTTTTAGTGGTTCCTTCATTAAACTTTGTGAAATGCAACCACACTGCACTGGGAGCCATCGTATTACTCAACTAAATAAGTTCGTTTGCGGCTAGCCGGGTTTGTTGTTTTCCTCTCACGCTCACGAGACGAGACAAGACACAGTGTTGCGGCTGCACTGCGCATGCGCGCCAAGACGGCACTGCTGCGCCTGCTACTCCGCCTTGGCCGGCCCGGGGCCGCCCCACCCGGGAGGCGCGCGCAGATTCAAAATAAGTAAAATTTTAAGGAATCGAGAATCGACGCTGAGAATCGATTCTCTCGATTCAGTTGACGCGTGGAATCAATTCCGATTCGAATCGAAAATCGACGTGCGGAATCGATTCTCGATTCGAATCGGAATCGAATCGACCAACCCTAGTCTATCCATTTCTTCTCTATCTGCTGTTTTTTCTCGTTTCTTGCAGTATTTGTGTTGATGTGTTTCACCTTCAGTTCGAATAGGTGATGTACAATTTGTTCTTTCATAATCAATTCAATGTCATGACTGTGTGTATGCACACATTCTTCACAAACTTTTCTGATGTTTTTCTTTTTCATAAAACAAATTGCGTATTTAAATTGAACACAACAACAGAAAGGTGGAATTATTCCTGAGTTAAATATTACCCCCATCTTGTTTTGTTGAATGTCAAGTAATGATGTGTTGCTAAGATACAGAAGTACTTGTAACTGATGAAATAAGAGAGAAACAAATGGAAAGACTGAAAAACATCTGAAATGATTTCTTTGTAATAAGAAAATGAGAAAAAAATATTTTGTGTGGGAATTGTACCAAAGTTGTATAGGTTGCCTATGCTTCAGGGGTACCCAACTACACTTCACCTCGTTCAAAACCTCAGCTAACAGCAAACTTAAGGGTTCTCTTCTATACACAAAGGCATTCTTTGCAAATGTGTTGCCAACGCTATAGGCATTCCAAGCCACAACTTATTATATTTCATACTTTGACTTGACTTACTTGAGAGAACCAGGCCACAAATAACCCAAGGTTGTTCACCGACCGTAGCCGGCTACTTCCGGGGCCTTTCTACCGGGGCACGAGCCCGAGGCATCGTGTTTGTCTGGCTTCCAGTTGAACCCCACCCTAACGCGTTGGCAGCTAAGGGGGGGAGTCCGTTGATTCGGGCCGTTCACGGCAGCTAGCTGCGCTAGCCTCCGTGGGAGCCCAGGGGAAGGGGTGCCCCTGACAGAGAGCATTTTGCTGATTCTACCACTTCACGGGTTGTGACCGAGGTCCAGCTGCCACGCTGCGTCCCGGGCCGCGTCTTGCTCCGCCTTCCTCCTCTTCGCGACCTGCCGCGCCGCCTCGCAGGGGTCCGGCTGCTCCTTGATGCCGAAAGTGGTGGTGCGCCAGGCGTCCCGGGCCTGCGCCGCCTCCCTTTAGTCCGTCGACTTCAAGTATAAGTATAGTATGGTAGGACCACCTCGTTTCCATCACAAAGATTTAGCATATTGGAATAAAGCTTCCAATTGTGAAAGAAAGATAAGGAGTCAAAATTCAATGAGTTGCACTAATGCACACATACATATGTGATTAAAAAAGATTTATTTTTGGAAATCTACATGATAATTTAATGAATGATACTTCAAAAGCCAGTAATGTAAGTATTACAGTTTAGAATAGGAAATTTATACTGCAATTCAAAGAAAGTAAATTTAGAATTGATTGAAACAACTTTTTTTTAACCCAAAAAGTTTCCAAAATTTCAGAAAAAAACACACATGCACATGTGATAAAGGGTAATACAAAGTTTCATTCTTATCTACAAGTTTATATATCATTCCTTTAAACAAAGCATGTCTTCTTTGGGGTGAATCAGCCTGATTAAAAAATAGAGGCTAAGGTCTTTGGGGTCAATTTGTCTGATTAAATTATAAAAAAGAAACTTTAACATTCAATCAATTTCATTTACATTGGTAAGTGGAATGAAAAAGAGTGCACCCAAAAGTGGGGCTTTTACCACTGGTGAACGAACATCTTGAATTCTCAAAAAGTGAAGCAGACCAACATCTGGATGAACTTCACAAATGTGCTTGGCAGTGGGAAACAGTGGTGTAGGTCTTCTAGCCATTTTATGTTCAATAACAAGCAAACCATACTTATCTTCACCATCAGACTTGAATGAAACAATATCTTGAATAGTGCAAAATGTGTTTTGAAAAGTATAGATGGTAGAATCATCAGATCTTGATTCTTCTTTGACATAGCTTGCAGTTGTATAATTCACCCCATTGATTATCATTCTCTTGAAGACATGAAGTAGCGTAGTATTATGCTGTTCCTGCAGCAAAACTCTTAGTTCATCTTCAGTTGGTGGACGTGACAAACTTCCCCCAAGAAAGTTTGAATGGCCATCTACCTGCAAAGCTTTACGGTGGTGGCGTTTGTGCAGGATTTGCTTCATCATATCTTTAACTTCAGGTGCGATACGCTGTTCGTCATTTATTGCAAGTTCTAGACTGAATCGTATGAGATGTCTGTTTACAACCTGATTAATGGCTCCTTTAGGTGACGTTATTGTTTCCATAATTATATGGTTGAAACTCTCAAAACTGAATGTAGAGTAAGACCAGAGAGGCCCCCAGTTTCTGACTGAGACACTTGCATGCAGGAGGGCATGTATGTTTAACCTGGTCTTATCCACTCCAAACTCATCGAAGGCAATGAGGTCAACTCACGAGCAATGTCAATATGATCAGGAAAGATGATGTCTTGTGATAACAGGTAAGTTGCATACGATAGATGCTCAAGAGTCTGTATATATCTTCCTGCAACCAAACCGAGCAAACATACTGGAGCAAAATAAAGTAACCAGTTACGCCACTCTGTTCCGTGCATTTGACTGCGGTTCTTCATTAAACAGGTTCCAGGTTTTCTAGCAATACAGCTTGGAGTTTTGATATTCCGTAACCGCAAGTCAATGGTTTGCAGAAAAGCCGCTTGACCCATCCTAGGAACAAGCTTAGGAACATCTTGAATAAAGACTTCAATATGGTATTTTGAGGCACATTCATAAATGTTGTGAAGGTCGTCAAAAGCATTTCCTTCACTCAAGTTAAAATGCTTCAAATTCATAAGGGGTGTAATACCTTTGTGACCTCTCACAGAAACATTTCGTTCACCATTATTTACCATTCTTTGGGCCTGTATCATGTCGCGTTTCATTCCTGCATGAGTGCGGTCTTCATAAGGAGGTAGATCCTCATGTACCATAGGATAGCGCATAGTATCCACACTAACACCAAAATGGGTACAATACGTGCACTCAAAGTGAGAGTTATGTTTTGCCATGTTATAAACTTGGGCACGAGCCTTGCCATCGACACACATGCAGGTAGGAATGAGTTTGCTGGAAACTAATTGCTGACCTCGAGTCCATGAGATGCCTGTTGTTGCAAGGCTGTTCATTTGATGCACAAACGGATGTAGAAGAGAAGTGACATTGGGCTCCTGGATGTCGACATAGCATACCGCCAGAAACATGCACTTTTAGCGCAACTGGGGTGGCAGTTCATTAATTCTTAAGAACAGTGGATAAATGTTAGTATTAGAACCTTTGGTAGGTTTGCAACCATCAATACTAAAAGAGTAAGTAAAATTATTAGAACCCAACAGCTTTTGTCCATCAACTTCTATACTCTGGTATGCTTTCCTCTCCAAAATATCTTCAAGAACATCACCAGAAACTTTCCGGCGTTCTTCTCTGTAGTTCAGATGATTTGCAACTTCCTTGATAGACAGCAAATATTCAAGCTGCTTACGAATACTAAGTGTCACAAAGTAGCTTGCTTTGGAGATTGGCAGGCTTTAGTAACAATCAGGACACACAGCATTTTGTACAAGCTTACGTTTCCTATTAATATAAGCACCACATTTAGCACAATAAGCATGGAACCCCGTACAAAAAAAAAGTAGATCTAGGATGTCTCAAGTCGAGACACGCTAGAGGCGCTTTGAAGACGATGTGGAGATAGCGAGGAGGCAGCGCAGAGACAAATTTGGAGGTACCGGTGAGACGCTCCAGAGTCATTATGGAGCCATCGTTGAGATATTGACGATGTCTCGTTGATGTCTCTAAAGAGTCTCGAAAAGGAGTCTTCTAGGAGACAGCTTGGAGACATTTCGACGAGATAGTGTACAGCCCATTTGGAGACATCATAGAGACGAGCAAAGGCGACAGGTGGGAGCGCGAGGCCCTCCCGCCAGACTCTCTCGAGACATCGCAGAGGCGGCGTGGAGACGGCGCGATGCCCCTAGGAATTCCCACGAGACAACGCCGAGACGGTGGCTTTACAGCACAGAGCCTCCTTGGTCAGAGTGTCACAAAGCTGATATCAAAATCAGCTTTCTGATATCTGGGAATTTACTTACATCATTAACATGATTTTGACATCGGTATTATGATTTTGATAATATTTGAGTGATATCAGTTGCTTATCTGATGTCAGATTGCCGATACTTTTTGTCAAAGCTGACATTCGGATGTCAAATCAAGCACACAGATATCAGTTTAGTGATAGAGAGCCTCACTTGGCTGACATCAAAGACACTTAAGAATTAGAAAAGATCACGCTCCTGACATATTTGTCACTTTACTGATTTGAGTTGGGTGATATCACAATAAGCACATTCAAATTCAGCACGCTGCAAAATCCGCGGTTTTAGAGATTTTTTGCTCAAATTTGGTTTATGGCATCCACGCCCAACTTTAGTAGGGCCATTTTAATATTTTTGAAATCGAAGACTTTTTTCATGCCAATTTGAAATCGTCTAAAGCTAGGGGAAAACGGACAGTGGATTTGGCTCCGCCTCGATTTTGACACCCTTATTGCACCCTAAAAACGTTACATTGACTTGAATTCCTTAGTGTATATAGTTGAAAACATATAAGACTTCTGTCACAAAATTAACTGACATTCTAAATAGAGATGACTTTGGCTTTACTGAAAGCTGATATTCAGCATTAAGCACTACATAGAATAGACCAGTTTTTGTGATATCATTATGATATCACTTTACTGATTTGTCCCAATTATCAGAATGATATCAAAAACTTATATCAAATGCTGATATCAGCTTACTGATACTCTGACTAGGGCTCTCTGGACCCATTGCGGAGCCGCGGCTATAGGTGCGCAGAAGCGCGAGGACGCCACACCCCGCTCCCATCATGGTAGAGCGTTGCCTAGGCTGCAGGGTAGGCCGCACCAAAAAAATTTTTTTTCCGGAACGTGTAATTTTTTTGATAGATAATGAGTAGAAACGTTGACCTGCGAAGTATGGGCGCGCTGCGACAACTCTAACCCGGTGCGCACAGCGATTTTCTGTCCGGGGCCGAGCGGCTCCATCAGGTGCTCCGCGCGGACCACCGACTTTGAGGCCCCGCTGCTCGCGAACGGTGCGGCCGAGGTGCGCGACCCGGGGCTCCTCGTGATCCCCAAGGGGTCTACTTTCTGTCGCTCACGTCCAATCCGCTGCGTCGCGACCCCCCGCGAGTACATTGCTCAAAACATTTTCGAGCGCGCAAAAACCATTTCGGCGAGATTTCTAGAAAACGAGTCGTGCGATTCGAGTCGTTCCTGCACGCACGCGTTCTCTACCCATAGGGTTACCAGAGGCCCAAATGGCTTCCACCGGCGCCACCTGCATCACCGCGAAAACATCGAAAATGTTGATCCGGCCGGGCGGCGCTCGTTCGAATCCAGCGCGGGAGCGCCCGCCCGGGCCGGCTGGGCTCGACACGGCCCGGTCACACTCTTTGTTTAGCAGATAATATCATGAAACAGAACAGTTTTTGAAGCGACAACATTACAGAACTTACAAAATATATGTTGCAAAATACGTTGTTGACTCTCCAGAGCATATAACGACGCGAATAGTCTTCTACTGAGACAGCGGCCGAATGTAGTCAACAGACTACATTCATAGCCTCAGTGATCCAGCCCATTTGTTCGAACTGGGGTTGACCCTGCTGGTGTGGTGGTGGACCCTGCTAGGGTGGTGGTGGACCCTGCTAGGGTGGTGGTGGACCCTCCTGGGGTGGTGGACCCTGCCGGGCTGGACCTTGAGCGGGGCGCTGGAGGAGTCATGATAGACGAGCGCAGACACTTTCATCGGTTTTCACGTCGCGAATCGGATTCTTCCTCTTCGGCGTCTGATTGAAGGTCCTCCGGCAACTCGAAACCTTCAAAATCAAAACCCGCCATAATGGCAGGAGGGGGGTGCTGGCTGTGAGCCGGAGGAACATGCTCCACTATCCGCGGCTCGGGAAATTGCTCGAGAGCCCCGTGAGGCATGGGCTGGGCGCTGTGGCACAAAACCATCTAAAAAGAAGTAAAATATAAAATAGTAATAATAAAAAAATAAATAAAAAAAATAATAATAAATAATAAAAGTATAAATAAAGACGCTTACGTAACAAGGTTCACCACAGATCCCGCAGCAGTAGAACCAATTGCAGTCCAACCACGCAGCAGGTACCATTGCATCAAATTGTACAAAACTGGGCGTTATTGCCGTCCAGTTGGGAAACGAGTAGCAATAAGGAATGCATTGCAGACAGATCTGAGGAACAAACAGAAGCCTCGTTGGAAGCACGCCGGACACAGGCAGTACAGGGAAGTTTTGCAAGAAATACGCAAATAAAAGGTACTTACTCGGGACACGGACGCCGGATCGTCGTTCGGGTACCCAGAGAAATGCTGAACGAGGATGATATTGGACAAGATGGAGATGAAAATGGATGAAATACGAGAAAAGACAGAACGGTGGACACACGAGCAAAAGCGAACACGAACAGAGACGCGGATACAGCAACAATGACAACAAGCTACGCGTGGAACGGCACCGGCGCGACGAACCAGGGGAAGTTTTTCTCGGAACAGAAGGGAAGTGCGGAACGGCAGCCAATCAGGAGCGAGGACACAAACGACGGCGCGGCTTGCACTCGGGAGAACCGAGGCAGCCGGCTGATCGGAGCAGCTCGCGATCAAGGGACCCGAGGGTCGAGCGGAGCTGACAGAGGGCAGACTATGAGACAGTGGTAGAACGAAATAAACAGCACTAGTATGGAAAATACTAGCGGGAAAGGAGGGAGAAAGGAACTTAGAGAAAAATATTTCCAAAAATAATTGGAAATTGGAAATCCAAATCAAACACATCAAGACGACGCAGAATAACCACAGGACAGGAACAACAACGGAGGCAAACTCGACGCTGGATCAGATACCCGAGACATCCTTTATTTACAAGCTAAGTATCCATAACCTATAGAAGGTTATAAGGTGTTATAAAAGGTTTAGATTTTCAAGGTGTCACGTGGATAGGATTAGCTAGAGGGTAGGAGACACCTAGGGCTAGCAAAAGCATGCCCTAAGGCAGTGATAGAAAAGTGCGACATTTACTGTTCCAGAAATTCATTGTGTGTTTCAGGTTTTCCTGTTACACCATTGCAGGACTTCAAGACAACAAGATTTAATGGACTTGATTATTTGACATATACTCCGTGGTTGATCAACCTTAAAGGATTGAAGCTACTATCAGTAAGGAGCTGATGGCGGTCCGGCAAGGTGTCATACTAATACAGTGATTACCTGTTAGGAGGAAAGTCAATTTCTTTTTGTATGCACACTGCGTCAAGCCAGAAGGGTTGAATGATCCGTAGGCTTGTACAAGGTGGAAGTTTCAGGTCATCTATTTAAGTAGAAAATAATTTATTGGAATTGTTAAAGTAGTCGAAACATGTTAAACATGCATTGTAAAATTTACGTGATTGTATCGAAGACTGAGGCGGAAACTGGTGAGACGATGTCAAGGGGCATGCGTTCTAAGGAAGAGGAGGTTTTGAAAAGAGGGAGTAGTGTAGTATTATGACAACAAACATAACCTTGTCTGGTCACAGCAGAACGCATTGTCACGGCCCGGAGTGATCACTACCAGACCGCATAGAAACTCAGTCCCACAACCAACTTTTGTTTTACGATCGCCTTTGTTCTTCCTGTTGTTATGCCAAGTTCCCAATAAAAGAAGGCGCGAGCTTCGAGCTCGCTGTCATTCTCCACTCTGAGGCCTTGCTTCGTTGAGAGCTTGACACTTCCCCGTTCCTTGCTAATACTACAATACGCAAGCCTTTGCGTACAATTAATACTACATAATTACGTAAAGAATTGTGCATAAGTACGTAAAGTAATGATAATACATAAGTTATGTATTAAAAAAGTGCATAGGCTAGCAGTGTGTATATCACACCAATATTACTTCAATATTACCGATATTACCTTCATATTACATCAATATTACCCATATTTTGTCAATATTACATCGATATCACATCAATATTACATATATAACCCAAATATTACCTCAACATTACGATTTTACTCTAATAGTTCTTATAATACCGTTATTCCTCCGTACATGGCAAAAGGCAGATGACGACCCCTCGGGTACACCATACTGGATGTATTGCGATTTTGGTTTGGTTAAATTGTACCGCATTCGTGCGGGCGGGTTGCATACTTTCACGAAGCCGTGAGAAAAAGCAAGCTCGTCCGCACTCGTGAATGCAGTACAGTCTAAGAAATTGTCCGGTGTTTTCCAGACACCTGCCACCTGCTATGTTTCTTTAAACGCTACATATGGACTCCTGCGCATTAAAGATGTAGCACATACGTGCGCGCGTGTACATGTGCATACAAAACGTTACACTTCCTTTCGAGCTTAGACAGCTCTCTCTCCCTCTTTCTCTCTTTCTCCCTCCCTCCCTCCCTCTCTCTCTCTCTCTCTCTCTCTCTCTCTCTCTCTCTCTCTCTCTCTCTCTCTCTCTCTCTCTCTCTCTCTCTCTCCCCCCCCCCCTCTCGGCATTCTATGTTGCGCATTTTTTTCACATTCAATTTTTCGAATCAAATTGTCCGTAGTTGCACAAATATCTGCAAATTGTTTCAGAATTGAGTCAAACTATAGTTTGAGATTCAAGCGCGTACTCTGGTCAGAAAAAGGTTATTTTCAACCAAGCTCAAGAATTAGTCTCGTGTTGTTGTGCTCAGCCTGTCAGGCTGCGCCCAGCGCACTTCTCCCGGTTTCATCCGGTGAGTCCTCCCACGCACTCTGCGTCGGGGCCCTTATCAAAAGTCCCTACTCGCGCAAGCCAGCCCTGGGCCCGCTCTCCAGTTCAGTTGGTGCCAAGCTTTAAGATGGGATAGACCTCTGCTGGAACGAGCCTCCCTAGGACGCGTGTGCTGCTGCCTTGCCGGACTTAACCAATCTCTCCGGTGAGTGCCGTTAGGGAATCTTACTACTAGTCGAGGTGATAGGTATTAGGATAACCTGACTGTTAAGCCGCAATAAAGCTAAATCCAAATTATCAAACTCCTACTCGTTCTCACTGCTCGCCAGAGATCGCCCGAATGATGTGACTAAGGTCCAATCATAATTCATTCATAACGTGGTGGAGGTGCGGAACTGGTGACCCGGTGTGAGCGTGTATGGTTTTGTTAATTTTGCACATTAATTTTGTTGGCGGTAGCACAGCGTACCATGACATCTGCTGTCCTGGGGAAGGCAAGTTCACTATTTTCGAGCACTCTTATTTTATCTTTGCTTCTTTTTCTTGTTTTTGCCTCTTATGTTGTTTTTGGAAAAATGACATTATTGTCTTCTCTCAATCTTTTCTGAAAAATGGCTAGTACTTCTCTTACTCCTGAACACCCTCAATTTAGTGGCGCCCTTAGCGAAAATGTCGAACGATTTCTTCGCACATTTGATATGTTTGCGGCTTGCTTCCTGGGCCACTCCTATGAAACTAAATTGTACTACTTAGCGGAAATTTGTTGTACTGGGATTGCTAAGGAAGAACTTGACTCGCAGCTAGAATGGCTTCACCGCCACCCGAGCAACCCCGCGCGCGGCCCTCAGCAAATTTATGAATATGCACGGTCCGCTTTACTCGCTGCATTCCCCGTGTTCGAAGACACGCAGCGTCACAGAGACGCCCTAGCTGTGCGTGTTAAGTTGCCGACGGAAACCTACAGTCAATACGTCAGAGCGGTGACGCACTTGTGTAGAAAGTGCAAGATTTCGGACGTCGCCCAGGTCCTGCTCGAGATCCACAAAGGTGTGGATGAGTTCGTGTTCTATGCAATCCGTCCCTCCCACTGCACCTCCGTTGCTGAGTTGCTAGGCGCGTATGAAAAGCTGGCTTTAGAGCGCGAGGCGCATCGCAGAACTCACACCCTGGCTGCCCGGCTAAGCACGGGAGTGCCCACCGGCCCTGCCCCGGCGTACGTCCCTCCGTACCCCCATTCGTACGCCCCTCAGTACGTTCCTACGTGCACACCCGTGTACGCCCAGGACCCGGAGCAATCCACTCACTACACAGATCAAGTGCCCTTCCCGGCTCCTGTAACCCTCCCCACCTGCCACTCACCTGCCAGGTTGGCCCCAACTGTACCTACTATAGAGGATAGCACAGAACAAATAGGTAGGAGCTTCGACAGGTTGAAACGCTCCGTGACTTCTGTCAATGCAATCACCCTAGAAGGTGAGCCAGGCAAACGCCATGATGGTTACCAGCGCGATGAATGGTTCAATCCAGCTTGGCTGAAAACGAATCAATGTGAAGTCCCACCCGCCGCATCCGCCCGAACGGCCCCTGCATCGGCGGCCGGTCGGTCTGTCGCACCCGATAGCAGCTCCCTTTCCGGTAGGGCCCAGACGACGCCCACGGCCAGGCCCCCGCCGAGGACCCTTCCCTCCGCGGCCCCCGCCCCGCCCACCCCCGCGGTGCAGCAGCAGCAGCCTGCCCAGCCGCAAGGCGGTCTGGTTCAAACGCAACGCGTCGGCCGACATCCCGGCGGCCCGTCCAAGCCATGTCGGCGAGTATCGCCCGTACGGCGGAGGACCCCCTCCCTGCCCCTACCCTCCTCTGCAGCGGACCCTCTCTCTGCCAAAAGTGAGGTGCCTGCCAACCGAAAGGTTTGTTCCGTGGTGGACCCTCTCCCCACTCCCATCCACTATGCAGCGGACCCTCTCCCTGTACTTTTGGATAGCACCTGTCCCAGGACTACAGGTACCCCTAGACCCCCTACTTCGCTCCTTGAAAGGAGCCAGGTGACACTCTCAAGGCCTTCCCTTGCTAGTTTCACACCTTACCGAAATTTTAAATTTAAGAAACGACCCAATCATTACTCGGATTCACGGCGACGATCGGTAGGCTTTAGTCCTTAACTGCTCCAAACGGCCATGGCCCGTGCTCTGACAGCTCTCTCAGCATCCGACTCCATTTCAAATCAAAAGAAATGGTTGTTCTCCCTTGGTTAGATTATTATTTCGTTGCTGTTCTCGGGTTAGGGTTCTATGCCTGCTGGCGCCGGAGTTCACTCGTTTCAAGCGGTGCAGCTCACGGCCCTGCCGTGGCGTAAGCCGGAACGTAGTCTCGAGGAGCCCCGCGCGTCACTGGTGTCACCCGTCACCCCCTACTTCCACTACTAATGTACTACCCCCCCCCCCCCACCCCCCACCCTTCCTGATCTACAATTCCTACTTCCTATCTAAAATGTACTTTACTGTTATTAAATCTCCAACGCTCAAATTTCTCCTCATTCTAACTCTGTTCTTGTCTGAAAAGTTAGATTGCGTTGTTTTACGCCATACCTCGACTAATGGTAAAATGTGATTCCTTTAACTGGCACTCTACTTTACAGCGCGGTACACGCGCACCTGCTGGTTTTCGAACCTCTGAGTGATTCCCAAAAGCAACAACTGTCATGACCACTCTGACAGTGCCATGGCACCGACTTACAAATCTCGGAGCTGCGCTTAACGCTTTTCTACGGTGGCGTATCGCATCAGCAAAACGCCCAGCCTCCGCTATCTCGACTTCCGGATGTAGCCGTTCGGCTGCATGCTCGAGAGACTCCGCGCTCTGGGTCCTGGTCCTGGCCTATCGCATTATCAACATGCGACGGCGACTCCTGGTGCCCGTGCATGCGCCCAGACTTCGGAGCATCATCTATGCGCCATCTCCTCATCGCCTACCTCGCCTGATCGAACGCAGCGAACACCTGTACCATCAAGGATATCTCAAAATGGGCGTGTGTCTATTCTCACCGGCTGCAGTAGCATCATAGTACTGCAAAGTTAAGTAAATTCAAATTTGCTTTTGTCACTGGAATTTTGGAAATTTTGTATATTCTTACAAATCTACTTGGTGTTGTAGAAAAGCTTTGTTTCCCAGTGCGAACCGTGTCTGCAGTTCAGCGCAAACCTAGTTCTTAAACGGATTTGTATTTTTTCCTCTCTTATTTTGTAAGGATAACTTGCCCCATATCTTTTGTTCATCTAGGGCTTGTCATCGACCTTAACTTGTCAAAAGTCTCTGACGCCAAAACGATGGACGAGAGGACTCACGTATGACGGCACGGCATGGCACGGCAGCCTTCCTGCAATTGGGCAGACCCGCTCCAGGCCGAGAGCCTGACGGTCCCACGGCCAGCCCCACCACGGCCGCGACGGCCCGGCAGCCCGCAACTCACAAGTGGACCTGGGTGGCGCCAAGCCCCACCACTTGCCATGGGGCACCTTCAGCGCTACAAATTTACACCCCGCGCCCACTGTGCGATCAAGAGCACACCTCTGAACTTCACGCTTCCTGCCTTGAACTATCGTCTGCCAATCAAACTGCCGCTGTGTCAATTTAAAGGCGTTATATTGTTCTTGAAAATAAACAAAACTTGATTTTGTTCCTGTTCGTCTTGCCCTCTGCTGTGTTCTTGTCATGTCGTGTTGCCTCTTGTGTGTATCTTTGTGCCAGTACTTTGATTCGAAATTACTTTACGTGCAAGTTTATCTGTGTTGTCTCTAGCGTAAATCTTCTCGTGATTAGTTTGTTTTTAAATTAATTTACCGGTTAAGTGTACAATTTAACCTTGTTGTCCATTGTGTCTCTTGTGTCACTAATTTTCCATGAAATTTATTAACCTCTTAAGTGTTTATCAGGACCTTATTTTAAAATGTGTTCAATTCCCAAGTGTATAATTTAATGTAAGCAAATATCTACCCTTTTCAAAGCAATTTAACATTATTACCTTTCAAACACTGATGTTAACAAATTTCTTTTGACTGTTAAACTCAATATTTATTAATTTTTTAAACTTAAAGTTTTATACGTCACCTCGACTATATCGTACATTAGATCCGCGAAACTCACCCTAGAATATAAATCTTTAGGCTATTATTATCGCACGCCCTGGCTTGCTATGAATCGTGAACGTTTTATTTGTAGAGAAAAGGGATGTTGTGCACGCCGTACGTGCTACCTATGAAACGAGGACGTTTCATTTGTAGAGAAAAGGGATGTTGTGCTCAGCCTGTCAGGCTGCGCCCAGCGCACTTCTCCCGGTTTCATCCGGTGAGTCCTCCCACGCACTCTGCGTCGGGGCCCTTATCAAAAGTCCCTACTCGCGCAAGCCAGCCCTGGGCCCGCTCTCCAGTTCAGTTGGTGCCAAGCTTTAAGATGGGATAGACCTCTGCTGGAACGAGCCTCCCTAGGACGCGTGTGCTGCTGCCTTGCCGGACTTAACCAATCTCTCCGGTGAGTGCCGTTAGGGAATCTTACTACTAGTCGAGGTGATAGGTATTAGGATAACCTGACTGTTAAGCCGCAATAAAGCTAAATCCAAATTATCAAACCCCTACTCGTTCTCACTGCTCGCCAGAGATCGCCCGAATGATGTGACTAAGGTCCAATCATAATTCATTCATAACGGTGTTCGAGTACCTGAAATGTTCAAGGAGTTTTGAAGACTTCCCGGGGGAAATATGGGGTGACTGCTCCCTGCCACCTGCCAGGTCCAAGGGTTTGAGAAACTCCAACAGCTCCCTGACACTATTGGTATTAATGTCTTCCAGAACGTTAGGGGCTGCCTCGCCGGGAATAGCGTCAACCTGTTCCGAAAATATAAAAGAAAGTGAAATTGAAAATAACCAAACCTGAACCGACGAGCGGTTCAACTCTGTAAAGTTTCGCCAAATTTTATGACCATAGAGAATTACTGTGACGTCACTTTCGTTTCAACGTGGAAACTGTCACATTGGTTACAATGTTATGTCATATTCGTTTCAATGTGAATCGTTCAGACACACCTGACGATGCGGGCTAAATTTTACAGTCACATTGACAAGAATGGTGACAATGATATTCAAAAGAATGTGATACACGGTAAAAATTTAGAGGCAAATGACAGTCTATGTACGGTGTCGCCGTACATGCCTCTCTTGGACATCGCTCCTCTTGTACGGAGCGCAAACTACGGCGTCACCGCACCACCGAGAAGACCAGGTTTTCCACGTTACAGTCTAAGAATACGGCTTCACCGTACCCTGTTTCGCGCACTGTTTCCTCTACGGTGGTCCCGTACATTGTGATCTGTCATAGATATGTGGCATTAAAGGTACGGCATTGCCGTCTTTTCTTAGGACGGGCGCTGCCGGAAAATAATTAGCGGTTGATACCGTCACTTTGACCGTCATTATTTTTTGCAGTGTAGTCTTCACGTGCAAAAGAATGTGATGTCACAGTAATTGAATAACAGTGGCTCTGACGTCCGTGAAGAACGCAAATTATTGGCGTCTGTTAACGCCATAATTGGCGTTTATCACGAACGCCAGAAATTTTTCGTCTTTCGACGACAGCCAGTTTAACAATGCATTACCTGATTTTTGTGGTCCACGATGTTCCTAAGCATCGGCACATGGCCCTGGCTTTGGAAGTTGGAAACCTTTAGCACTCCTCTTTTCAGTAATTTATTACTTTTGGGGAGTGCTACTCTGATATGTTTTACCCACTCATTTCCCTGCTCAATAATTTTCGTTGCTTCCGCACTGCTCTCAAGGCATGCCTCGATAAGGTTTGCATACTTGATGGACATGGACGTCCGAACAACAATATTCAAAGCATGCGTAATGCAATAAAATATGTCCAAAAATTCCAAGGCCTTTCGGATGTCTCCCCCATTGTCTGTAACAAATTTTAATTTATTTACTCGCTCCTCTGTCAGCCCGCCCTCTTCACATTTTTCAGAGAGGAACTTCTGTAAATTTTCTGCCGTGCAGGACTCATTAGATGGAAGAGGCAGGGCAAAGAGTAGGCGGTTTTTGAGACACCAGTCTCGCAAATAGTGCAGGGTGAGGACTATATAATGGAATTGCGAGTGCTCCTCCGTCCAACAGTCAGCCGTAGCTGCAACTTGTCCCTCATCTACTGCTGCGGCGACCTCTTCCATGACTTCCCGCCTTTCTCGGGCGGCCTCTGCCTAAATGTGCTCCGAAACCGTTGTTGGGTAAGTTTGGAAGCATCGAGCCTCCCCTCGCCAGCGTACATATACTGTAAGTCTATGGCCTTCTGGATGAGGAGGAGCAACCCGGGGTCCGACAAGGACTCTGGTGCCCTCAGGCCGTACGCACAGTATTTTGCAGCGGTAGCAGTGAACTGCACCTTGGCGGCATGGTTAGGGTCGACTGTTGGTGGTGAAACTTTATCTTCAACAACCATATTCTAAAATTAAAATTTTTTGATTACATTTCTTTTTTTTTTTTTTTTTTTTTTTTTTTTTAAACAGTCCCTACAACACCGTATAATGTTTATGTAATTTTTTGGGCACTTTAATGCTCACTTTTAATGCACAGAAAATTCTCAGCAGCGTTGCAAAGAATTTTTGGACTGTGTTTTGCGAAGAAATAGATCGTAAGGTTGCAAAGATCCAGTTCGTAATACACTACCTCGAAATTATTTGCATTTTGAAAACTAAATACTTTTGCAAAACAAAGCTACAGGCTACAGAGTGCCCCGCTACAGACACGGCACCACGTTGCGTTGCCCACTGGCTTATACGTGCTGGAGGGCACGGGAGGACACTGTTGAAAATCCCGTAGCGCATCACGAAAGTGCTACGGGACGCACAGTTATTATTTTTTACGGCCCTCGTACCTCTAAAATGAGGGAGGAATCCGAAGTAGAAAATTACGGGCGTTTCTGTACCTCCAACTCGTAGTTTTCACCAGAAGTGCTCTTGGAGGCCTAAAACACAACATACGGCACTGCAAAAATTACAACCGGAATTTTGACGGGATGGACCGGAACTTTGTTAGCAGGTTTTTAACCGTTTTGAAATTTACGGGACGACCGTACTACAAAAATACGAGCCTTCCCGTACACTAAAATTACGGTCTGTCCCGTACACCAAACTTCCCGTATTTTGTGTTTTACGCCTCCAAGAGCACTTATGATAAAAACTACGTATTGTAGGTACAGAAACGCCCGTAATTTTCTACTGCGGATTTCTCCCGTATTTTAGAGGTACGGTGGGCCGTAAAAAACAATAACGGTGCTTCCCGTAGAACTTCCGTAATGCGCTACGTGTTTTTAACGGTGGGGAAGTTTGGCGTACGCCGTTCCCCTCCACTGCTCACTGGCTAGAGTCGTAGGCAACCCAACGTGCAGCCGTGCCTTTAACGGGACACCCTGTATTAATCGCAAGCATTTTACAGGGCATTGCACTTACCTGGACATCAAGCCTAATTTTGCTGCATGTTAATTTCGTATGGCGGGACAAATTCCTGGTCCCGTTCAGCCTTTCTTTCCCGTGAAACACAAAACATACAAGCCGCCTATGATTGGCATGCATGTAACATACAAGTCACCTACATGCAGTCTGCGGCGACATACATGTGCTGGTTGAATTCGTCGGTCCGACATATATGTGACCGATAACTGACCTACATGGTGCCATTTCGTGCACCTGTATGTGCCTAACATGTATGCGAGGGACACATACAGGTGCACGGCGAACGTATGTCACGCACATGTCACATACAGGTGACCGATTGCAACATATATGTCATCTGTGGCGTCACATGTATAGCGCGGTGCCGCATGTATGTTGACAGTCCACATACATGTGTCCGAGCTCTAACCGTGAGTCGGTGATACCCTCACATCTATGTATCCTGACATGTATGATTGCCTCACTTATATGTGGTCGGCGAAATATCCGACACATACATGTTACGCACTCGGCCTCAAAAGCTCAAAACTCACCAATTAATGAAGATACTAAGTTGTGGAATCCACCATGATAATCATGCAATACGTGCACACATTTTGATTGAGTCGGGGCCCCCTCGGTCAAATGTGTATTTCGAGGGGTGTGGAACTGGATGGTCATTATAAGTCTTTTGGCGATGAAATCTCTTATAAGGGCACATTTTTCGTTAAAATTTGTCCGAATTTGTTATATTGTCTCGTATTGCCTGTATTGTCGAGACAATAATGTGTACACTTTTTGTGCCTGTTCCACACCTCTCGGTGTATTTGATAAATAAGAGAATGACTTTTTCTTCTGCTCGAATGAGCCTTTGTGTCCACGGATCTTCCTATGCCACGAGGCCTACAGCACTGTTAAAATTTGTGTTGTTCGTTTACAACAAATATGTTGTATACTTTCATAGCAACACATGTTGTTTTAAAACAAACTTTGTTGTAATCTAACAAGGATGTTGTCAAGGTCGAAGTCTACTTCATTGACTTTGGCAAGAAAAATTGTGATGCTATTCTGCCTTGCGTCTGTATATGAATCAAAAATTTTGTTAACGAATGAATAGGCTTGTTTTTGAACAGGTACTGTTGCTATGAAAGTCCACAACTCAGGAGTTGTAATCTTATGACTTAAATTGCACAATACTACTACCGTTGGAGAGAGTACTGGTCAAACTGTGCAACATTGTTAATATTCGAAATAAAAACAACTTTTTTGTTTAGGAACAAAGCGTTTCATCACGATAGGTGTCATCGTTTGACAACCAGTTTTAACAGTGAGGTGTCGAAAATGCGGCTTCTCACATATATGTGGTATACATATGATTCGATGTAGCTTGAGAGTGCGAACCTGCATGCCTCTACCAGCTGTGCTTCAGTAGCTTAGTGTTTAAAAAATAAAAATAAAAAGTGGTCATGGTTTCGGGTTAGTAACACAAAGGTTCCGGGTTCGAATCTCACCAGGTAATGTTAAAAAAGTTCGATGTGATGTGAAAATAATCCGAAGAAGTATGTTCCTAACCCTTGATCAACCATTCGCAGTGGATTAGATTTGTTTTATCTTTATTTCCTCTTAATCCACACCGACGTGTCTTAGGAACAAAGTCCGATCTGTATGCGCGACGCTCAACAAGGTCCGATCTGTTTGCGCGACGTTCAACAAAGTCCGATCTGTTTGCGTGCGTTTCAACAAAGTCCGATCTGCTTTCGGCCGCGCTCGGGTGGTGGATGTTAAGATCTCTGTGACAATTCTGTTACTGTATCTTTGCCTATCATTTTTTGTATCAGCTTTTCTTTAATCTTTTAGGATCACGTAGCATCCATTACTTTTTCTCTTCTGCTAATATTAACGAACATATAAATAAAATAAGCCAGCGCTGCAGAGCGCGGCTGAAAGCAGATCGGACTTTGTTGAAACGCACGCAAACAGATCGGACTTTGTTGAACGTCGCGCAAACAGATCGGACCTTGTTGAGCGTCGCGCATACAGATCGGACTTTGTTCTTAGGACGCGTCGACACGTGCTTGTGACACAGGAAACATGTATGCCTGGCTGCGACGCGGCGGGGCCGGGCCGGCCGGGCGGGGCGGGACTGCAGGCGGGCGGCGGCGCGGCGGGCTGTTGGAGTGTGTGGACCTGCTGCTGTCCAGGCGGGGGCGGTTCAGGGGCTCGCTGCAACAAGACCCTGTCGCCGTGCAGACGGACGAGAAGCTTGTCGCAGGTCCAACAGCTTGTGCATGCGAAGTGCCGGGCCCATCCCTTGCCCGCAATCGCGTCGTAGAAAATTGCTGGCGACACGTAAAAGTCGTAGTCAGTATTAATGGGGCCGAGCGCGAACCGCGGTCGGGTTATGCCCAGCACGACAAGCGGTGATGAGTCAGCTTGAGCCAGCTGCTGGGCGATGGGCCTGAGCGGAACCGCGGGGTCGGCGAGGTGGGGCTTGACCAAGTCGAACTCCGACCCGGGGTCAAACAAGGTCGTCGCTGTGCGACCGTTGATGATGGTGTCGAAGACGATGAGCTTGGTGTTTGCCAGGTCGAGTTGGGTCGTTGGCGGAGTGTCCAGCTGGTGCAGGGGGCACTGGTGCTCGTGCTGACTCGGCGTTGGCTCGCGAGGCGCGGCAATGCTGCTGACTACGTAGCTGCGAACCTTTTTGTCGGGTTGGCCGCCGTTGCGTTCCTGCATGTGGGGCGCGAGCAAGCCGCGCCGGAGAGTAGCGCGAGTGCTGCGCTGCGTTTGCTGGGCATCCGTTTCGGGGACGGTGATGAGGCTTTTGACATATTTGACGGACGTGTACGTGCCGTTGTCGAGCTGGTTGACGAAGACGACTTCCTTGTCCCCTCCGGCAAATGTCTCGACGTTGCCCTGCGGGTCCTTCAGGTGGATGGTGACCTTGAAGATTTCCGCAATGGCCGATGACAAGGGGCGGAGGGCGGGGTCGGCGCCGGGCTGCGCCTCGCTGCTCAGCTGGTTTTCTTGACAGTGTACGTGCTGCGGGGCGGAGGCGCTGGTGTGGCCGGTCTGCGTCAGCAAGTAACTGGCACACAGCTCGCGGAGGGCCGGGGCGCCTTTGGGTGAATGAAATTAGGCCGCTGACAGGGCAGAGTAGTAGTCCGTCGGCTGCGCGCTGCCGTGTCTCTTGGTAACAGGGTGGGCGGCGGCGGCGTCAGGTGCGGGTGCGAGCCGCTGGCCCCTGTAGCGATCTGTGCGCTACAAGATAGCTGGATGGCATATCGAGGTGTTTCACTGTTAAAAATACTGTAAGGAGTTACGGTACGCCTACGGTTCGTACCGTAGTTTTCGAGTACGGTCAGACCGTAACGTATTCTTACGGTACGGACTGTACTTCATTGTGAATGGAATGTGTTCCATTGAACTTCCCCAACTTATTTGCAGTCTACGGAGTGTACCGTAAGATTCAGACCGTAGTCAAAAATTACGGTCCGGAAGCAGGTAACAAATTGATGGCGTGTACCGTAGGTTTTTACCGTGGTATTTTTTAACAGTGTTATACGTTTACGGATGGGTTTTGTATTTTTGTTCTCGCGAGTAACACAGCCCTGGGGTTGCCTTGACCGGCCGTCCCACTGCTGTGGTCAGAACCGAAGTACAAGGGGAAGGACGATACTCCGCGGTGATGCTGCGCGATGAGATACCCCGCGCGCAGTCCGTAACGTAGTTCCGGGTTTGAGTGGTCCGCTACCAGAGCGCGTTGTCGGGACGGATGGACGGCGGCGATTGGCTGGGGCTCCGGCCGCTGGGCCACGGAGGCCGGGCGGACGGAGAGCTCTGCCATTCCTTGCCAGACCACCCCGACGACGACAAGTGCTGCCTCTGGACCTTGCTTGGTATGCCATGCAGTTGTTGCGCCATATGACTCAGGATTATGGACGATGGGTGGGAAATAAATTCGTACGGTTTGCGACTGTTGTAGGCTGTACCACTGCTTGCTCGCCACCCCAACTTCGCGCTGTGGCGCCGTGAAACCGTGCAATAATTAGCACAGGTTGCGTTGGTGGATTATGATTATGGACGGAGTAATGAGGCCTAGTATGGAGTAGTAGATCCGCGGCCGGGCCATGGGCCGGCCCTCTCCTTGGCAGAACATCGCCGTTGAATTCGTCGTCGTCCGGGTCGTGTCTTTTGTATCATGTAAATTTCTCGCGAGCAACTCCGTCATTGTCTTCTAGTCTTTCGTAAATTGAGTTCTAAATTGTATGAATCGGGGAATGAATTTTTAAATTGTTGAAGTAGAATTGGAGGCGAGATGAGAATAGTGGAGGTTAAAGGGGATCTGCTGGGCGCTCAATGCAGCCTGGCCCATTGTGTCAGCAGCGACTTCCACATGTCGGCTGGAATCGCTCGCGAATTTAAGAGCAAATTCGGAGGGCAGGAGGTGTTGAGGGCAGGGGGTTGGCAGGTTGGGGACGCGGCACGCTTGAGGGTTAATCCGGGTCGCTATGTTTTCTATCTCGTTACAAAATTGCGTTATTTTCACTTGCCAACCCTCGAGAGCCTAGCTTCCTCACTGGAGCAGCTGGCTCGCTGGGTCGAGTTACTCGGCCTCAGGGAGTTAGCTGTTCCACGCCTCGGGTGTGGCCTCGATCGTCTGCATTTGGCGTCGGTACGTGATGTAATGGAAAGAGTGTTTCAGTCTTCGGACATTGTTATCTATGTTTATTCTTTGTAAATCTTGAATCATTGGTTGTAGTGACTTATAATTTCATCCTGTGATATTATTCTATCTTCCAGTTATTCATTTGTTGTACTCTTTCCGTTATCATTCCTTTCGCGCTTCACTTTTTCATTTCTCTATTTATTCTTCTGTTATATTGTTATATTCTGTTATATCTTGAGATTGTGAGATTCTATATGTATGTTGAATAGACCAGGATAAAATGAAAGAAAACAAATTAAATATATAGAAATGTTTTGCTAATTGGTTGTACTAGTGGGCTTCGGCCCTGGCGCCCTCTCAAAAAATTGAAGCTAGTCACACCCACCCCTATTATTCGCTGTCTCCGGGTTCTAATCATCTACGGGGTTAAATAAGAGAAAATCGAAAACGTTATTCCCCTTACTGAAAATTTTGCTCAGCGAGCACACATGTCGTAATGCCGTGGCCGGTCACGTTACAGTATGAACAGTACACTGTTAAAAAAAATCTGAAAATTCAGACTGATTTTTTCAGACTTGCCACTCTTAATTGACTTTTCAGACATGAGACTGAAATTTTAGACCTCTTATCAAAATATTGGAACGCCTGGTGTAAAAATTTGGTCTTAGCTGTCTGAAAATCAATCTTCAGACCTTCCGTCTGAATAATCAGACTCGTCGTTCCGACAGTTGTCACCTTTGAAGTCTTTTTCATGGATCCAGACTAGGCAGTCTGAATTTTTGAAGTCAGAGTCTGAAGTTTCAGACTGCCCTGACGGCTGGGAACAGACGAGGGCGGTGAGGCTCATCGCAGCAGTGCACTCAGTCTTAGAGGCGGGCAGCGTAGCGCAGTGGTAACGCAGCTGCTTCGTGACCCTGAGGAGCAGGGTTCAAATCACCCCGACGGTAAATGACTTTCATCGAACATAGGAAGTTCTCATACAATTGCTATGACGACGGTGTGAAGGAAAATGATCGCGTTCAATAATTTTAACGGTTAACTGTTATGTCTGAATTTTCAGACCTAGAAGTCAGTCATAATTTTCAGAATTTTAATAACAGAAAATTTAGTTTTTTTAAGTAAAATTTCTTGGAGCGAACTTTACTCTGAATATTCAGACAACAAAGCTGAAAAAAAACTTTGGACTATTTAGTCTGAATTGTCAGACAATTTTTTTAACAGTGTAAAGCATCAACGGTGCATTCAGGATTGAGTTTATCTGGGGGTGGCGGGCTCGTTGCACTGGCTGGCTGTTGCTTCCATTGGCGAGCTGGGCTCTCATGTTGCTGAGGTCGCGCTGGGTGTGCGTCCAGCGGGGACAGCAACAGTGGCTGCTGGTGCTGTAGTGGTTGCTGTAGCCGGAGCTTCCGCAGCCGATGAAATTGTTGCTGTGACGGTTGTTGAAGTTGCCGTTGTTCCTGCCGTTGAAGTTGTTGTTGTTACCGTTATTGAAGTTGCCGTTGCTGCGCCTTCTGCGGTTGTTTTTCTTCTTCTTCTCGTCGCTGCCGCCGCCGGCGCTTTGTACGTTGGACACCAGACCGGTGGCCACCTGCAGCCTGCGGGCCTGCACTTCGGCTTGCAAGGCTTGTATTTGTGCCGGGTCTACTTCCGGGGCGGGCGCGGGCGTGGCGGTGGGGGCAGGGGCGGGGGCGGGCGCGACGGGGGCGATGGGGGCGATGTTGCTGACCGTTGCCTGCTGCGGGGCGGACAGCATGCGAAGGGCCTCCGTCCTCTTGATGCAGGCCTGGTTCTGGGCGATGGTGTCGACGCGCTTCACCAGCTCGTCGACGGAGGAGAAGGGTGTTGCCATGATGGCGAGCTGGATTTCGCCCGGCAGTCCCTGTTTGATGAACTCGATCTGCCGGGCGGTGCTGAGGTCCTTGTCGAACTGAGAAGAAAGGCTTAGCATTTCCTGTACGTACCCCTGCAGGTGCTCGTCCGGTCGCCAGGTCCGAGATGAGATGAGCTGAAGCATTGAGCAGGAGTCGACTGTGCGCTTGAAGGCTTGAATCAGCTGCTGCTTGAGGTCGTCAAAAGTGCAGTCCGGGTGCTGTTGCAAGTACCTGTTAGCCGTCTCGCCGGCGATGCCCTCCGTCGTTGCGATGACATAACAGCAGTGGGTGTTGGTGGGGATGTTGAAGCAGTGCAGGGCGTTCTCGAGGCGGGCGAAGAACGCCTCGACGTCCTCTCCGCTGCGGCCGGCGAACTTGGCCACGCACATCACGAGGGGGGCCTGGAAGGTGGCCATGTCGTCGTGGTCCGGCGGCGGAGTAGGCGTCCTCGGTGGAGGAGACGGCGGAGACGACTTCTCGGGTGGAGGAGGGGGTTGCTCTTCCGCGGCGACGGTGTCGGGCCGCCGATGGTCTTCTTGATCTCCTCGTGAAGTTTCTCGACCTTCCGCGGGAGGGCGCTGCTCTTGTCGCCGGTGACGAGGGAGACGAGGTCCACGTAGTCCGGCGGCGGCGCAGAGGGGGTGAACGGCGCCGAGGGGGTGAAAGCGGTTAGCACTAAGGTGGTGAGCCGTGGTGAGCACATCGATTATAAAGGACTTACTGTGGCGGCTTCGCTCGAGCTCGGAGATGAGGAAGTGCACCTGCAGCAGGCTGAAGGCCGTCGGGTACTCAGCCGTGGGCTCGTGAAGGATGTGGATCCGGTCGATCTGCCAGCTACTGGGGATTCTCAGAGCCTCCGCGAGTGCTTCGCGTTACGCGCGCCTCTTCTCGGGGCGCGCCGCAATATCCAGGTAGGCCGACCAGACGTGCCCGTTGATCTGCCAGAGCCTGCCGGCGAAGAGTCAGACGTTGCTCTCCGAGATGTTCGTGTTCACCCAGAACGCTAGGCAGTGGTTGGTCCTTGACGGCACCGACGTGATTTTGTTGACGATGGCTTGGATTTCGGGTCGTTGTAGGGTGGCGGTGACGTCCATGCGGGCGCTCGGCGACGGGAGATGCGTGGGTAGGGGCCGTCGTCGGCGTCGCGCAGTTGCACAGCAAGCAGAGGGGCGAGGTAACAATTACAAGTTAAAAATATAGGGGGGGGGGATCTAACCTACAGTTGGCGGGCTCTTAAAAGGCCGATTCACCATGTTAGATAAAAAGTGTAAAGGGGTAGGCAAAACCTCTCAGGTCGCTCTATTAAAAAGAATAAGGGAAATATAACGGGAGAGGATTTAATCGGTGGTTCGAAAAAGTTGAAGCTCCCTCCGGTTACCTCGTCATGTGATGTTTTCCCCGTCCGTCGATCCGTGCTGCCACCACGAAGACTGAACCGCATCTGCCAGTCCGCACCAGAGGTGTGGACCGCTAAACCTCGGTCTTCGAGGTGGCGAGCGCGCGCCCCCAATTGCAATGCTAGTGTTTTGCTGAATGAACACCAGCATTGCAACAGGGCCGCGCGCCACACGGCCGTGCGCGACTGCTGACTGCCCTACGCGGGTTATTGGGTCGCGCACTCGCGACGCAATTAGCTGACACTGTGCCGTTGCAGTGTCTTCGTATTTTTGCAGCCTTACTCTTGATATCTGAGCGCCAATCCTGCCACGACTGAAAAGAGACAAACATTGAACTTAGGTGAGCTTCTCTCCTTCTACCAGAGATCCAAGACTCTAACTATAGGTATCCATAATAACCTCCATCCACTTGTCGGAGCCTTTGCTTGCTAGGACAACTATTCAGCATTGCTGTCAACTCAGTCACAAGCGCGGATCCAGGGGCAAAGGATCAATTCCCCCCCCCCTCCGGCTCAGCCGCCCTGTCAAAAATTGGGGAAAAAAGGGAGAAAATGGAAAAGGAGAGAGGGAAAAGGGGGAAGGGGAAAGTAAAATTATGTCATGTATACGCATTTCCTAATACGCATCGGTCGAAATTATAAACGAAAACAAATTTTAGACCGAATTCCCCTGAAAGTAGGCAACCCGCTACATTTGCCCTCTCCTCCGGGCCGTGCTGGATCCGCCACTGCTCAGTCAATAAACGTGCCTTGTGCTTGACACCGTCTGCGGCAGTGAATTTGTTAGTCGCTAGTGCCGGATGGCTCTTCATAAATTTCAATATTATGTCGCGCTGCTCAACTGACATTCCTGTTGTTTTGTTTTCCTGCAAAAACATTTCACATCTATAGAAAACCCTAACCTCAATGGACAACCCTGAATACAGTTTACAGTGATATCTCACCTCAGTCATATTTTCCACAAGTAAAATGAGTAATAACAATAAATACTACACGACTGGCATGTGCTGGCACACTGACAAGGTGGAGGGATGGAGGTAAGACTAGCCGTCAACCGTCAAGTGCGTCAAGGAACACATTCACATAAGCTGCGTTCAGCTGAGGCGAATACTGCTCTCTGCTTGGTCGAGACACTAGCACCCGGCAACAGCGCCTCGACCTCGGGCCCGCTGCCCGAACCTCCCTCGGTCAGCCGCGGACCGAATCGAAACCGTATCGAAGGGCATAGTGAATACCGAATTCGAGTACCCGACCGAAGCCTCGGTTCGGTCTCGGTTCGGCCGCCGAACCGAACCGAGACCGTGAGACTAACCGAGGAAGTTAGTGAATAGGGCTCCAGAGCAGGCTCAATCCCAGTCCTCGTGTATCGTAAAGCATCGTGAAGATCCTATCCAGGGGCGGATCTAGCTTACAGCTAAGGAGGGGGCAAAACGTGCAGGTTGCCTACTTTCAGGCAGGGATGGAAACGAGAACGGAATTATAAGTTTCATTCCATTTCGTTCCGGAATAGAATTTTTCATCGTTCCATTTTGTTCCGTTCCGGAACGAATTTATTTTCCGTTTGAAAATCATTCCATTCCAGTCGGATCGGTGAAGTAGAAACGTTTCATTCCATTCCGGAACGAAAAGAAATTTGAGTTTAATTGCGTTCCTCACACATCGGAACGAAACGTTTCGCTCCGTAGAGTCGATGCTGCAAATCAGAATCAACCAAACTTTTTATTATAACACACGTGAACGGTTTTACGCTATAACGTGGTACAGAGAGTAATCTATGGCATTTCGTGGTATTAAACCGCATTACGGGCCAGCGCATCATCGGTATTACACTCTAAGGGATTTTGTCGTCGTAACTTTACAAACAAAAACCTGTTATTTTTCTTTCTTTTTTTTTTTCACGAACTCTCCGTTATTTTGAGAAAAATAATACTCTTGTAAAATGGCAATTGTTATTCGTATCGTAATATGATCCAGAATCCAAGAAATTGTCGTTCTGGAATGCTTATAGCTTATATGCCAGATTACGAATAATTTGTTTTCCAATACTACGAACAGTTCTTCTTCTGAAATGACTAAGAGTGTTCGTCAATTTTAATTACAGTTACTATTCGAAAGGAATTTTATCGTAAAGCAACGAAACCCATTAACAGTGTACACGAGTTATAATGAAAATACAGTGTACGTGGTGTTTCAGAGAATACGTAAGAGTATGCAGGTCTGCCTACCCGCTACCCGCTTTAGCCGTAAGGCGCCGTCGCCCCTTGGTAAGGCAGACCCGCAACACAGTTACGTGTTCTCTGAACACCCGATAGGCACACGCGCTGCGCCGCGCCACCATGAGTGCGAGAGAGAGGGCTATCATTTCCTCTCGGAAGTTCGACCATAGTAGAGTCAAGCTGAATGCGGTTTCATCGGCAGCCCTAGAGTCACGCGTCTTTGACCCCGCGCCTCGTACTCGTACTCTTATATGTGCCACACTTGGTATTCCACCGAAGGATCCGTGGCCAGATAGAGCCTTATCTTAGCAAAATTCTACAAAAAAATTTAGAAAAGCCATAAACGAGCTCGTCTCAGCGGGGCGACCTTCGGTGGAATACCAAGTGTGGCACATCACTGAGTGTGTTTTGGCGTGTACATTTCATTTCTAGAAACAAAATTCAAACTTTTTGCAAAAATAAGCCCATTTTAGGGAAAGGTTACTTTTTAGGGCATTTTCCCATAAGAGATCTATGTTAAACTTTAACGGCGTGGTGCGACCTTTTCCCGATGTCCGATCAAGTTAAGAAAAATGTCAAAAAATTTTATTTTCCAAACCTCACCTCGATCCGAGCACCCCTAACTATTTCATCCTCGTTTTTCTTTCTTTTTTTTTGCCGCCATCTAATGACTCAGGTCAGTGTGGAGAGACTATTCTCCCACTTGCGACAGGTTTTGTCGATACTTAGATATAATTTAGCTTCATCTCTCATTAATATCATACTTTTAATCAAGTGCAATGCAGTTTTTTGCAGTAAGCCTTTCTACAACCCTATTGTCTTGTCAGTTGTACAGTTTCTTTTTATTTCAATTGACTGTGATGAATTTCACCAAAGTAATTTTAATTTTTATTTTTTACTATATCTCTGTACAGCAATAGATTAAATACATATTAAATATTTTGTAAAATATAAAAAGAAATGTTTACCTCTTTTGTTCTCTCAAAATGTGACAATCATATTTTGCTTGCAAAACTAGTGATATTTCAAATTTCAATATTTTCATAGAGGGGGGGAGGGAGGGGTGGAAAATTAACCCTTAAGGGACTTCAAGGGTCTCCCTAAAACGTCTGAAGTACCTAAGGATGGCGTGTGTACGACACAAGAGGCACGCAACTAGTTAGAAACAAAAATACATAATTTATTTCGTTCCACTCATTTCCACCCCTTCCTCTATCTGACACTTGGATCAAAACCTTTCGCTCCATGTGTGACGTCATAATGGGAACGGAATTACTTTCGCTCCGCGGAGTGAAATGGAATGGAATTAAACCCTTATATCACTCCTTTCTTTTTGTTCCGATTTCGTTCCTGGCAATTTCGTTCCTTGAATTTCGTTCCTTAGTATCATTCCGTTCCGTTTGCAATTCCGTTCCGGAACGGAATGATTCGGAGCGCTCCAAGGAATTTAATTCCGTTCTCATTTCCATCCCTGCTTTCAGGGGACCCTCAACAAAATCGACTGAAAATGTAATGCTTTAGAAATTAGAGTTCCCCATGGAACTTAAACTCTTTAAATTGTTTTTAAGGATCAGTTCGTACTGTGTAGACCTAAATCCATAAGCTGAATGGCAGAAAGAGGTAGTTCCGAGCGAAGCGTGGAAATTTTTTTTGATTTTATGTCGTAGTAGGTGTCAAAATAGAGCGCGTCCTGTAGGAATCGTTCAAAAACTGCACGCTTAAGTGGGTTAACAATAACAATATATGAAACTGATAAAAGCTGAAGAACAAGCCGGACTGAAAAAGTGTACCAAATGGGCTAAACTTTTGTATTATGAGCAAAACATCGCGAGCGGAGCGAGCGGAAAAAAAATTGACTTATTCAGGAAACGCAAGCAGAAGCGAGGATTTTAAGTTATGAGCAGATTAGAACACAGTGACTTTAAGAGTAAGAGTCGAAGAGCGCAGCGTGCCGACCCAGCTCGCGGCGCTGCTCGGTCGCACGGAGACTCTGCTGGATCTGAGGAGATATTCACTTCTGAAATAAACTAAACACCTAATTCGAGACTATTTCACCATAATAAGCGTAATATTATGTCAGAATACAGCGAAATCAGCTTTTAAACGGCGCACTTTTACTTAGGGCGTGATATCTAAGTAGAACTGAGATCGATTTTGTAGAAGATTTTCGTGAGGTGTATCCCTCGGATGGACCGGGTGGCTTTGGCTTTACCGTCTACCACCATCTGCCTCCCTCTCTCCTTCTTTCCCTTCCTCTTTTTTTTCTTTACTCCCTTTCGTTTTCTCTTTCCTCCCTCTCTTCTTCCTCTTTTTCCCTCTCTTTTTCCTCTTTTCCCCTCTTCTTTTGGGGGCGCCTTAGCCCCAGCAGTTGTCCCCAAATCCGCCCCTGATCCTATCAACCTCGCCGCCCTGAATAAGTGTTCTAAAATGCTTAAGTTTTGTGAAAGTCATATTTTTTTTTTGCCAGGGATACAATTGCTGAATATTTGCCTCGAAATAGTGTACTTTGTTAGTTGCACGAAGAGCGAGATAAGAAATGTACTAATAAATAGCCTGTTGATGTAACCTCGGAGGATGTTCGTACTATTCGGTTACCTGTATGTCCTTACCTCTGTCTTTTAGTTTTTGCAACTTTTAATGATTAATAATTAATCTTTGAGGTGAATAAGTGAGCGTGTTTGTTCGCGTGCTCAACTTAATAAAGTGAAAGTGAGGTTATGATACACTGTTAGTCTGTTGGTCATTCCCTCCTAATTACTGAGTGTTCCGTGGGGTTTTTGAAACTTATGGAAATTAGTATGAAAATTAATTACGTACTACTTATAGCACATGATATCCGGACAAGTGACCACATAAAAACTGCCCCGAACCCTAATTGACCCCAGAATAACATTGACCACAAATACAGGGTGACCACATTTTACAATGACACCTGTTTCCGAAATTTTTCACAAGCGCTGCCCTGGCAACAATAGGCAAGCCCTAATAACCCACTCCACCACCCACCCACGCCGCCCACGCCAACATGAGTGAGGTGCGGTTTACAAAAACGCAGCGGGGGAAGGACAAGCTAGTCCTCCACGGCTACATGTATGTGCATCACCGAGACCTGAAGTCAGGGGAAAGCGAATGGCGCTGTGACAAGCGTCGCTCGGACAAGTGCAACGCCACCGTCACCCTGGCAGAGGACCGACGGACCGTGGTGAAGGAGCGGGAGCACCCGAACCATCAGGCCGACTGGGGGCGCGTGAAGGCGAAGGAGACCGTCGAGCAGATGCGGGATGACGCCCAAGGTTAGTTACTTTTTTTCTGCCGTTGGGTCGGTGTCAGTGTGGGCGTTTCGTTCATGCTGCCCTCGGTGCAGGCTCTCGGGAGACCACCGCCTCCATCGTGCAGCGCCACGTCGCCGGCACGTCCCGTGAGGCCGCCGTCAAGCTGTCCAACAAAGCGTCGCTCGCCCGTGCCGTCCGTCGTGTCAAGCGGTCATCCCTGCCCGAGGACCCCAAGGACATCGAGGACCTGGTCGTCATCGCTGAGCAGTATCAGAAGCTGGACGGGCAGAGGTGGCTTCTCTTCTTCGATCCAGACGCTGAGGACAAGATGATCGTGCTGGCCACCAACAGGCACCTACGCTGCTTAGCCAAGGCTAAGTACTGGATAATGGACGGTACGTTTAAGTCTGTACCAGGCGTGTTATACCAACTTTACACACTGCATGGCCAAGTACACGGCCAGTGGTTTCCTCTTGTGATGGTGCTGATGGTCAAGAAGAGCAAAGATATGTACATCGAGCTCTTCGAGCTGCTTAAGCATGAAGTGAGCACGCGCCTCCACAAAAGGCTCGACCCCGAGTATGTGTCGACCGACTACCAAGAGGGCGCCATCAGGGCGATCCTGCATGTTTTCCCAGATGTGCAGATTGCAGGCTGCCTCTTCCACCTCGGGCAGTCGTTTTGGAGGAAGCTCCAGGACGCAGGACTGGCGGTGGAGTACCGTAAGGAGGACAACGAGGACATGCGGACCAGCTTCCACCCCCTGATAGCTGTGGCCTTCTGCCACCTGGAGGACGTGAAGGCCGTCTTCGACGTGCGGCGGAGGGATTCGCCGGCTGCCCTGCGCCCCGTGTTCAAGCACGTCGACGAGGTCTACATCAGGGGCTGCCGGAGGGGTCAAGGACGTCGGACTCCAGTCTTCCCACCAGAGTGGTGGAACTGTCACGCCAGGGCCCTTGGTGACCTTCCGAGGACCACCAACAGCGTGGAGGCGTGGCACAGGAGGCTCAACACCATCATGGGCAAGTCGCACCCTACTCTGTACTTTGCTCTCGAACAGCTCCAGATGGAGGCGATGGAGATGGAGCGTGATATAGAGCGGCTGTCCAGCGGGCGTTTGCCAGAGAAGAAAAGGAAGAACCAGTACGTCATCATGGACCAGCGCATCTCCCGCATCATGGCGCGCTACGAGGAGTACAAGGAAGAAGACAACATGCTGGATTTCTTGCGTGCGATTGGCCACAACATTGCCGGAAACTTGTAATTTGTAACCACTTGTGTTTTGTTCTTTGAGAACCGTGAACAACTGTGAACTGAAAAAAGTAATGAAAATATTAAAAAAAAATTGTGGCAAGTTTTTTAGGGGTCAGATTGGGGTCATTATGGGTTGGGGTCAATATGAATGGTGGTCACCTGTCAGTGGTAACAGTATAACGTGGTCAGTCAGACTGTGGTCAGTTGTCCTAGACCCTAGCACATTGTTACCCTAATAAAAAACGAAGTCCCTCTGAGGTCCCTAATTCCAAATCCCTCCAGAGTCCCTAATTCCAAATCCCTAAAAGGTATTTGGATGGTGCATTCTAGGGACTTGGGATTTCGCAGTCCCTGTCCACGGAATCCTTTCTGAAGTCCCTCGAAAGTACCTCCTATGCCACTCTCCAGTCTCGTCTGAAAGGGCTACAGAGCGCCTATCTGTCTCATTCAAATTTCAGTATGATATCATATGTTCACATATGTATTCATAGTGTATCTACGGCCCCTCTGATGTCGTATGACGCGCTTAAAATGACCTAAACTGCGTTTTTCTGCATGTTCTGTGAACCATGGAAAAATATGGATCGACAGAGGAAGGACTTCATAGAGATTCCACTCGAAAAGGACTTCGGAGGGATTTCAAAAACCGCAAAATCACCTTTTAGTCCCCCCAAAATTCGAGGGACTACTTTGGACCTGTTTAGGGAGAAAGTGGGGACTTCTTTTTCTATTTGGGTAAGCCAGTTAAACCAGTTGTCTCTAAATTTTAATGAAAAATACTACGAGAAATTACAATTTTTTTGACGTCAGTCCGATGTCAAGCTGTCAATACGTTTTTGCATGAAATGAATTTGCATCCTTAGTTTCTATGGTAATCGCGAGCCGAGCACCCTGGCTGAGCCAAAATCGAAAGTGTGCGGGGCTTGTGACAATACCGCCTACTTCAGAGTCAGCCCTCAGTTCATGTTTTCAGTGAAAGATACAAATAAGTCGACCCTTGTGTTCCGTGTTTATGCGTGGAAGCTTCCACAGTTGTTTTCTAAAGGCCTGGAAAATCATTTTTTGTCGTTACTAAGTCTAAAATTAGCAAACTATGTTTTGGGTTGGTTTGAGTGGGCACCAAGGCGAGGTTGTTTATATGTGACGGTAGCTCAGGGTGGGGTGCGGGGGATCCACAAAACTTAGCTCTTCTCGGGCTCTCATACCCTGGCCGCTTTACAATAATAAAAGTAATATTCAATGCTTGCAGATAAAAGGTGGCAGGGGGTGGATATATTTTACATAGCAGTAGAGAGCGGGTTTATTTTAGGGCGCCAGGCAGACATGATAAAATTAAAAGCAAGTAGGAATAATTAAGCTTGAATTGCATAACAGCAACGGAAATTAAAATAAGTTTTAAATGCCTGCCCCCGTCACTACTACTAAGTAAAATTTTAGCAACAACAAAAGTATAGATTTATGGCAAATTTATTATTAAACAAGTCATGGCAAAGTGGTAATTAAAACTCCAAAATATTTGGAACTGAGAAAATAGTGGCAGCACACACTTGAATGGAATTTACCATGAACATTTAGAAATTTAGATTGAAAACCCCTTTTGCAACATTACAACATTAAACTCAGTGGGGCACGAACCCATGAAAATAACCAAAGGGGGAAATGCAATTTCACACATCAATAAAAGCATAAAAATACCTACACATACCGTAAATACCAAAACACACTGCATACAAAGATCAGTAAATACACAATAAAAACAAACCAAAAGGTATCACAGAATTCATTCGTATAGCCGGCCGGTGGAACAAGGATTATTTATGATTAAAATGCTATATGCACAAAACTCAGAACAGAGTATGATAGACTTCATAACATTATTTTAGAAATCCCAAATCAGGGAAAAAGTGGAAACGTATAACAAGACGCATTAACGCGTATGACAACTCAACTCAAAAGTGAGTATAGGTCAGAACAGCAATACACTGCCTAGAATACTATCAAAACACGCAAAATCAGCGCGTGAGAAAAAATACGACCGGCTATAGAAATTACAACAGCGCATACAAACAGTACACACAAGACATGACAATTACATTAAAATTTCCTTACAATTAAAATTTTCAAAATACAACATAATGACCTGGGCCCAGGGTAAAGATTTCTTTTAAGAGTGCACTCACCAAAATAACACCGCCAAACAGCAACTGGCGGTGTGACGTGACTACACTACGATGGCGGCACGAGGGGGCGCCTCCCCCGGCCGAAACTCCTCTCACACATCTAGCTGGCGAAACGGTAGATCTTCTAACGACGAAACTGAGGCATACAGGTGGTGTGGCGGGTGTGCGTGCTCCATCGTGCGCTGCAGGGCGAGGTGGCGGCGCCTAGCCCATCATGGCAAACATCGTGGCAGCCGGCGTCCCGGCAGAGGGGCCCTGTTACACGGATCGAAACGGTTGGAAACTACTTGCACAGTACACGTACACACCTGCACACATTCACTGAGACACACACCTTGCGGGCTTGATCACACATGATGGATAAAATTTCTTGAAGTCTTCAACACGAGTAGACTGGCGCGGCGCGGCGGACAAATGGCACGACGCCGTGAGTGCGAGCGAGATGGACAGATCTGCAGTGCTCTGAGGTTCTCCGGTGACTCACGGCCGGAGCGACGCGACGGACGAGAGCGGAAGACGAGGGGGGGAGAGGCAGGTGAGGCAGGCGAGCTAGAGAGCGGAGGTGAGAGGGGGGCAGCGCAGAGCTGAGCCAGCCGGGCCGTCTGCTAGAGGAGGGGCGATCAAAAATGCCGGCAGGTTGGTGTTGGTTGGGTGGCCTACCTTCACGGGGCTAGGGGACTCCCGTGACATGTAGCTGGCCCGCTCGGCGCCATTTTTGTGCAGGAAATGTGAGGTGGATAAAATTCACGATTAGGGCTCTTAGAGGGAGTTTTGAACTAATATTTTAAATTTCTATTTCATTTAATGGTAAGTGTGTGGCAAATGTGAAACGAGAACCCTGCTGTAGCCTGGCGGTTCGATTTAGTGGTTGTCATGGCGCGTTGTTGACAGCTGGCCCCAGAGGCGTCGACACCGGGGGGGGGGGGCATATAGATAAGAAGCCACTACATTTAACCTGAAAACTCATCTAAAATTGCCCCTCAGCTAGAAAAGAACAGAAGTTCGGCTCTGGCTTCTCGCTCGCTTCGCTCGCGACATCCGATTATTCTTGTCCGCCTAGATGTTAGCACATATGACGAGTAACATGATGATGAATGTACTCTGGGAATATTTGAAGTCAATTTGACTCTGCAAAGTCCGACTAATTCCTTAAAGTATTCTCGAAAAACTGCATTTTAATTAACACAAAAACTCATATTTTTTTCGCTCGCTTCGCTCGCGACACGCACGGACCTTTACAGATATGGTTGGGTATTGTGTACTTTTCGAAGTTCGTTGAAAACGCTCTTTATCTTTCTAATTTTTCGGAAAATTCCATTAAAAAATTGAATTTACTCAATGTTATGCTTAAAACTTAGAAAGCACAAATTGCAAAAAATAACGGAAGCGTCAATGGCCCCTTGTAGATAGACAACTTTCAAAACATCCCTCGTTTTGCCCCCCCCCCCTGAAAAATTGCCAGGTCGACGCCCCTGGCTGGCCCGCTGGGCGCCATTATGTGTGCCCGATGTCTGGCGAATAAAATTCATGATTTGGCTCTCACCAATAGTTCTGGCTACATATTTTTACATTATTTTTGAATTTTAGGTAAGTGTTTAAACCAAGGGGGCCGTTTAACGCGTTAGCGTTAGAATTTCTTAATTTCTCTCCGAGCCATACGATGAATTTTATTGGTTGTTAATCTCATCAGTATTTTATTAACTTTGAGATTTTTCCCGTCTTCTTTCAGTACTCAAACTTAATCTTTAAAGTTTTCTGCAAAAAATCATAAATTCTTTTCCTTTCAGGCATTTTTAAGATCTGACTTAGACCTGGCAAGGCCACTCAGTGACACTGAAATTTGTAAGATAGCGGAGTGGGAGGACTGCAAGCAGAATAATGACATTAAGACTGAAATTTGTAAGATAGAGGATAAGTGGGAGGACTCCGACCAGAATAATAACAATGGTAGTATTGTCCTATCAGAGGTATGTTTCACTTGGATGCAGTAACTTAAATTTCCATGCACCTTATTTACTTCTACTATTTTGTTTTTGCAGTCATATGATGACGCAGTCATTACATTTAGATAACATAAGTTGACTTTTCTATAAACATCTCAGTTGTAACTTAAAATGTGACACTGACCTCATGTCATTCTCTCGGTTCAGACTCCCAAAACGGAAAAAAAACCTCACACACACCTCCAAGAGGTTCCAAGTAAACTCCATCTAGGAAATGTGACATCATCTCAAGGTCCAGTAAAAAACAGCTTTTTATGGGGAAGTCAGCAGCTGCTTCAAACTGGCAAGGTAAATTTACCATGGTTTAGAATGTGCATGACTATTCATTTACTTATTTACAACAAGAAGCTAATTTTCATTTTTCTCTTCCAGGTGCTGTCGTCCAGGATTGAGTCCTACAAGACAATCCATTGATACTAACACACAAGCTGTGTTGCAGCTTCCCGTATGGCCTGGGAGGGCGTACTTATGGCGTTTTTCTGAAGTCGACGAACGACGATTTGACTGCCAATGCACGCTTTAAAAACTCGAAATCTAGATAGAATTAAACGACAAAATTACGACCGGCGCATCCGTCGTAATTATGGCGTTTTGTTAGAAGTAGATTCGGCCGCAAACTGGGACTTTTCGGGCCCGAAAAACGCTGTAATTATTGCCTGCGCCAGAGGAGTCCCGGGTGGTGGTCTGCAGCAGTTCTCATACCATGACGTCACTGGTTGGCCCGACGTCACAGCCACTTCCCTTCCCCCTCACCCGACTTCCCCCACCCCCACCCCTACCCCGCACGGTGCCGGCGCGGGCGCGCGGCACCGCTCGAATAACTCTCTAATATAGTTGCTCAAAGAGGATTTATAATCCATCTTGAATTATACAGGAAAAGGTGTCATGAGGAATTAATAAAGTGAAAAGAGGGCAGTTGATTCAAAAATCCATTTACTGAAGCAAGTATATGTAAATAGTAATAGTAACAGAACAATAAAATCATATACCCAGTATACAAAGTTTTTACTCCAGCTCAAAGTTGTTAATGGGTTCTGATACATAGAGAGTATCTGATACCTGTACTTTAAATAAAACAGTTTGCAAGTAACACACAGGAACAACATCTATACAGAGGTGAGGAGAATGTATCTGATACAAGTGCCTTGGGCCGTTCCATGTGGGGAATGCTGCTGAATATTGTAAACGTTTCACAAGTGCAAAATATTCTGATGTTGCAGGTAACTTGATAAAAGTAACAATATTTCCTATTTCTAAAGAGTTATGGAATAAGTACTTAATGTAAGATGAAACCCGTTGAGTTTTTTTGTAATTATCTGAGACATACAAAATTCCATCTTTATAAAGGCGCTCAAAAACATGAACAGATTCCAAAGTTGGTTTCATTGTCACCTGAGATATCTCAGAAAGCATCCAGTGATCTTTAGATGACAAAGGTTTGGCATCACCTATACAAAAGACATTATCAGCAATTTTGTAAGCAGCACGCAGTTGCAGTTTATGACTTAGTAGCTTACAAAAACTTTGTACTGCGGAGTTCTCTAAATTATCAACAAGCCAAGGTAAATGTGTGACCAAGGACAAATTTGAAAGAACCTGGAGACCTGGATGCCTAGTACCATGAACTAATTTTAACAATCTTCCATTAAAATCTTCAAACTTAAAACAATTTGTGACCCACAGAGGGGCAAGATAATTTACATTTTGACCGAGATGCAAAAGCATATGCAGATTATGGCTCATGTGTCTCTTACCATACAATATTTCAAATTTCTGAACAAAAGAGGTGAGAAGTGAATTAGCTATCTGAATATCCTCTTGACTAATGCTGTTAGAATTTAACATAGCTACACCTGATACTAAAAGAATAAAATGTTCAAAATAATCTGAGGCAAGAATACCACGCAGAACACAGAGAGAAAAATGAAACAAAAAGGCCCTAAACATGGATGCCTTCCAATGTACCAGTTTATCAACAGTGTCTGGCAATCTATCAAGAAAATGTGGAGGTTCAATAGCAAGAATGCGTTCATTTACAGTTTTGATTTTAGAAAATAATGAAAATTGTTCATCTTTGTACAATTTGTCAAACCAAAGAGTAAGCAATTGACGTGTGACTCCTAAGAACACGCAATGCATGGAATCTATTGAGGTTGAAGAAAACAAATCATCTACAATAAAGGATAGAAGTGATGGACCCTTAATACCACAACAACGATTATCATTTTGCAGTTGTTTGTTGTACAGAACTTTGTTCAGAACAGCAAAATTTACATTATCTTTATACTGCTCTAATGTTCTAGGTGCGAAATTAGATTCAAATGGGAACACCGTAACATCTCCAGAGTCTATTGAATTTTCACCACGGCACAGACACAAATGGCAAGAATAAAAGCCTGAATGGGTTTTCATGTTCAAAAAATACGCTCTAGCAGGAGCATCACATGTACCACAAAGCACTTTAACAAAAACCTTACAAACTGCATTTTCTTGTGTAGTAATACCATTTTCAAGCTTTTTCAAATCATGACAGATATGTTTTAAAGATAGATTTGGATGAGGTTTTGTAACCCCACACCATATACCACCCATCAGCATGTTTTCAGTCAAGAAACGCTTCTTAGGAGACAGTTCATTTATAACAAAATAAAATGGCCATAAAGACATCAGTGATGACTTAAAAACTTGAAGACCGTCTGTGTTCCATGTGAGTGTTAAGTTAAAATCTCCGTCTGAAAACTGTTGTTCAGCTTTCTTATAAGCTACTCCATCATAAATATCTTCAATATTATCATTATTTTGTTTAGTTCTGGTAGCTTTGTAATTAATATCTTCTTGGAAATGGGGTCTTTTGAACATTCTCTGTATCTGAGGCTCTAAAGGTACATGGATAAATAGACAAACACTTCTCGCTCCATCTGTACAACTGTCACAAACAGAGGATGAACTCAGTTCTTTGAGGCACATGCTACAATAGTATGAGATATTCATAGGTTTCTCATGACCTTCTAATAATTTGAAAAGTTCACAACTTGATTTAAAAAAGTTATTTGGAGTTGGTAAATGTAATGAAATAAGGGACAATAACCTTTCAAGTCCTGCATTACTGATGTGTTCCGACTGCATGAAAGACAAGATGGCAGTGACACTTTCAATTGGGGAGATGGGTGCCCCCTCATAAAGACAAGCTTCGGGCACATTTGGACCAGCTGAATCTTCCAAAATTAAATCATTAAGATCTTCCACAGCAAATCTCTGGAAATTCTGTGAGGGTGGCTCTTCAAATTGGTGAGACACAGTGTCCCAAGGCAAGTCTGCAAAACCAAACCAAGAACTCATTTTTAATACTTCAGTCAATACAGACAATGTCTGTTGAATATTTATAATAATTAGAAACTTACCTCCAATTTCAAGTGACGGCAGTGAAGCTGTGCTTTCCTTAATATCGGAGTATAGGCCTACCATAAGTGGTGTGTGAGTGTCATACACTGCTCCGTGCAAAGTTGGAAGGCACACAGGACCCGCATGAATATTACCACCTAATAAACATGAAAATAACAAATTACTAAGCATCAGGATAAAATTGAACATTGAATCACATATTTCAAAACATATCTACCAGGAAATATAGAGTGATCTAGAACAGCTCCCTGCACATTGGGAAGCATTGAAGCACCCGTGTAAGTGTGTTCAGAGGTTTTTGTCACAAACGCACTTTCACTACTGCTCGTGCATAGACCTATCATTGAAACAGAAAGTCAATAAAAATCAGAAATAAACAAGATAAAAATTAAAATATTTTGTTTGTTTGGAGAGATTCTTACCAACAAATGATGTTGGGTGCAGGGTGCCAAGGCTGACTGGGTCTAGCGAGAATGCACTTGGATTATGAGCGAGTGAGAAATTACTGAAAACAATATTACCGGATTGTAACAAATAAACAGTTCGAAGTGCGTCGTAATACTACTATAAAAGAATCATAAGTCAAGACATAACCTTACCTCAAATAACCGATTCCATCTTCATCTGCCTCTTCTAAATATCTGTTGCGAAGAATCTTAGCTCTCTTTGAAGGCCTCTCATCCCCTGGGTTCATGTTTTGGTACTTGAAGGTTGTTCTACTTTGTGCTATTGTGTGTTTAAAAATCAAGTGCACTACATTACCTTCCAACAAGCCTTCCAAGCTGACGACAATAACAATAAACACGCCGGGAGCCGGGAGGAGCCGGTCTAGAAGGTCCCGTACAAGCTAGCCAACACAAAAAATTTAAAGGCAACCTCGGGACAGTCGTGAAATCGTTTCCGACACAGCCAAATATAGGCAGGATGTAAAGTCAACTTTAAAAGTATAGGGAAGTGATAAATAGTCGGCAAAGAACCTATATATTTCAATTTTTGCAGTACTGGTTTGATATAAACTGGTGTTGGAGTTGGCACCCCTGTTTGTTGTCGCTTATCGTCATCTGCTCTGTGCTTGAATGAAGTTGTATTAGCGACGGCGTGGAGCAGAGCAAAAGCACGTCAAAAAAGATCAAAGATCAAAAAACATCTCAAAATGGTCCGAAAGGCATTTGTCTTGTTGTACACAGAAAATCCTCCTGCGGCTGATATTGTGCGTGAAGATTCGCTTCTGAATGTGGAGAATATTGCTGCTCTTCAAGCTGGAGACAATGTAATGTTCAAGTGGGTTGAAGGAAAGGTGGGGAGCAAGGAAAAAATCATTGCTCTTCCAGGTAAAATTGTGAAAATTGGTGAGTGATATCCTCCTTAAATTGTTGTGTAAGAGCTTCAACTTTATGAACTTGAAATAATTAATTGGTAAAAGTTATTTATGCTGGTGTTTGTCTTCTAGGCATGAAAGTTACATTGTCAAAAATTAAAGTTGGAGAAAACGGAATAATTTTGGAAGGAGAAGGAGGTAATGGCTTAGGAACCAGAAAGCAGGAAATCATGGCATTGAAGAGCCGTCAGCTTCATGCACAAGACAATATTCTTCAGGCAGAAGCTGAGAATATTTTGCAGAATGGGCCCACTTGTAAGTTTGTATAATTTCTGAAGTTCATAAATAAAAACATAATCAAATGATTAAATACAAGTAGATAGAAAATTTTCGACACACAAATAACAATTTATTCGTGTCTTGTGTCCAGCCCCAGTGAATAGGCGTCCAAAACAACACCCGCCAGAACATCTCCAGCAACTTGAACAGGCTTTGAAAGAACTTCCTTGTTTTACTCCAGGTGCCTTCAAAGTAATATTCTTTTTCTCACTTTTTTTACATTGGTAATTAGTTTTGCAATGAACTTACTAATGTTGTCATTTCCTGTTTCTAAGTGGGAACTTCTGAGGGGCAGAGGTGTCTTTGTGGAGGCTGGCAAAGCAGGTCTGCTCCGGCAAGAATATGCCAGTAGACCAAATTTGCATTTCTGTAAACTTTTATCGATAATTTTAAAGCCTGTTATTGGCTTGCCTGGCCTTTCTGTTTCTGGAAAAAGAGGCTCTGTCCAGATACCAGAGGTCATCATTGAAACTCTCTTTTGTACGCAGTTTGTATTCTTTTTCAAAAGTTTCCTCGTTTCTTTGTTATGTAGTTAGCAATTACTGATTGAAATTGTGTTTTTCCAGTGTATGTCTTACAAATTTATGTTGAGAACGGGGGCAGCCAGAAGGATGTTACCTTCGATCCAAAGAAGGTAGCCAAACATCAGCTTTGGAATAGAATAAAACACCAGAAAAAAATATCATCATCTTCCTCTGAATCTTCCAGCTCTTCCACTGACACCTCACTTTCTTCTCTCTCCTCCTCTTCTGCCAACATCTCTCTCTCTCATGTTGCCCCCTCCTCTGTCAGCCTCTCCGTCTCTACTTTTTCATCCTCCTCTGTCAACCTCTCCGTCTCTACTTCTTCATCCTCCTCTGCAAACCTCTCTGCCTCGTCTGTTACCCATGTCCCATTTGCCTCTACTTCTGCCTCATTCGGTGCAACTCCTTCTGTCTCTGCTCCTTCTACCTTTTCTTCTGCCTCCTCACTTGCCACCTCAATCTCCTTTATTTCTTCTTCTCTTGCCCTAGCTTCTCCTTCTTCGTCTTGTACATTTTCCTCCTCACATATTCACAATACAACACCACCATCTCAACAAAATTCATATTATTCAGATCATGCATACTCATCACCCCCATTTGATAGTTTAGTAGAAAAGGAAGTAGAGCTGAGGTACACTAATTTATAACTGCAACTTGTCATATTGAATGAAATGTTATTTAATGTGTAAGACATAAATTTATTTTGTTTTTTGAATTTATTTCTGTTATTAATATCTACACAAATTTATATTTATTAATATCTACACAAATTTATATTTACAAAAAATATTTGTATATTGACATTCTGCTGGGATAAATGGATTTTTGAATCAACTGCCCTCTTTTCACTTTATTAATTCCTCATGACACCTTTTCCTGTATAATTCAAGATGGATTATAAATCCTCTTTGAGCAACTATATTAGAGAGTTATTCGAGCGGTGCCGCGCGCCCGCGCCGGTGTAGCATGACGGAATGACCTATGACCGAGGTCATTTTGGCACGTGCCAGAATGACCTACCCTAGACGGCTAGGTCATTATGGCACGTGCAAAAATGACCTACCCCGGACGGCTAGGTCATTCTGGCCCGCCGTGCCAAAATGACCTACCCTCATATAACGCAGCCTGCTGCCTAGGTCATTCTGGCACGCCGTGCCAAAATGACCTACCTCCATATAACGCAGCCTTCTGCCTAGGTCATTGTGGCACGCCGTGCCAAAATGACCTACCTCCATATAACGCAGCCTTCTGCCTAGGTCATTGTGGCACGCCGTGCCAAAATGACCTACCCCCATATACAGCAGCCTCCTGGCTAGGTCATTCTGGCACGCCGTGCCAAAATGACCTACCTCCATATAACGCAGCCTTCTGCCTAGGTCATTCTGGCACGCCGTGCCAAAATGACCTACCCCCATATACAGCAGCCGTCTGGCTAGGTCATTCTGGCACACCGTGCCAAAATGACCTACCCTCATATGCAGCAGCCGTCTGGCTAGGTCATTCTGAAACGCCGTGCCAAAATGACCTACCTCCATATAACGCAGCCTTCTGCCTAGGTCATTCTGGCACGCCGTGCCAAAATGACCTACCCCCATATACAGCAGCCGTCTGGCTCGGTCATTCTGGCACGCCGTGCCAAAATGACCTACCCTCATATACAGCAGCCGTCTGGCTCCGTCATTCTGGCACGCCGTGCCAAAATGACCTACCCTCATATGCAGCAGCCGTCTGGCTAGGTCATTCTGGCACGCCGTGCCAAAATGACCTACCCCCATATACAGCAGCCGTCTGGCTAGGTCATTCTGGCACGCCGTGCCAAAATGACCTACCCTCATATGCACCAGCCGTCTGGCTAGGTCATTCTGGCACGCCGTGCCAAAATGACCTACCCTCATATAACGCATCCGCCTGGCTAGGTCATTCTGGCACGCCGTGCCAAAATGACCTACCTCCATATAACGCAGCCTTCTGCCTAGGTCATTGTGGCACGCCGTGCCAAAATGACCTACCTCCACATAACGCAGCCTTCTGCCTAGGTCATTCTGGCACGCCGTGCCAAAATTACCTACCCTCATATGCAGCAGCCGTCTGGCTAGGTCATTCTGGCACGCCGTGCCAAAATGACCTACCCTCATATAACGCATCCGCCTGGCTAGGTCATTCTGGCACGCCGTGCCAAAATGACCTACCCCCTATAAAGCAGCCGTCTGGCTAGGCTCATTTAAAGGACAGCTTTACTGTTACCGTACAGAAACAGATTTTGCCTGCCAATTTTTTTAATGACAAAAATTGTTTATTCAGAACTCTTTATGGACATGGTCAACAGTTTTGCCTCAAATGAACAGATGTTGAGAGGACTTAGTCGTTTAAGCACAACAAAATCGTTGTTGGCGAACAGCGTAATTGTTGAAGTACAACACGCTTGTTGATTAACTACAAGTTTGTTGAAACATAACAAAAGTGCAAGCGCAAAAATGTTGTGTGGTGAGAAACTTGTTTATTTTTTAACAAACTTGTTGTCTTTTAACAAACATGCTGTGCATAAACAAACAAGTTATTTTGCAACAACAAAGTTGTTTTGATGATCATTTTTATGTGAGTTGGCCGAGGGGGCCTCAACTAACCCAAAGTTTGTACATATGATTTCAAGATTTCACATGATTACACCACTTTTAATTGAAAGAAATAATTCGTAAAGTAAATACAAGCGTATTTTGATCCTTATCAGCCCACCTTACGCACTCAAATCAATTTTTTTCGAGAGTAGATCCAGATTTTTTGACAATGATTTCGAAGATTTTAGCGATTGTGTACACATGACTTCAGGAGTTGAGGCCCCCTCGAAGTTGGCCTATCTACTTTTGCTGTTTTGAGACAGAAAATTTGTTCTGTGTCCAAAGAAAGATGTATGTAAAAAGTTAGCCCAAAAAAAAGGCTAAGTATCGGGGGAAAACTCATCGAAAATTTGAATAAAAACTCAGGAAAGAAATTACAGATTTGACTGAGCCTATGATATTGAATGATGTTAAGAAAAACACTGCGATTTGCGTGACAAAAGTCAGAAGCTTATCGAAAAATGGTCCGTTTTTGCCACTGTGGAAAAAAAATAATCCGCTCGCTTCGCTCGCATTTCACTGATCGGATCGATATGAAGGATTTTAAAGTCAGGGAAATTCCACAAAAAGGAGGGGCTAGAAATCAGGGTAAATTAAAAATTTAAATTTGTGGCAACCCTGCACATGCACACACTCAGCCGCGATCAGGACATCTATATATATATATATATATATATATATTTTTTTTTATTTTTTTTTGCCATTTACCTGTTACTGCTTTTGTAGAATAAAACTATGTAACATTCAACAAGAATTATTATTTTGACAACAAAAGTAATTCCCTTTTCCCCTATTAAAAGTCAAATCATGGCGAAAGCTGAAATTAGGAGGGAGGGGGGGAGGGGGGGAGGTCGAAAAAAAAAGGGCCACTGAGGGTTCGCCCCACCCGGGCCCTTCTGGTCCCAGTCCGCCCCTGCCCAGTGCCGCAGCCCAACGTTGGCGTCCGCGGCCTTGAGCGCGTCGGCGGAAGCCCCCCACCTCCACCACGGCAGGAGCGTCGCGCCCTGCTCGGTATTTACGGTCTCCCCCCCACCCGCCAGGCGGTCGCGCGCCGCACCGTCGCGGGCTCCTCGCTCTCTCTTTTTCACTCCAGGGTTCGCTTTCTGTCTCTTGTTTCCCATTAAAGTGTTATTGGTGTGAGAGAGACAGACAAAAGAAGGACCCGGAGGCCGGAGTGAGCAGGTGTGCGGGCGAGCGATTTCATGTCGCGCCGAGCGGTTCTGTGCCGCTAGCAACTCTTTCCTCTTCCTGGAAATGACGTAGAATCCACGTGATATACACGAACATTAATTTTACTTCAAAAACGCCTTAATACATCTGGCCCTATAATACGATCAACATACTATTTAAAATCGTTTAGCAGCAGAATGAAGAAAATAATATTTGACGTGGAAAAATAGTTGAAATCTCGTTAAAACATCCACGCCCACGAAATTTCCACGAATCCACGTTGAATCCACGTGGAGTCCACGTGACGTTCGTCTTTGGGTGGTATAAAAGATTTTAATTGTGTTTAAATTATAATATTTATTCAAATGTTTTTATGTACCAATATTTTATGTATTATAACTACTATTCATATTTTAATGTCCATAACATGTATTATGTTCAGTGGCAATAAACTCAAACTCAAACATCCGCAGTCCACCCGTGACATCCGCAGTCCATCCGCAATTCATCCGCCACATCCGCAGTACATCCGCGACATCCGTTGTCCATCCGCAATTCATCCGCCACATCCGCAGGTCATCCGCCACATCCGCAGTTCATCCGCAAATCATTCGCCACATCCGCAGTCCATCCGCGACATCCGCAGTCCATCCGCAATTCATCCGCCACATCCGCCACATCCAGAGTACATCCGCAAAATCCGCAGTACTATCAGTCGCAAAAGTTTTCTGGACGGACTGGAAATGGCGCCTCGGCCGAATAGTCTCGCACGGGTCCCTTTTTTCGTGGTAGGTGGCAGCGGCCTACCAAGATGGCGACCCTGTCTCCACCTCGCATATTTGAGATGCATTTTCAAAGAAACTATCCCTAAATCGTTTAGTTTTATAGTAAAATAACAAACAGATGGGTTGCAGGAGGCGATAGAAACCATTTGGGGTGCTGAAATGAATACCGATTCCAGGATGTTAACGGATAAATATCCGAACTTGGTTAGGCTGCCAGCTCTCAGGCTTTGGGTGCTTCCATCGAAATTTCTCATACCGCGCGGTAACCGTGAAATTCAAACGAATCGCACTTCCGACAGTCGTCTTTGGCAGAAGACAAATCCCTAATAAATTAGACTGTTGAAAAGGCCTGCCCGTGGTTTTCACATACAGCAAAATCTAGTCTTCATTCGTGCTTTTTAAAAAATAATTACGAGGCTTTCTGATTTATGTGGGCAGGTTTATTCTTTCAATCTCGAGGTAATTTACAGAAGCAGTAGTTAATTTGTTTAAAAGGGAGCATGCGAAAACAGGCTTTCGTTCTTTTTTTCCGTGAGTTTTAGAACTTTCCTGCCTTATCTGTCTGCGTTTTTTTTTTTATAAATGTCTTAGTTGACAAATTTATATAGAGGGAAAAGCCCCTATTATGCTACGACCCCACTGAAATTTACAAGGCTTTCCCTGACCCCCCTTTCCCCCCCCTTTTTGTATGAATGTCTGGAACTTTCCATGGCTTTTCAGGGTGATGAGACCAGTGGACACCCAAAACGGGTTGTTGTAAATTTTGTGAGGATGGAAAAGGAAATAAAACACACTAACATAGCATTATCACTAAAAATTTTATTGTCATCTTTTCAAAAATTATATTCTAAATAGTATGGACGTGAATGCCGCTTACAATTGTGTCCAGAATTTGAAAAGAAGCGAAGTGTTGTAAGAAAACACACTCGTTTTACTCCTGTCACATTTGTAGACGAGTTTGCGTCTCGTAAAACGAAAAAAATATCTCAACCATCCTAGCCTCTTTTATTTTTTTTGTAAATAAAAATCCTGACTGCAAAGGGGTCCAGAAAGAAGTCGAGTGAACCATGCTCTCAAAAAATACGCGTTATTGACTCTCCACCCACATGCAATTAGGATTTGGGACAAAGTAACAAAAAGGATTCTAACATCACTGTAAAAAAGGTTGGGATTTTTACTATACGCATGAATGGGATTTTTCCTATACGTCGTTTGGTACCCGAAAATTCCTACAAATGTATAGGAATTGTACCATACGTCAAGGAGTGTATAGGAAAATACCGAACTCTATGGTAGATCCGCTATAAATGTCTCGGAAATCTACTATACATGTGTGGGACGCACGCATTACTATGAACGTATAGGAAAATTACTTGACGGCATAGAAAGTTTACTATACACTGTTATCTATTTAAAATTAGAAATTAATGGAAGTAGCAATTAATCGCGCTGGTTGAACGAGTTCCTGTGAGGTCTGCTCGAATATATCCGAGTCAACTACGTGCAAGCATTACAATGAAGCAGTTTCGTGTAGCAAACATATGCTCGGAATTTTGAGTCTAGACAAAGCAGGTGCAATAGTTCGTCGGGACAAGTACGCTAAAAAGAAAAATCCAGTTATCAAAAGACCTCAATGGAAATCACGATAGGAGATGCACAAATGACAGTCTGCTCTGTTCACGCCTCCGGGGCCGTGCACCCCGTCCTGCGGGGCCAGCCCCAGTCCCGGGATAGCGCGGGACCGAGGGGTACCTCACTCCTCCTATGTGCGTACACTGATTGGAGGCAGACTTGACTGGAAAAGATTGGACACGACTGGGTTGATCGGGAATGATGGGAAATGGTCAGTGCGATTGGAGTGAATGGAACTTGACTGGAGTGACTGGAACTTGATTGGAAATTGATTGGAGTGATTGGAACTTGATTTGAAATTGATTGGAGTGATTGGAACTTGATCGGAAATTGATTGGAACTTGATTGGAATTTAATTGGAGTGGTGAAAGGCCTTGATTGGGAGGGTGAAAAGAAGAGCAGAATACAAAACCAACCCAGAACCATAGGGCCAGAAAATGTCATGTTGGACCGATAACGCCGAGTAGGTAGGCAATACATTTTACACGGCAAGTCGCCGTTCTGCATAGGCAACCCAACCAACATTTCTTCGCCGATTCATTGCCGCCGAAAAACGCAGCTCCGCCCCTTTTCCTTTTCTCTCAGTTGATTTTTTGTTTTAATAAAAGTTTGTGAAGGGCATCGCGAAAACCCTGTCAGCAAATGTCTCCCCAAAAAGTTGATTTACATCTGAGCTGAAGCAGAATAATAGTGATAATAGATTCTAGAATAATAGATTCTAGAATAATAGATTCTTTGAGGTAGACAGAAGACTGTTTTAATTCAAAATGTAGAAAGTACATTCAAGAACACAGAATCAACAAGCCCTCGGGTACTAACTTTATAACTCACAAAGCCTTATCCATACACCACATCAAAAACTCCCCACATGAAAACGAAACGGCGAAACGAAAAACTCAGACGATGTCCTGCGCGCCAAACGAACGTTGCCAGAGCCAGACTCGGAGTCGGAACGCGATGCGCTATTCTCACGTAGCAGGAAACCGTGTCATCAGCAAAGACGCGGGAGAACAGGCGCGAGTATAAAATTTAGTTCGAAATGTGTGACTCAAAACTTGTGCGAAGATTTAGATTTGGGTTCACTTCTTTTCAGAATTTTTTTTTCATGACTGGATATGAATGCAGCTGATTGGATATGAATGCAGCTGATTGGACATGATTGGAAAGTGATCGGACATGATTGGAAAGTGATCGGACATGATTGGAATGATTTTGAACGATGGGTAGAGATCGGACTGATTGAAAATGATTGGAAATGATTGGAATGATTGGAATGATTGGTAAATGACTGGATCGTGATTGGAAAATGATTATTTTTGGGACCGTACACTGATTGGCCGAAGTGAGGTACCCCTCGCGCGGGACTGGCCCAGCGGCCCGGCGGGGCGTGGCGCGCAGTTCTGGGATTACCTACCTGGACGCGCTGGGACATGTCTCCCATCGTGTCCCAGTGGTCCAGTGGTCAGCGTGACGGGGTCGCAACCTAGAAGTCCGAGGTTCAACTCTCCATCCGGCAAGATAATTCTTCGTCAAGTAAGTGCTTAGTTACATGTAAATAACTGTTAGAAGTAAAGGACGAGAGAGGCGGCAGCGAGCTTGCCCTAGGTCCATCTAAAAAAGCAAGGCAGTTCTATTTTCTACCTGCATATGGCGTATAGGAAAATTCCCATACATGCATGGGAGGATTCCTAGCCACGCATGGTAGAACTACGACACGCGTGTATGTCAAAATTCCCATACATGTATATGGTAACAGCTTCATAGACATTTAAAGGAATTTTACTATAGAAATTTTTTACAGTGATCCTTTCTAAAATAAGAATCTCAATGGTATGGTCGTGTATCCCACTAACAATTAGCACAATAATTCACAGAAAAGCGAAGTGTTGAAAGAAAACATACGCGTTTTCCACTTGTCAGAATTGTAGGTGGGTTTGCGTCTGCTACAACTCAAGTATGAACGCCTTTTTTTTTTTTTTTTTTTTTTTTTTTTTCTTTCTTTTCAAATTTTTCGACATCTTGGATTTGGGGTCCAAAGTTGTTCGATCAGTTGTCCTAAAGCTGATCACGTGCTCATGTATGATAGAGCACTGAGAAAGCGCGATACTTGCTGCGTACAGCCGGAAGAAAGAGGCGAAACACGGCCGGGCCAGGCTTGGCGGGGCCGGCCCGCCGGGCCCAGCAGGGGCCTACAGCCGCGCACGGCCTTGCGCCGCGGGCCGTGGAGGCCACATTTGTTGTCTGATTTTCATCGGACTTAGTTTAAATTGTTTGTTAAAGTAAGGGCTACAACGTTTCTACAGAGCATTTTAGAATCCCCCCGCAGGGAAAGCCACAAATTGCCATTGAACAGAGTTGAACACTTTTGGAACACCTATTGTTTAACTTTGATCGCATTTCTGTTCGAAACTATCAGCCTAATGCTAAATAATCATAAAATAAATGTTGTAGGCCAAGTCTTTCCGCGTCGATCCCATTAAACCGCATTCCGCTAGCTTTATCCGTTCAAGTTTTACAGCAATTTTACCAAACCCCTGCATTTTGAACTTTGAACACCCCGTGTTCAAAATGCTCAACATGTACAAACGGGGATTTTTGATATGTTATAGTACTCAACGAGACGAACAAAGTCCACTATTCAAACCTCGTTCTCCAATTTTGTCAAGCTCAAATGCTATTCTTCCTGGACTAATACTTGAGTTGTATCAGACGCAAACCCACCTGCAATTGTGACAAGATAAAAACGTGAATGTTTTCTTACAACACTCCACTTCTCTTGAAATTATGGTCACATTTGTAAGCGGGATTTACGACCGTACTATAGAGATTGATACTTTAGAATAAATATCAGTATTTATTTCGTAGCGTCAGCAGAAATCCCTATTACAAATAAGTGAAGAGTGGGAGGCACGCATATTTTTGAAGCGTGGCGCACGACACCTCTCTTCTGAAATATTTGTAGTCAGGATTTTTCAAAAAATTTGAAAAGAAATAAAAATGGGCATGCATCCTTGAGTTGTAGCAGACGCAAACCCACCTACAATTGTGACAAGTGGAAAACACGTTAGTTTTCTTACAACTCTTCGCTCTTCTTTGAATTATTGTGCTAATTGTAAGCGGGATTCACGACCGTACCATTAATATTCTTATTTTAGAAAGGACGTTAGAATCCTTTTTGATATTATGGCGCAAATCTTAATTAAAGGTGGAGAATCGGACACGCGTATATTTTTAGAGCATGGCTCAGTCGACTTCTTTCTTGACCCTTCCGCAGTCAGGGTGTTTTTTTTTTTTTTTTTTTTTTTTTTTTTCAAAAAAATAAAAGAGGCTAGGATGGTTGAAATATTTTTTTCGCTTTTCGAGACGCAAACTCGTCTACAAATGTGACAGGAGTAAAACGCGTGTTTTTTCTCACAACACTTCGCTTCTCTTGAAATTTTTGTCACTATTGTATGCGGGATTTTTGACCATACTATAGAGATTGTTACTTTAGAATATATGTCAGTATTCACTTCATAACGTCAGCAAAAATCTCTGTTAAAAATGAGTGAAGTGTGTAAGGCTCTCATAATTTTAAAGCGTGGTGCACAAAACCACTCTTCTGACATATTTGTAGTCAGGATTTTTCGAAAAATTTAAAAAGAATGAAAAATGGGTATTCATACTCGAGTTGAATCAGACGCAAACCCACCTGCAATTGTGACAAGATTAAAACGTGTGTGTTTTCTCGCAACACTTCGCGTCTCTTTATATTCTTGTCACAATTGTTAGCGGGATTTACGACCATAATGATGTGATATCAATTCTAGAAAAGATGATACAATCCTCCCGTTTTCTTGGTGAAAATACTAGTTGCAAATAGGTGGAGAGTCAGAACCGCGTAAATTTTTAAAGCATGGCGCTCTCGACTACTTTTTGGGGCCCTTTGCAGTCAGGGTTTTACTTAAAATAATGAAAATAACAAAATGGGAAGGATGGTTCAGCTTATCTGTTTGGTTTATGAAACGGAAACTCATCTACAATTGAGACACATCCACAACAATCATCTCCGAACTTTATCACCATCATCCACGCACCGTACACCATCCAGAGCCTGTCTCTGACATATGCGTATCCTCCAGGACCTATGATGTAAATCCCCAACATATCCAAAGCCATCCTCTCCACATTCTGTCAACTTCATCCAACGTGCCGAAAAAATAGAGCCCACAGCCGGCATCCATTTTCTCCAGGACTTATACTTAATTCATCCAAAGCTATCCTCTCAAAGTATTATTAACATCATCCACGCCAGGCACAACATCTGGAGCCTAACTCCATCATCCCCTTTATCCAGAAACGTCATTCAAACTCCATCGAAACTCATAGGAAGTTACGGGCGTGACTCCTCTAGACTCATCCAGACTCATCCAGACTCACCCAAACGTCATCCACGCATCCAGACTCATCCAAACGTCATCCAGACTCATCCAGACTCGTCCAGGCTCATCCAGACTCATCCAGGCTCATCCAGACTCATCCAGGCTCGTCCAGACTCATCCACTCGTCATCCAGACTCATCCACTCGTCATCCAGACTCATCCAAACGTCATCCAGACTCATCCAAACGTCATCCAAAAATTTCCAATCATCAGCCAGACTCATCCAGACGCCCAAGGTTATCCAAACTCGTCCGAATTACTCCATCCAAACTTATCCGAACATCAATCTAAGGACGTTGTCAACAGAAGAGTTGCACACGTAAGGCGCCGTGGCCCCTGAAGCCCTGGCGAGCATGCAATCCCGCAACACTGTTACGCATTTAAAGGAACAACCGGTACATACATTGCCGTTAGTGTGCTTGCCATGTACACTTTCATGAATGAATACTTAAGCATGTACACATTTATAAATGCATACATGAGCATGTACACAGTAGTAAATGCATACATGAGCATGTTAACATTTAGTAATCAATATATGTACACCCGAAACAATGCGTACAATGCACACACTTGTGTTGACAGAGTAATTGTATACTAAATCATGCAATTTGTCTAAAACATTTGTGCGAAACGAAAGGCAGCTGTAACTTTACACAAACATTTGCAGAAAAACGTACAAATACAGTTATAGCGTGCTGTGCAACACCGTTGAGTCGCGTAACATCTGCACATAAAAACGCATAAGAACTGATTGTTGCGCGATGTACACCACTAATAACCTGCTGATTCATACTTGAAGTCCGAGTGCTTGTGTTCATTGTCCACCAACTTTTATCATTGATTACTCGAGCAATTCGCGAAAATGTGCCGCGGGAGGAATGCGCATCGAGAAGATTTTGCCCCTGCGTTATGTAATTACTGACATTGTCTTCTTCTTTTCTGTTTGCATGTATCTGTGAGTGGTGTGAGATCGCTGCTCAGAGAAGAGTGTGCACGCACACTAAATCGCAAAGGACAATTTTTTGTCCCTAGAATCAGGTACAAAGTGTTTGCATCTTTCAGTAGACAAAATTGTCCCTAAAATTAGATGCAATATAATTTGTCCATAAGAAACAGTACAATTTTGTCCAAAAGAATCGAACATTCATTTTATTTTCTCTTCCTCAATGGACAAAAAAGTCCAAAGAAGTGTTGCAATTTAGACCAATCACAAGTTTAAACCTGTCGTCCGCCAGTAGCGCAACTAATTGACAAATATTTATGTTTGGAGGAGGGTGAGGGGTAAAATAATTCAAGATGACGGGCATGCAACTTGCAGGAATGGCGAAGCAGAGGGTATCATATCAATGAGACGGTTTGCCAGGTTGGCAGGGCCGCAAAAGGAATCATTATTACAGGAGGAAGGCAGAGCGCCGGGGCCCGTGAAGGGTAGAGTTGACAGGTCAGCGGGGTCCCGGTGCCCGTGGGGGCAGAGCTGGCGGGCAGGTCGGCAGGGTCCGGGGAGTAAAATCAGGGTACGGCAACGCACTAGGGCCGAGCAGCTGGTTCCATCCATTGACCACGGCCGAGTGGGGGTAGGGCGTACTAAACTAAGATTTCTCCGCGAAGGGTTGATCGTTCGGAACGATCGAGGTGTCAAAACACAACGTTTTTCTTTGTAGATTCGATATTTAACATGTACGAGTGACAAGAAACAGCCGTTTGTCCGATCTCGACGGATTAAAATCATCCTGCACGCGGACTCGGGGCGCAGCGTCTCCGATCGGCCGACTTTCAGCTCGCTATTCTCAGGAAATACTCCACTCACTTTGACATCCGGGCACAATTACAACAGTTCAGACCTTGCAGATTCGTAATAGCAATACGTTGTCGACGAAATATGAACCATTAATTGTTATAGTTGATTGAAATGAACGAATCGCAGGAGGGCGGGATTGTTTGATGCGTTTGCTTGCTGGCTAAAAGTAAGCCCCCAAATTTACATTCATTTTAATTCGACATTGCAGCTACCCTCGAGACACTGCAAACTGTGGATGTCAAGTCTAAGAAAGTTTCATCTAAAAGGCCGGCAGTAGAGAGCCTAGCCACTTTCAATTTTAACTCCAAGGTAAAGTACATGAATGATTTGACTTTGATCGCGCCTACAAACTCTTGTTTGATTTTGTTATTTACCTCTTTTTTTATTTTTTAGAAATCCAAACAAGACCGAACTGTAAGAGGGACGGAGGGAACTGATGATCTAATATCTGGGATGCTCGACAAAGCAACTGCAATGGCGATGCAGGTTGGCTTGGAAATGGCAGCTGAAGTTGGATCTCAACTAGATGTGAGTGCTGGTCCATACATGAGCATCACTGAACAGTTTAGATTTAAGTAATTCTATTTATATTTTTGTTGATATCTTTTGAAGGATAATGCTGGAACTTCAGTGAATGTTGATGGTGATGACAATACCGAAACTGGCGTTATTCTGATTGACAATAAGAATTCCAAAGTTGACGATACGCAGAATGACAATAAGACTTCCAAAGCTGACGATACGCAGAATGACAAAGCAGCCAACAAAGTAAAAATATTTTGTCATAATAATAGGTCTGATACTACATAAGGTGAGATAGTAAATCATTATAAATTCTCATTTTTGTTTTTTGTAGAAACCGAATGAAAGAGTAAGTTCCTCTCAAAGAACAACAAATGATGTGGACAAATTATGGGATACTGGTAATAGTTTGGATTCAGAAAACATGGAGGTCGAAGTGAGTATTTTGACAACAGGTCTAATTTAAAGTTAATCAAGAGAAGAGTTTTCCTTAAATGCTATCCTCATTTCCTTTCATAGCTGGTAGCTAAGCCCTCCGAATCTGATCCATTTGAAGTTGACATGTCAGATGATGATGAAAATTTGTTGAAGGGTAAAAATATAAATCAATCACCTCCAATGTCTCTTCCAAATAAAGTGAGTATTGAATAGAACTGATCAAGTGGTAACCTGCATGATATTCATCATAAACATCCGTATATTAGCTTCAGTAAATAAACTGTATTCCAACTCGATAATCAATCTTTGTTTTAGGAATATTCAAAAATTGAGGTTCAGCAGGGGACACAACCACCTAAACATCAAGATCAGATGCAAAAGAGTGTAAGTTAGATCAAAAAATGGTGATTTTTAAGAAAAGTAGTTTGATTATCAAAATATGTTTCCTTAGGCTGACTTCAAAACCTCGAATGAAGAATTTGAACTTACTGGGGATGAAAAAAAGGACAGTCGCACCCTTGTAAGTCTTATTAAGATTAATCTTCATTACCTCTCCTGTTGGTTAATGTTCTGTTCTGTTTTATTTGGCAGTTTTCTTTGTGTACAGATGACAATCATTAAGAAGATGTTAACCCAACAACATGACATTGCTGTAGAAATCAAATCTGTGCACCAAAAACTAACAAAAATCTTTCAACACATCTGCAGTAGTAGACCATCAACCAGTGCATCTACAAGTACATTTGTGCCATCCAATTTTGATGACAGTGATAGTGAAAATATCCCTGGCCATGTAAGTAGTCATGTGACATTTATTCCTATGATATATTTGGAACTATCTTTTTATTAATTACTCTCTCTTGTTTCCAAGGTCTGTTTTGGAGAAGGTTTATATCTAGACTCAAAAGTAAGGAGTATTCTCAAGACAGCAACTGTGTCCAGACAACAATAAATAATATCACATTGGGCATTTTTAAAGCTGACATCACTTCCTACTGCCTCAGGCTACCCAAGGACAACTCCAAAGGCCTCAAACTCCTTCCAGCCCTATTCATTAAAAAGCTAACATGTAAATATTTTAAAAGTTACCTTGCAAAGCATTTGACATTACTGCAGGTTTATTTATATTTTCATCTCCTGTTCCTTGTCATGTTTCAGAAGTCTTAAATGATGTAAATCGGGAAAAGTCTTTCAATGCTCTCCTCCAGGAGGAAAAGAAAGTTCTCAGAGCCATGAAGCCAGACCAAATGAAAGAGAAATTAGAAGAAATAAGGAAACTTTCAGACATGCACTGCGTTGATTTGACTGAGTCAGAAGTGCGGGCCAAGCTTAGTCATACTTTGTACGAAGTCAGGACATTAGCAGCTAAAAAGAAGGAAGCAGCCGAAGGAAAACCGAAGAAAGCTACTGAGAACACTCCAGCTTAAACCTTAAGTCTCTAAATGTACCTGGCTGAATGAATTTGTTTTATTTTTGAATATCTTTACTGGGAAACTTTTATTTGTAATGAAATGTGAAAAAATGTTTATCTTTTTTTTTGGTAATTAAATAAGATTTAAAAGAAATATATGGTTTCTTCAAAACAATATATGTATATCCTGATCTATTCTTTGTTGACAAATTGTAACCTCTCAATTGTGACCTCTCATCTGGTCTCGCTAAGGTATGTGATATGCTTGCAGGGAATTACTGTAAGAAAATACTCACTTGTGATTTATTTTAATAACGAATTTTAATTAAAATTTTTAGTAGACACAGTGGAATAGTGCCCAAAATGGGTCTAACTGATGCAATAAAATCTCTAGTTGTGAGAACAAGTACGATTTCTCATAGAAGCAGCAGGAGCAGACGAACTGGGAAAGAAACAACAACACTATTCGGATTGGGCACAAATTTGCAAAACAAATAAAAAACAACAGTCGTGCCTTAGCAAAATTTTCAAGTATAACTTTTCCACTCATTATGTTCATGTGTTGTCGATTTTCTTATCGCTAGCAAGAAAGGTTCGTTTTGAGCGTGAAATCTCTCGGTCATCAACCTTTATATTTGTGTATGGACTCTTAACCTTAACCCTACTTGTTTGTTTGCTTGTTTCAGAATTAATTGACATTTACTGATGATGACTAATTGGGAAACAGGCAACTTTGAGGATAATGTGAAAATGGAAGGCTCTTTTGGTATGAAATGACATTGTTGTGCTCTTCCATTTATATAGACAAACAACTCAACAGTAAGTACCTCCCAAGTAACAGTGAATGGTCACAAATTCCTCACTTTCATCTCAGTTTGATGTCAAATTATTGTCACGTTTCATAATCTGAAACACGTCATTGTGACTATAAACTAAAAGACAAAAAAAGTACCTCATTTTGACATATTAGTGACTAATCTCTGTTACTTAGGCTTGGGCCCTCTGGTCGAAGGATTATTTACAGGACCAAGTGTGGCTCTACAAAAGGTAAAATTGGAATTTTGCATGTGTTTCCATATATTTTTTCTGAAACTTAATTGAATTTGTTCAATTTTATTCCAGATTTTCTGATTCTAGATGTACAAAGTTATTTTTCAATAGAGTTGATTCTTTACTGCGCAATTCATGCTGTTTGATTTACAGAGTACGCTATGGTAACCCTTAAGTGAGGTGCAAAGGGATTTGGGTGTGGTCAATACTTAATCAATCACCTGTTGTTGTTTTTTTAAGAAACCCAATAAACATTTTGTTGTTATATATTAACCTTTATTAGCATTTTTACAATTAAACTAAGATAAATTGTCTTGACTTATCTTTCCCTACATTTGAGCTGAAGCAGGGACATAGCACATGCGGGTGAAAGTGGATGCAAACATGCTGCAATAGTAAAGCATGCACAGCAAGAACCTGAAAGCAAACAGATCATATGTCACTTAGTTGTAATCCGCCACTTCATTGCCATCTATTTTCAGTGCTTATGTGCACTTCTTTCATATTTTCTCCAAAAAATAAAATACAGCGCTGTTTGGCAGTTGCACTGAGTCGCAAAGTTAGATGTTGGCTCTCTCTGCCTTTCCCCAAACCTCTTCTTCTAGAAACTAGAAATGTTTAGGGCTGTTGTGACAGTCTCTTGGCGGGCGCTCCGGGTGGGCCACCATTGTCACACAGCTACTTGGCGGGTTAGCCTTCCCAGCGCGTATTAGGCGCTTTCATTGCCGTTGCATCGGGAGACGTTCTTTGTGGATTGCAAACTACCTTGCCCGGCAGGAGTTATTCCGAGATTGGCCTCGTACAATGCACAGGTGCAGGTGGGTTGCTTACTCGCCACCCCAGCCAAAAATGAATCGTCGATTTGACGTCGATTCGATGTCGATGACGGCCATTGAAAGTTTGTCGAAATTTTCAGTCGAATCGAGGGATATTTGTCATCGAGATCAATATCGAAACTACATCGATAGAACACTTCGATTCGACAACGCACTTCGAGCGTAAATCGAGGTCCTACAAAATTGTGTGTGGTCACATTAAAGAGAGGTTTCGGAGGTATAGGAACGAATTTTGGCATCCCATTCCATCCATACGGGGTTCCTGCGGCTGCAAGAGGTTTAGTAAGAAATAGAAATCATGTAAAGGTGAAGAGAATGTATTTTGTCAGGTTTAGAGCTAAAATGTAAGAACAAAGTTATTTAAACAATCATCAGAAATAAAAAGAGATACCAAAACAAAAAGAGCATTTCTTAAGCTCTCAAAAAACAAAAACAAAAGAATAAACTGAAAAAACAAAGTGCCACATGCAAGTAATTTGGCAAGCTAAAGAATCAAACTTATTTATATAGTTGTGAAAAATAAAGATATAAAGCATAACTTCAAAGAATACCAAGTGGAGGGATCATTTACCTTTGGCAAACTCAAAAAGCTAGTATAACTTGACCATATTTAGGTATTTCCAACAAAGATGTACAGAGTTCAAATAGATTAAATAGATAAAGAACAAATTCAAATAAACACTTAAATAGAAAGCATGTAAAGGTGAAGACAATGTATTTTGTCAGGTTTAGAGTTCAAATGTAAGAACAATCATCAGAAATAAAAAGAGATACCAAAACAAAAAGAGCATTTCTTAAGCTCTCAAAAACAAAAGAACAAACTGAAAAAGCAAAGTGCCACATGCAAGTTATTTGGCAAGGTAAAGAATCAAACTTATTTATGTAGTTGTGAAAAATAAAGATATAAAGCTGAACTTCAAAGAATACCAAGTGGAGGGATCATTTACCTTCGGCAAACTCAAAAAGCTAGGATAACTTCACCATATTTTTGTGTTTGCGGGTAATTGGAAATGAGGAGGCAAGGAGAGGTTTTCAGGAGTTGTATTCAGTTCCGCAGTCTGAGATACACTGAACGCTTGGTGTGGATCTATCACTAGGATACAATTGTAGTCTAGGGAGCATGCGCGGGGTAGTAGCAGGTAGTGATGGCATTAGTAATACCAACTTCATAACATTACTCCCTCCTTTAAAAGAATTCGTAGAAAAGGGAATTAATCAATCACAAATGAAGTGTTCCCATTTGGGTTAAATCAGGATTGTACAACGCTGATAAACAGCCTCATTGTGATCAATTGGTTCCAATTTACGGAAAAGGAAAAGCGAAATGCAGTGACCCCATTTGGGTAAGGGTAGGATTTCACAACCTGACCGATCAACCACATTTCACAACATTAAAGGTTTTATTTAAAGAAAATGAATCTTGAAGGCTTGAGCGGCTTGTTGGCGGAGGAGATGCTATGCTGTTGTGTCTTGAATGGACCGAAGAATGTCGAATGTCTGAAATAGAGGAAAATATCTTTGGCCAGTAAATGCTGTTTATGACAGCTGACTAAACTTAGTGATATTAAAATCCTGTGGTGAAAGAAGAGAGAACCTGACTAGCTAACCTATCAACACCACTGCAGTATAAGACTGCTTACTTCCAAGAAATCTTAACAGTGATTTAAGTTCTTACGTAACTTTTGAGTTCTTCCGCGATGCTCAGCTCAATGACGAAGACATCAGTGGAGACCAAGAAGTTTCTAAAGTAGATTGTCAAATCTCCTGTAAGTGCTGTTGACATGTTGATTGGATAGCAGACGATGTAGGCACAACGTTGGAACGTTGGTACGGTTGGTACTTCTCAAGATAAGTTGGTAGCATTGTGAAATGAACTTTATGATGAGAAATTCAAGGGTATTTTATTTCAAAACAAACACGTGTTTGAGAAAGGTTAGTTTCTCATTGAAATTAAATATTTTTCACAGTTCATTCTTCATTCAAGGCTGAGGTCTTCTATTTCCGGAAGATCAGGAAAGCTCCAGGAGTCGTCTTCGGGAATGCTCACATTGTCTAAATCCGTATAGTAGAGCGGATCATGAATGTGCTCCCTCAGAAATTCGTGAGCCGGTGGAGCAGGTATGAGCTGGATGTTCCTGGGATTATGTGGACAATCTCTATGTGTCCATACTTCTTGCAGCGATTACAACGCTTCCTTTTGGCAGGCTTGGAAGGACCAGCGTTTGCGAGGTTAGAAGCGGTATGTGCATTGTGCTGGCAATTACATGTGGATGTTGCTGGAGCCGGAGAAAGAACTGGAGATGTTGGAACTTTGGGTTGAAATTCTAATTTTGTACACTTTTTGCAGTCCGATGAACATGGTCTAGTTGGTCTTCGAGAAAGGGCGTCTGCTTCAACATTTTCACTGCCCTTTATGTAAACAACATCAAATTTGTAAGGGGCTAAACGACTTAACCACCTTGCTATCAGTCCTGTGGGCTGCTTGAAATTTCGTAACCATTGTAAAGCAGAATGATCCGTCTTTACAATAAAAGGTGCACCAGCAAGATAATGATGGAAATTCTCTATTGATTCTACTAAGGCCAAAAGTTCACGATGAGTTACACAATAATTTCTTTGGGCTGCATTCAGACTTTTGGACCAGTATGCTAGAACAACTTCTTTGCCATCTTGTTCTTGCTTCAGGACGGATCCAATTCCTGTTAGACTGGCATCACAATAAAGAATAAATTTGCCTTTGTGGATATCTGGTGAACCAAGAAAAGGTGCTGTAGTCAGGAGCTTCTTTAGTTCTCTGAAACTATTTTCGCACAATTCATCCCAATGGAAAGGTTTGTCTTTATGCAGCAAAGCGTACAATGGAGATGCAACTGTGGCCATGTGTGGAATGAATTTAGAATAATATCCAATCATTCCTAACCAGGTTCGAAGTTCTTGAACATCAACAGGTGTTGGCCAGGTGATAATTTTGTCAACTTTCTTGGACGTTGTACCAATACCAGAATGAGATAAAGCATGGCCTAAATATTCAACTGAGTCTTGGAAAATGAAGCATTTCTTTGCTTTTAAGAAGAAACCTGAAGCTCGAATACGATTGAAGAGAGCTTCCAGACGTTGTAACATTTCTTCAAAAGTGTCACCAGCAATACAAATATCATCCAGGTAAACACAGCTATTAGGTCCTACATCATTATCAGAATTTGGATTTGTTCCTTTTCTCATTATCCTGTCAGTGACTTGTTGAAATATTCCAGGTGCAGCAGATAAACCAAAACTTAACCTAGTCCATTCAAGGTGACGAGCAGGTAGACCCAAATCCTCAGGAAAAATTACAGCTGTTTTTGGGATATCATCTTCATGGATCAAAAGGTTGTGGTAGCCGTGTGCCAAATCAAAAGTGTGATAGATCTTGTGTCCAGCAAGTTTTTGAATTAATTCTGCAGTGAGAGGTATAGGAATAGCAGGTGCTTTAGTGATGTGATTTAAAGCCCTGTAATCGATGCAGACTCTTACTTCTCCTGTTTTCTTAGGGACACATAGAATGGGTGAGGCCCATTGGGACTGACTTGGCCTGACTGCACCACATTCTAAGTATTTGAGAAATGTCTCATTAACAGCTTGACGATAATGTAATGGAATAGGTCTTGCTTGGAGCTTAATTGGAGGATGATCACCGGTGTCTATGGTGAATTTCACCCATGGACAACATCCGAAAGTCGTGTTGTCTTTTGCAAAAACATCATGGTGTTTTCTCAAAAGATCTTCTACTTGTTTGATTTGGTCTGGATTTAGATTCTTGCATCGTTGAACTAGGTCTTGTAGATCATCTGGTAATGGTTCAAAAGGAGTGATTGGAGCTTTTTCAGGAATTTTGTAGTCAACTTCAATGCTGAGAACACGTCGGTTGAAACTGGACTTTTCTGGATAATTTTGAACCGTAGATCTCTGGACTTTTGCTGGGCCCTCTTGAGGTAATTCATACTCCTTAATTTCAGTAATTGGTTGATTATAATCAGTAGGATCGAGGAGATAGACTTCTGCAATGACTGTGGATTTTGAAATTTTGACATAATGGTCACTTGCATTAAAGATGTGCAGTTCCAGGGGAGCAGGAATGCAGGGAATGACTCCGGACATCACCAGAACATCAGGATCCAGAGACGCATTGGTGGTTGTTAATGGACGGGATACCAGTCCCAGTTTCAGAGCTTTCTCCTCGTCTGGCGGCAGTGACTGTAAGTAATTTGTAGCATTATTTATGGAATCTTTAGTTTTATTACTTTTATTAGTGTGCACACTTGATTCCATTTTACCTTTTTGTGCTACATCAGGTTTAAAAATGGTTTGAATTTTAATATCAGCCATTGGTGCCAGAGTCAGATTTTTGTGAGCCCGTGCCACATAGTACACAAGACCAGCTTGGAATCTACCAACGCTAGGCGAGTGGACCATGGTGCAAGGAACCTCATTTGGCTCGTCCAACAACTCTTGTGGTGACAACCTTCTAATGGTGATTTTGCGTCTCGCACTTTCCACTGCTATGTCAAAATAGTCTAAGAAGTCATTGCCAATGAGACAGTTATCTTCAATATCTCCTTCGTAAGTAGGAAACCGGAGTTGAAGTCCACCGAAATTGTAACTCATTAATTTTGGTCCATATAATTTTCCCGTTCCAGAGGTAACTCCTTTCACTCGTAATTTAGAAAGAGGCAAGGTTTCGCCAAGACGGCCTCTTCTAACAATTGTGATGACAGCTCCAGAATCAATTACTGCATCACAATTAACACCGTTGATGGTGCATTTCACCATGGGACTTCCTGGTGTTGGAAAGTCTTGTGGTCTAAGGGAAGTATCTGCTGCTGTCTTGACCACGCTAGATGCAGCTACATCTAGTTTCCCTGTTTGTAGTTTCCGTTGCCATTGCCATTGCCGTTGGTGCCAGGTGCAGCCGGTGGTGTCATACACTGCTTGAGCAGAGACTGGACGTCGTTCGCCATTGGTTGGTTCTGCCAGGAGAGACCAGCGTGGTAATATTGAGGCGGATACATGGGGAAACCCATTCCTGCTGGTTGCTGGTTCTGCTGCTGCTGAGACTTAAACCAACAGTTCTGAGGTGAGTGACCCCGTCTGCCACAAGGACACATGCTGCTGTTGTTGCCACTGTTCCATTGATTGCCATTGCCATTGTTCCAGCCGCCTCTACCACCACGACCACGACCACCTCTGAAACCACGGCCGCGTCCTCGGCCACGCCCACGGTAATAATTTCCAGAAGGTTGTTCTGTGGAAGTTGACGGAGTAGAGTTTGTGGGGCCTGAGCTGCCGCTGGAGTTGTTGTTGGAGGTTGAAGGAAAGACCATCTGCACTTTAGCCTGTGTGGCTGGTTCATCCTTCTCCTCTCTCTCCTCTACTTTGGTTTGGCGAGCACGCTTGACTGGTGTCTTCCCGCACGACAGGATCGTAGTGCCCTGGATAGCAGCGTCCATAGCTGCCATGAGAGTGGGGAACGTTTGAAAAGCTAAAGAGCTCTTCATTGACTCGGACTTGAGACCCTGGACGAAAGCTTGTATTTTAAGCTGGGTAAGGTCTGAAGATGGCATTGTCGGGTAAGCCAGAGTGGCGCTTGTCTCAACACGTCTGGAAAAATCTTGCAGCGACTCACTGTCTTCCTGTTTCAGAGACTGGAACTGGTTGAGCCGCTCCCAGATGGTGACGGTCTGCCCGTAAGTACGCCGCAGTGTTTCATTGAGCTCATTAAATGATGAGTTCTCACGCAGATGAGGCATGCACTGGAGGATTTGTACAGCCTTTCCAGAGAGGGCATTAAGAAGTTCATCTCTCTTACGCTCAGGTGACCAACCATTGTTACGAGCCACATTACTAAACTGAACCTCGTAGACATTATAATCATAACTGCCATCATACGTTTTCAGCTTCATGAACTTGGTAGTTTGAGGTCGATTCGATACGATTTCTTCCTCGTCAAATGAAGGAACAAATGTGTTCATTTGTTGCAGATTTCCTACCAAAGCTCCAAATGTACTCTGAATGGACGACTCAATGGTTTGTTGGAGCCTATCCGCTATCATTTGGATGGCCTCTACCGTCGTCACATTTCCAGAGCCGCTGGGGCCTTGACGCTCAGTATTGCCTGCATCGGCAGCCGATCCTTGGCCGTCATTGTCTCGCGACCCTTGGTCAACAGACCCTTGGTCATCGAAACCTTGAGCGAACCCTTGATCGTGCTGACCGAGAGGCCTTACATAGCGTCCTTGCCCTCCAGAACGAGAAGATCCTTGTCGCCTACGATTGCTCATAACGACCCAATAAAGAACTTACTTCCAATAAAGTTGTTTGATTGGTTGATTGGTCAGGCGTGAAGAGAGGTCAAAACCAGGGAAAGCCAAGTCGTCGTCGGGATCAGGATAGAATGCCAAGTCAGGTGCCGGAAGCAGGTCAGGGGGAATGCCAAGTCAGGAGCCGTGAATCAGGATAATCGCGATCGCTTCTAATAGCTTCCTTCCACTTCTCTCCCTCTCCGAATTACCGCTGCCACCACTTTTGTGTTTGCGGGTAATTGGAAATGAGGAGGCAAGGAGAGGTTTTCAGGAGTTGTATTCAGTTCCACAGTCTGAGATACACTGAACGCTTGGTGTGGATCTATCACTAGGATACAATTGTAGTCTAGGGAGCATGCGCGGGGTAGTAGCAGGTAGTGATGGCATTAGTAATACCAACTTCATAACAATATTTAGGTATTTCCAACAAAGATGTACAGAGATCAAATAGATTAAGAACAAATTCAAATAAACACTAACTTAAGGTGAATGGTTAACCTTACATCAATGACAAGAAAGTAAAAATTGTTAGAAATACCAGGCAAGTTTGATGAGATATGAGTACAAGCTAACACAGCACTTTAAAAGACCTAAAATAAAGACTATTACATCAGATCAAATTCCTGGCATTTCTGACAATATTGTAATGATACAATGTACATAATTTCAATCCAATAAAAATCACAGACATGTACAGTACACTTTACATTATCCAAAAATCACAAATTATGAATAAAATAACGAACAAATGTAGCAATTAAGAACAAAGTATACAGGAACAAAAATGATAGTAGAACACACAATCAGGAGTTGCCTAAGCAGCAGGGTTTGTCTTGGAGCCCAAAGAAGAGTGCGCTGTTGAAGCGCCTCTGAAAGAAGATGTACTAGAGGAGTGCTGAGCAGGTCTAGATGAGTGCTGAGATGATCTTGAGGAGTGCTGAGATGATCTCGATGAGTGATTAGAGGACTGCTTAGGTGAGTGCAGCTTATTTTTCCTCCACTTAGCATCTTTTAGCCACTTTTGGAGGGCATCCTCGGCTACCAATAAATCACTCTTAGGGAATGCATTCTTGAGAGTTCCTGAAAATTAAAATAAATCTATGATTATACTAAGACTGATGAATGTACTAACACTGTTAAAAATTTCTCTCTTAAATTTAATAACATTTACTGGAAGCATTAACACAAACATTGTTTGTAAATTTAATAACATAAGTGTTATGAAAATTAATAACATATTTGTTATGAAAATTCATTACATAAGTTGTGAAAATTCATAACACAAGTTGTGAAATGTCAACTCGTTTAAAAGACAAAAATTTTAATTTTCACTTCACATGCCTTCTCCCTCTCACCTCCCTTTCTCATCTGTGTTCTCATACCTCTTTAGTAAGCGCATGTTACCCGAACTTTGCCGGGAGTCGAACCCCCGACCTGTGGGTTGGGAACCCGCAGGCGTAACCATTCGCCTACGAGGCGCCCGTGGGAGAGGGAGCGACGGCAGCCGATGTGGTTCGTTGGCTGCTCCCGGGGTCTTACCAGTCCTCCACCTATAGTTAACCACATTTTCCGCTCTGTTCCCGCGTTTCACTTTCCCGAGTTTACTCAAGGACTATAGCATCAATTTAAAATCAAGACTTGTGTGTTTGACTAGTTTTTTGAACATTTAACAGTCATGGAAACTCACAATCGTCTTTGAAAAGTCATAACATGTTATAAAAATTCATAACATGTCATAAAAATTCATGACATGTTGTAAAAATTCATAACATGTTAGGGAAAAGTCACAACGATTCTTAAATTTCACAACTTCTATGAATTATCATAACAGGGTTGTTACTTTTTACAACACGGTTATGACATCACGAATGTTATTAAAATTAATATCAAATCTGTTATGAATTTTAATAACTTTTTTAACAGTGAACACAGCACTCAAAATATAAAATAATAATTGAATCAAAATGATATGTGTCCAGAGCATTTTGCAAAGTATACTCAAATTGACTGTAAAGTTAATGAAAATCTAATTTAATAATAGACTATATATGGAACATACCTTGGAAAACTTTGTACAGGTGCAAGGACCGGAATCCTATCTTTTTATTGCCTCCTTCGAGATTCATCTTTTTCGCTAATTCATTGTAGAGCAGCTGAGACAGAATGGAATGTGCACTCTTCCGCTCAGGATCAGGAACTGAAGACCTCACATAACTTGACATATAATCGCACTGTAAGGTTAAAAAAAAAAAAAAAAAATTAGCACAGATTATTAGTATGATGTAGTCACACCTACAATCAGTTTAGAATGAGAAAATGGGCTATTTTATTACATTCATTAGCTAATATAAAATGGAAAGTTTATCAAAATAAGACCAAATAGCTTCACGTTTATTCAACTAGAAAAAAATATATTAACCAAACTGATGAAACAAGTAAACTGCTGCTTAAAAGATGCATCCCCAAATTTAACTGCTCTAGGATATAAAAGGCAGAAAAGATCAAAAACAATTTCCAAGAGAAAGGAAAAGATGGCTCATCAACCCAGAACTCTACTTCCCTAAAATAAATAGCTAACTAGTCAATCTAATGATAACAATTTTATGTAAAAGAACTATTTCCAAATTAACTTTGTAACTACAGACTAGCATTTTTCATCTAACCTGGGCTTGCACCAAATATATATGATCAAATTGTCACCAACAAATAAATAATACTAATACTAATAATAATAGTAATAATAAGAACACCTACAACTGCAGATAGATTAGAGTCACTCTGCTCTAAAAACTTTTCAAATGCCTTCAGATCTTGCTCTGATTGCAGAGGGATTTTTGGCATTTTGTGAGGAGCTACAATTCTCATCTCTGCTGGCACCAAAGAACGCTGAAGCCTCCCAATATTCATCAACATCAAATCAATTTTTGCAGAAGACTCCAGCTGGCATTCTTCTATTCTTTTCAGCCTTGCTTCTAGATCAGCTAAATTGTCACCTAAAGAAGCATTTAAAAATAATACTCAAACTGTTCGCAAGCGACAAGCATTGATAAAAGGGTTGAATTCCTACTTCGGATTCCTTCTTTAGCTGGGAACAAGTTCCGCCTTCCATCTGGAGCACTGCTTTGTCCTTGAGCTTTCTTCTCTTCTATGCGAGAAAGGATTCTACTTGTGTATGAAGCGGCAGAATCAGGGGAAAGACAAAAGGCGTTTGACCTACGCAATGCACTTGGAGACTTCTGTGGAGGTGTTTACATGGGTGACATTAATGGAGTGTCCTAGAATCAAATAAAAATGTTAGAAAAAGTATGTTATAGCTACTTGATACTTTGTTTTAGAATATTGAAATATCAAGTCATTGTCCTCTTCCTCAGTGAGAAGACGTTGTTCCAAAACGTCTGAGGGTATGAAATTATTAAGAGAGCCCTGGGGGGAACATTGAGGAGAGCCCCGGATGGATCCAGCAATGCGTTGTAGTGACAAGGCTGGAAAGCCTTCAGGTGTTCCCCGCAGAGAGGCTGGGGATTTCTGAATTGGAGTTTTCATTGGAGACATATGCGGAGATTTCTAGACAGAAACACAAGGGCACACAAAACATTAGGCTAACAACTGAAGAAAAAGAACAAAACAGCACAAATGTTAAAAATAATGAGTGATAAAACATTTAAAAATAATCATGAATGTTTCACAAATCACTTACTTGTGGAGTGACCTTCCATGGGCTACATTTAGAACAGCAGTTCCCAACCCCGGGGTCGCGACCCCATTTGGGGTCGCGGAAAAATTTTGTGGGGTCGCGGTGAGCTACCTGGGGTCGCCTGGGGTCGCGACCGCGAGCCGGCACCTATGGGGCCAGCCGCGGCCGGTGAAATTTGGGGGAAACGATCGGTGCAGTGCAGACGTACAGAAAACCTAAAGGGTGCCCAGCGTTGCCGCCGCTGGCGCAGCGACGCAAACACGACACCAATGTGAAAAATACTCGTAAGGGTTACGGGAAAATTTTCCATGATAAAAGTCGTAAAATTACAATTTGAAATTGTAAATTTACAAGCACTCCCTATCGACTAGGAATTGACCGACGAGCAAGAATGGGCAGTCGTAAATTTACGACATATTTTGTTAATCAAAATTACAAAAAATGTCGTAAATTTATGAGGATATTTTTCACAGTGACAGGAGGCACGAGGGGCGAATTTCCGCGAATTCATAGGGGGCAGGAGGCAGGGGGATAATCTCCCCGACTTGGCTTGACCTCTCCCACCGCGCCTACCTTTTCACGTCACAGCCAGTCACCAGTGCCACTGTAGTAATTAAGTGAATCCTTGTTGAAGCTGTACAAAGCTCAAGGCAGCCACTAAAATAAAATGTATAAAAAATAGCAAGTCTTTTATTAAACCTTGAAGTTTCCACCTTTTTTTAATGGTGGCAGGCGTGGGGGGAGGGGGGGGGTGAAGTGGGGTCGCGTGGGGTCGCGGCGACGGGTCTGTGGGGTCGCGAAAATTTTGAAGGGTCATTTTGGGGTCGCGACCCGAAAAAGGTTGGGAACCGCTGATTTAGAAGGAGATTTAGTTTTACTTGCCGCAACTGCCCTTGCCCTCTTCAGCTTCTCCATACTTGCTTCCCTTTCTCTTTTCTTTCTCTCATCTGTGCTCTGATTTTGTCTCCTAGTCACCTGCTGGGCTGGCTTCATTTGAGTAGGTGGAGGTGGCTTAATTGCTTTGGTACTAGTCTTTAAAGTCACTTCCTCATCACTACTCGACTCAATAAATCTCTGGGTCCTAATACGGCATCTCTTTACAGGCAATTCCTGGTCTTCAGTTTCATAGTTTGAATCAACTAGGAACTTAGGAGCAGCAGCCCTAGCATCAATAAATGTACCTGAAAATTTGCATGGCATATTAAAATTACTGAATAAACTTTGACAGAGTGGCGAGAGTCCCAGGAGCTGATTGATCTTCGCGTAAGTTTCATTTTGGCTGCGCCTTGAGTCAGGCAGTGACCTCAGGTGAATAAAAACTTTTGCCCCAAACACAGTCAAGTTGTATAAATATAGTCCGCAGTTTGTTGGACTCAAACAGCCACAAGAAATGGCGTTTGAGTCAAGCAAACTCAGCACCATATCTATACAACACACCATGATCTTGACTGTGTGCTTGAGGCAAAAGTTTTCATTCACTTGAAGTCACTGCCTGACTCAAGATGAAGCCAAAATGAAACTTACGCAGAGATCAATCAACTCCTGGGACTCTCGCTATTCTGTCAAAGTACCAGTGAAATAACAGTGAAAATCGAAAGAAAGATTATATTTCTGGAAGGAAAAAATAGGAAAACATACCATAAAATCTCATGACTTGAACTCTGAACTTTTCCCATTTGTCGTCTGCTGGAATCTCATTTTTAACAAGTTGACTTATTGGCTTAGAATCAGGTGGCCACCTTGTGTAACCATTCATGTTGTCGTCAAGGTCACCAACCAGCCAGCTCGCCAGACTCACTTCCATATATTCCTCTGGGTCCTTCAGTGTAGGATAGAAGCGGATCACAACAAACTGCAGACAAAATATAAAACTAAGTGTGTTGGAAAAACCACTCTCAAAAAAATCCTGGTGAGTGCAGAAGAGAAACACATAGATAACCATCGCCATCTGGCATAAGGTAGTACTTGCTTTCGATGTGACGCAAGCGAAATGTCATCAACTCTCTTCCTAGCTCAGAAACTTTATAAATACCAAGCTGTGAGGATGGAAGAGGATATTCATAAAAATCCTGCAAGTTCATGAATTTTCTTCCAATTAAGTACACTTTTTTCTGCCTCTGTACAATATCTTTGATAACAATGATATCACCACTAACACAAGACACACAGCTGTCTGATTTTCCAAGTTTCAGTAGCAGCTTTCCAGCCTTTAGTCTTCTGTAGTGTTGACCTGGGAACCTGTTGTTAAAACCAGGCCGCTTGAAAGATAAAACAACACTAGTGGCTTTTGAAGAGGACATTTTCACCTCAGAACTCTGTTTTTCTGCATCTCTTCGAGCTAACTGCTGCAGGTGATGCAAGCCAGATCTTAGTGTCTGCTTTATAGATTTTAATTGGTTTTCGAATTTAAAAGCACTAATATCATCTAGCATTAGTCCTCTATCACACTCAGCAACCAAGTGAATCATAGAGTGCACATTGTAAACAACAAAGGTACTACCATATATTTCCGATGCATGGGACACAAATGTTCGGATTAGCTCGCTGGCTACATCCCTCAGCTCAGCATGGAGACTCTTGTTGCTGAGAATGTACACAGCAGCATGAAAAAGAAGAAAATGTTTATAAACATTTTCATCTATCAAGTCTTTGAATGCCAAAATTCCATCATAGAGAACAATGCGCCTCAGTTCAGTGCATTTAAAGGTTTTGAAAAATTTAAGAGACCTAGGTTTTCTATTGAAATCCACAGGACAATAGCCTTTTAGAAAATCAAAAACACTTGATACGAGGTCAATCACCTCAAAGTGCAGCTTCCATGGCCCAATCTTATTTAACCAGTAATTAATTAACCGCTTTGAAACACCTGCCCACAGGAGGGGCATCGGATCTAACCGAAATGCTGACACCATACCTGTCCCCAATTCTTCTAATGGTGAATCACCTCTATGGTGTCTCGGTTGCTCTCTATTCTTATAGGAGTCATCAGAGCGAAGAGGAGCATCTGAGTCTTTGAAAACCATTCTGTTGTCTATACTTTCCCCCCAAACTACACATTTTTCACATCCAGCATGCCCATTGTGCCGGACACAGCACTTCACAAAGGAGCGTGCTGCAGCATCCAGAATGTAGTTCCGAACTTCTACTTCAAAAACAACTTCTCCAATCCTATACCCATTGTCGAGCAAATCTTTCAGTTCAACACAATACTTCTGAAAAAAGTCATGAGGGTTTTTAGGATCTTCTTTCCCAAGATACACACTAATGATAAAAGGATCATTGTCAGTATCTTTTAAATAAGCTAGTATTGGCCATAACTTTACATTCACTAATGGGAGGCCATCTATACCAATGTCAAAAACAATTTTGCCATGCTCTTCTAAATACTGTTTCAGATCTAACTTGTCAAGATTGCCACGAAACCCTTTATACCACAATTTCCCACCAGAAGGGAGTTCAGTTATATCAAAATTGTAGGGACAATCAAAGAGAGTGGTATAAGATAGAGGCATTTTGGGTAACACTGGATTCAGCTTGTGCAGCAATGCATCCAACTTTGACATAGAGAGAACGCCTGGCTCCTGGGCCCTCTCACGGATAGCATCAATAATAAATTGTTCTAATTCATCAAAATCAGGAATATGGGTGTCACCATCACTATCACTACTTGCTAAATCATCCCCACTATTAGCCTCATGATCATTAATAGAGTCACACCCTCTAGAAGACTGATCAGAACCACTTCCAATTAGTTCATCCTCTGATTCAGACTGATCTCTCTGAATTTCAAAGGGATCATTACCATCACCCCGATCAGAACCATTTTCATCGTGATCTGAAGCAGCAGCAGCAGAGTCTTGCTCAGGGGTGCCAACTGGATTAAAAGGATGAATAACATCACCATGACAGTCAACAACAGGAAGAATTTCACTATCACTATCTGAGTCGTTGCAAGGTTGAGGACCATAAAGCCGATTGACCAATTCGTCAAGTCTCTCCCTTTTAGATACTGTCCTCACAGCTTGGCGCTGGAGAGTTCTCTTCAGAGCAGCAGACATTATGATGGGGTTACAAGTGCAAATATGTACCAATAATAAGTTAACTTACTGGTTTCTCTGAAGTACCCATGGTACGCAGCGCCCAGATGTGGGGAGCAGGCTCCCGAAAAGAAAGCAAGGAACAGCAATTTTAGGAAATGAATTACGTCCGGGTGCGCTAAACATTAGAGCTAAACAGCCGCACATATTTGAAATACCGACAAAAGTGCATTTAATGCACGGCACAGTTAGGTTAGGAAAGAAATTAGCAAACTGCAGGCGCACTCAACAGCCACAAACTTGTAAGAATGAGAAATACCTACAAAAGCGCAATGCAAATATGATTCCGCATTCGGTGAGATGGCCCATTCAAGCACTTTTACCTTTTATATCACAAGACAGATTTCAAGTCCCTGTCCTTGATTCCTAGAAGCTAACGTGAAACGCTCCACCGCCGCCGGCGCCGCACCGACTCCTTAACAGAAAGAAGAGCACAGCAAGGTTAGAAAATAAATAGAGTGTCCGGGGCGCACTGAACACTTGAGATAAGCAGCAGCCTACTAATAAACTTGTGAAATAACGGCGACAATGCATTTGAGGCACGGCACAACAAGGTTAGGACAGAAATAAACGATCCCAGGCGCACGCCAGAGCCACGAACTAATAAAAATCCGATTTACCAATGAAATCGCATTTTTAATTATATTCCGCATACTGGTCCGCAGATTAGTCTACCACGATTACCTCGGATAAATAAACGAAGGCAAAAGTCGTAGCTCCAACTCCAACGTGCACACTCAACACTCAACTACCGGCACCAGTACCGGAAGTCTATCTGCTGGCTTCATGATTGTTTGGTATTCTTCAAAGCTGCCAACATAACAACAAAAAGTAGTTATGATCACGCCTTTCACCAAAATATTTATGTTTATAAAACAAAAATTGTACTTCCCATGGTTTACAATAGTATCACATAACAACACAACGCCACACTAAGACACGATGCACCGAAAATCACGTGGAGGATGATGTATGTGTTTAAACACAAGTTCACAATGTTGGCAGACCGCGGGAAGATTCAAACCCTTACAGCAGTTTCAACGCGTATTTATTCGTGTTGGATTCTTTAAGAAAGTCGTTTATGAAAACTTTTCTGATGACAATGTCCGGTTATAAGCAAAGGAAAGTAAATTTAACCATTTTGTGTTTATTTTAGTTTACAGTAAGGAATTTCGACGAGGGATCGACGTAGATTCGATATCGATGACTTTCTTGCGGTAGATCGAAGCGACACGCTCGCAAAGAACTGAAAATACGATGCGGGAGGGTTCAGGGAGGATCAAGGAATCATATATTGCACGTAAGTGCATTGCTCGAAAATCAAAAAAACATCGACACTAAATCGACGTCGACAATTTTCCGACGACATCGACATCGAATCGACATCAAATGGACAATTCATTTTTGGCTGGGCACTGCATTACTGCACGCCACCGTGGTTAGAGACGATAAACTACTAAGTGTCTAAGATACTTTCTAAAAGGCTTGTTTGATGTAAAGTCCGTAAGTCTATATGGTGTGGTTCAATATTCAATAATCACACATCTTAATGGAAATAAAGTTTTAAAACCTGCATGCAGGACTTATTAAATAACAAGCAAATGCAGCACACACCTTTAAATAGTGTTTAGATGAGTCTTCGCGAAATGTGTGTGAGCCAGGATGAGGTTTGGATGAGGCTGGACGAGTATGGATATGAGTCTGGATGAGCCGGGATGAGTCTGGATAAAATACGGATGAGCGCGGATGAAGTGTGAGTGAGTCTTGATGATTCAGGATGAAGTTTTGATGAGACTGGATGAAGTTTCGGTAGGTCTCGATGAAGTTTGGATATGATTCGATAAATTTCAGATAAGTTTGGACAATGGTTGGATAAATTAAAATGCATTCTGGATAAAGATTCAAGTGCTCGACAGCAGGCCCACCATCTGGATGACTTCTGGAAGTGCAGGATGGTGCCAGGACGGCCGAGGATGGGCTCGAGCAGGCGTGGAGAGTACGGATGCGCTAAGGACGGGCCGCAGGACGCCGGGGATGAGAGCTGGATAAAGAGCCAGCCATCTGGATGACTTCTGGAAGTGCAGGATGGCGACAGGACGGGCGGGATGGGCCCGGGGAGGCGTGGAGAGTACAGTTAAATGCCCTAATTTCGGACTTGTGCCCTAATTTCGGACAGTTTGCAGAGAAGTGCTTATTTCAACCTATCTCGGTCACCTTTTGAGATATTTGAAATCCGAAGACGGCATCGTACAGTTTGCAGTATAGAGTACCATATTTCGTCAAGTCGGTTGAAGTACCTTTAAAATTTTACAGCACACAGGAATTTAAAGTTAAAAAAAGCATATAGAACAAAATTGCTGATTTGAAATAAGCTCCCCCAAAAACAGGGGCCCATGTAGGTGTGAGCTGCCCTGTGGGCTGTGGGTGGTCCTCTCTCGAATGAATGTTTGGTATTTTGGCTACAGAACTACGTAAATTATTATTTTTTAAGTCAAACCGTTTTTTGGTACGGAACGATTTTCGAAAGTGCTACAATTTCGGACAGTCCAATTCTGTGGCATAGAATTACATTTGTTTCCATGTTTGTGCCAAAAGACTTATGTTTTCGCCACCAGGAAGAAGCGAAATTGTACTTTTGACTATCACCTTTACAACGCCGTTTCCGGATTTGAGATACCTCAAAAAACGGCTAATATAGGAAGAATTTAGCACTCCTCTGAATTTTGTCCGAAGTTACAGCACAATTGTCCAGAGTTAAAGGCGTTCATAAAACCATCCCATTTTTCTGTCCAGTTTTCATCTCTTAGGGCTGAGTCAAAAAATCGGTTTGGATGTTATTCAACGAATTGTGACCTAGGCTATCCTAAGTGAAAAGTAAACCTGTTCGGTTAGGCCAAAATGCATGCTTGTGTCCGAAATTAGAGCACGTGTCCGAAATTAGAGCACTTTCGTTCCTAATTTCGGACACTCTTCCGATGATTGCTGCAGCTTCCCATCTGTTGATAGAAATTCGACATGGGTATCATCCGACGTGTCTCGACCCACAGTATTTCCAATCGCAACAGATTTTTCATATTTTATCATGCCTACACGTAAAAAAGGAAAAACCGCTCAATTCGTCCGAAATTGGGGCACTTGACTGTACGTATACAGTATGGATGATTCGCAGGGCGGCGAGGACGTGGGGATGCGTAGCATGGGCACTGGAGGACCTCTGGATGACAGTGGATGAGAGAGGATGAGAGGGGATGAAAACTGGATGGATGAGGATGAGGGAGGAGGTAGCCTAGAGGACCTGGATGGCTGCTGGGTATGTAGGACGGTCCCTGGACGGCTGAGGGTAAGGCCTAGGGCCTGGACGACGGGATGAGAGGTGATGGGCTATGGATAGCATGGATTTCAGTCCTGGATTACTTCTGGATAACTATGATGGGGACAAGATGATTCGTGGAGGACGCACATAAGACCTGGATGACTCTTGGATGCTTAGGGCAGGACGGGAACAGTCCCGGGATCTGTGCTGGAGAATGCTGATGACCGCCCGATGAGAAACTCAGTTATCCATACATCGTACTTGAGTGAAACAACTGGGATGAGCCCTGGATATCCGGGGCTTCTCCTGAAATTCTATCAGGGAATCTGTTTCAGCTTATGCAAGTTGTGTTTGTGAAACCCTGTTGTATTGTGTTCAGGAAAATGTTGTGCAACGGCTGCAAACGCAACATTCTTTGACATTAAAGCATCAACCTGACCTCTAAGTGGATTGGTGACGGGGTAAAGTATGTTACCACCCTGTTCCAGCTTGGAGAGTAAGTTAATGATAAATAAGAAAATTGCATGCTTGATAATCAGGGGTGGTCCTCAGTTTTTGGATACTCTAAATGGATTGCATTAAAATGTAAGCAAATTTGGTTACAATGTTACAGGCAGTACAAACCATGCATACTTTTTTTTTGATGAAGTAGAGTGTTTGATAACAAAAAGGACTGCACACGAGCATGAGGCAAGCAGAAAAATAAAGAAAGAGTTCCTGTCATGTTTGATAAGAGTATTACTTTTACTTTTCTAATATTCTGTATCTTATTGCTTCTGTCTCAATTTTTGCATTGCTGTCACATGGAGGGAAATATGACCTCACACTCATTGCCTTTTCTAGGATGGTATTAAAGGCCGTTCAAGGAATATCTATGTTATGGGGACGACCAATCGGCCATTTGACTTGGATCACGCAGCTTTGCGTAGATTCACTTCCCAGATTCATGTCCCTCTTCCAAACTGTGATGTGAGTAGTAGCAGTCTTGATATTCATTCGTTGTACACTGTAATCAAAAGTGTTCAAATGACACACACTTACAAGTGTTGAAAACAGTGTGGAACACTTTTAGAATCTTAATTTAAAATCCCATGTATTTCTTTGGGGATAAAAGTGTTCAACACTCTAGTTGGACACTTTCTGCTGGCCAACATATCAGTTAATACTAATGCCTCATATTAAGGGGGGATCCTAGTGTAGAGGCTCAAAAAATAAGGTATTTTTGGGATTTTTGCTCTCTGAAACTATAAGTGCTATCGAAAATCGGAAAAAACCGTTGTGTTCGGGCAAACTTAAGCTAAAAATTCAAAAAAAGGTCATCTTCATAGCTGTTTTATTGGCTGCTATACCCTCCCCTGAAGCACCCCTCCTCTTGTGTGCAGGGTACAGCTGGGCTCCACGCTCCAGCCCGATACGAATGTCTGAAAAAGTCGCCCTGGGCATTTTTAGACTCGGGAGGGTCCTGGCTATGGTCGGAACTAGAACTAATGCTGAGAATTTTTTTTTAGTATTTTTTTGAGCAATCTAAAGTTTTAGTACCGAAATTTGGGTAAAATTTTCAAAGTTTTGATTTTTTTTCTATATGAAGGAGACCTCCGATTTCGGATCTTCTAGTTCCGACCATAGCCACTTGTGAGAGGTACAACCACAAAAAATCGCTACTCTGTCGGATGAACCGTTTGGGCGCCAGAAGGGAGCCCAGCTGTAAAGATGGCGTTTCGAGAAAAACCGCGTAACGAGGCCAATAATTCATATATGAAGATGACCTTTATCGCTTTTGTAGCTTAGGGATGCCCAAACACAACCTTTTTTTCCGATTTTAAAAAGCTCTTATAGTTTCAGAGAAAAAAAATTCACAAAAATACCCATTTTTTTGAGCCGCTACACTAGGATCCCCCCTTAAATACACAGCCCGTACAAAAAATATTAGTCCCCTTTTGTCCCTTTTCAGTACGCCAAGTAGTACGCTCAGACAGGACGCTTTCAGTCTCCAAACGGTAACGAGACTGGTATGCTTAGAGGGCCAAATCGTACCAAAAAACGCCACTTTCACGTACTAGTCCCCATCCAGTCCAGTACGCTTTCAGTGCGCGCCCATCTGCAAAATCCGACAGGGAATTTACCGATCAGAAGCTACCATGCAAAAATTGGTTGGTAACAAAGGTGCAAAGTTCTAAGTTTATTCTCCACAAAGAAAGTAAAACCTTTTGTAATAAAACAACCGAAACGTGGTAAAGGGGTGTCGATAACGAGGCGAAGCCAAATCCGCTGTCAGTTTTGACCTAGCTAAAGCCGTTTACGAGTTGCCAGAAAATTTTGCTTCGATTTCAATGAAACTTAAATGGCCGTACTAAAATAGAATGTAGATGCCCCAAATAAAATTTGAGGTCAAAATTCCAATAACTTTCGAAGTTACAGCATACTAAATTTGATTCGGAATTCGCTCCGATCAGCTCTTTATTTTTTAACAGTGCTGGGTGCAGCGACCAGGCGTACTGTTTGAGTGAAAGTCCGGGATCAGCAGTTTTCTCGATACCTTTTCGCACACTAGTTCGTTCTCAAGGGACCAGAGACGTCCAAGTCTCATGTGAAGGGTACTGAGGGCGTACTGGTACGCGTCTCTGATGCCGCCGCTGCGAGTCGCAGCAACCTCCATGCTTCCTAGTCCCCATGCCATCGGTAACTAAACGCGTACAAAGTCCTGTGCCCGCGCACCAATAGTGTCCTAGTCGACAGTCAAGCGTACTAAAAACGCACCGAAAGCGTACTAAAAGCATACTTCTTTTTCTGTACGGGAGGCTTTTTAACCAAGTATCTTCACACTGGAAGTGTGTGGCAGTTGAACTCTTTTGATTACAGTGTATAGCACCACAAAAATTAACACTCATATATAATCTAAGTGCACAGTACAACTTACATCCCTGCATTACTCCCTTGCAGGAGAGGAAGAAACTGTTCAAAGAGCTTTTCTTTAATGGTAAGATCACCGTGAACCTTAATGATGATGAGCTGCAGACGTTAGCTTACAGCAGTGCCGGCTACTCCCCGGCTGATATTTCTGTTGTTTGCAAAGCCGCAGCCAATATGCCAATTACATCTTTATCTTTGGAGGAAGCCTTAGCTATAGACGAAGATGATGTAGGTTGTCATTTAAAAGTTCTTCTACCTTATACAGCCATGGAAGTCACTGTCATATTTTTTTTTAATCTTTGTGATTTTTTTCCTACCTTTTTTTTCCTACCTTCTCACAGGTAGGGTTCGAGCGAAAAGTAATTTTCTAGTTTTTTTGAGTAAAAAACCTGTAAATTTCAGTTTTTTACTCGGCCACTTTTGGGTAATTTACTCAAAGCTGAAATATTGGTTATTTTTAATTCCTTAATGACTGTTATTTTATGAGGTTATATTAGGGTATCACGACCTTAAAAATAACAAAGCACAGAGTATGAAAGCTTTCTCTGAAAAAAATTTCGAGTGGATTTCAAGTTAGTGTATTTGAATGCGAACTGGAAGTTAAGAGTTTTAAATCATATTTTACTTACTTTTTTTGTTAATTCTCCCAAACGCCTCCTCAACTCTAGCTCGCCACCGCCACCACCACCGCAACAGCAGCATCAGCGTCTCCCTCGCCATCAGAGGTCAGAGCTGCCAGTCGGTGGCGGCCGTTATTCCCTCGCAAGGCAGCAAAATTTCCCTTTTCACCCCTTTTTCCCCCCTTAGAGTGACTTTTTCGAAAAAGAAAACAAGCAAAATCAGACCTTTTCTGCTCTAAAAATCCCCTTTCAACTGTTTTCTTTTTCCTTGGGCTTTAAAGATTCCCATAATAAGGGAAATTTCCCGCCGCGACGGGAACAAGGGGGTGAGGGGGTCGCAGGTCGCATTGTACCAGAGAGGGGGAAGGGAATGCCAAATACACCCTACATGAGGTGATAAGAGGACGTTTATTTTCATTGCAGAGCGACTGTTCGATCAGTGGTCATTGTCTTTAGAAGTTAGAGTATCGGAAAACGATCAATTATGCCAGTGAAATGTGTAAGACGTTAAAATCCACAAAAAAAACATCAAAATTACAAAAAACACTTAAAAAACGGTAAATTACGGTTTTTTACCAAAGTTTCTTACTCCATTTCAAAAAAAACCGTAATTCTCGAACCCTACTCACAGGTCCAACCTGTTACTTATAAAGATGTTGAGGTGGCCTTAAAGGCCCGTAAACCAGAGCTCTGCAAAAACGGCGTTTTAGACCGACTAGCGCTGGCTGCCCGCAGTCAGCGCCGGTGCGACACTGACTGCGGCGGCCGGCCAGTCGCAGTCACCGCCGACCGACTGGGCTCGGGCAGGAGAGACTAGCGGCGGTCAGGGAAGCGCGGCACAGCATAAGGTGACTGCAGCGGTCGCCTCCGACTCTTTGCAGAGCCGAGCCGCTGCGCAGCGCGGCCCGATGGGTTCGGTTTGGGTCGATCTCCGGCGGCTCAGGCACGGCCGGGGCCGGCCCCGGCGGGCAGGCGGGAACAGTAGGCTGATTCCGCACATCGGTCAAGGGGAGGTAGACGCGGCCCTCTCTCTCCCACCCAATGGCAGTGCCTCTTGAGTGCGACAAGGACGGAGGGACGAAAGTCCCGTGCGGAGTCAGTCTACAGGTGAGGGAACTGACTGAGACTGGCCACGCAAAGCTTCCCAACTCTCTTCCGCTCCCCCCGCCTCCGCCCGTTCCCCGTCCCCCGCATCAGCTGTTGGTGCACGATGCGCACCCATCGTCTGCTGCAGGCACCGGCTGTGACAGCTCGGCGCTCACCGGTGACCGGCCGCAAGCCGCCTCTCAGCCTCTCGCCTGGCCACGCTGCCGGCAGACACCTCAGACCGAGCTGGAGAGTGTCGTAGCCCGACTCAGGCACGCTCTGGCGCACGCAGTCAGCGCTGACCGGCCCAGCCATCGCTGCTGCGTACCCGAATGCAGCCGAGCGATCTCCCGAGCGGGACGCGAATGGTGTTCGGGCCGCATTGTTCCTCTCTCTCGCACAGGGACCGCAGTCAGCTGCTGACTGCCTCGGTCAGGCGCGGTCGGTCTAAAACGCCGCTTTTGCAGAGCTCTGCCGTAAACTAACCTGCCCTCCTGAAATTGTGGAGGAAATTGAACGTTTGGTTGATAATATTTAGCTGCAATACAAATAGTTTACACAGCTATGTTATGGAGAGAGTGTCACTGACGTGTCACTGACGTGTCACTGACGTGTCACTGACGTGTCACTGACGTGTCACTGACGTGTCACTGACGTGTCACTGACGTGTCACTGACGTGTCACTGACGTGTCACTGACGTGTCACTGACGTGTCACTGACGTGTCACTGACGTGTCACTGACGTGTCACTGACGTGTCACTGACGTGTCACTGACGTGTCACTGACGTGTCACTGACGTGTCACTGACGTGTCACTGACGTGTCACTGACGTGTCACTGACGTGTCACTGACGTGTCACTGACGTGTCACTGACGTGTCACTGACGTGTCACTGACGTGTCACTGACGTGTCACTGACGTGTCACTGACGTGTCACTGACGTGTCACTGACGTGTCACTGACGTGTCCACTGACGTGTCCACTGACGTGTCTACTGACGTGTCCACTGACGTGTCACTGACGTGTCACTGACGTGTCACTGACGTGTCACTGACGTAAGAACTGTTACGTTTTTGACGTACCGTAGTTGGTACATCTAAGTGGGGAGGACCGTTTTTACGGAGAGGCCCGCCCTCCCAGCCCTCTCTTCTATACTAACCCCATTTTCTCCTAACCTCATTGTCTCATGAAGACGAACGAGATCGAAAGTAAAAGCAGATGGTGCCTTTGGTATCGTCTGCTAAAAAGATAAAAGTTCTAGGACAATTTTCACGCTTTTTGGAGTTCATAAGTTTCGACCAAACTGCCGGGCCAGCTCGCAGCTCGCTCTGCTCACAGCTCCGAGGAAGGAAGGCCTGGGCAGCCCCGCCCGGACCCCTCCAGCGTGCGCATTGTGCATGCCGCCATCCCCGCCTCCCCCGCACCCCGCGCAGGGCCCACCTCTAACTTCGGACGCTACGGTGCTCTGCCACCCCAGCGCCGCCACGGTGAGTTAGAAACATGCCTTTTGTTTCAACAATCTGGTCGCGAGCTCTGACTGGCTGAGGCCAAGCAGAAAGCTAGATGTGAACGCACCCCGGCCCGCCGCTGGCGGGAGGACAGCCCTGATGCGGTTCATTACCGTTGAGGCCATCGCCATGGCAGGAGCGTGTGGCAACTGCTGCTGCGCACGCTGCCCGGAGATACAAATGGATATTTCGGGGGCGGAAAGGGCCGAAATGGACCGTCTATTCGTGAGTAGAGTGTTCTTGTTCGCAGTGAGTGATCTTGTTAAAATTGGCGTTAGGAAAACTGTTGTCTTAACTTGTTGCTCGCTGAATGGGAAAAACTGCTGTGTGCGGATAGGCGAGGGCGAGCATGCCGGGCGTGTGGACAGTTTGAGCTGATTTAAGTGTATGTGTGCGTACGATCCCGTGTTAAATTACGTCAACTCTGTACGTGAATTAATGTTCCAAGCCGTTCTGGTGGCTAAGGCACTCTAGGGGGGGGGAACGGAGAGGTTGGTTGTCTCTCAGCTGACTGGCGCGGGCTGCGACGCGGTATTGCACGAGAGATCCGACTTTATTTATGGGTGTGTGCGTGATTTAATGATAAAATTACGTACGTATGCACATTTTTATGAAGCTTGGAGAGGCGGGGCGGGAGAGGATGTGGACGGGTGGGGAGGGGAGGGGGGGAGGGGGGGAAGAGGGGTACGATCAGCTGTTCTCATCGCCTGCTGCGCGCGGGTGTCTTCTGCTGGTTTCGGCCGTGAAGGGAAAATGACAACATTGTGGTATTTTGCCCGTGTCCAGGAGGAAGCTCTACGCGCGGGAGAGGAGGGCTCGGCCGTTGCGGCGGCCTTTATTGACGCCCTGGAGGCCGAGCAGGTGGAGGCGGTGGACGCCATGATCGAGCTCCACGACGGCGTCCCCGCCCCCCTCTCACCCTTGCCGTTGTCGCCGCCAGCCCCGCCCGACGACAACGCCGTCGACGGGTGCGCCGCAGCCCCTGAGCCCGTAAGTATGAACACACCAGTCCTCACGCTCGTCATGCATCGACGCGATCCTAGACCGTGTGATATTTCTGTTTTCAGGTGGTCAAGCGTTGGGTGGCGCGCGCACCGTCGGCGGCGTTCCTCGCCGCAGCAGCTGCGCGGCGACCCAGGGCGTCAGCTGAGGAGGGACACCGTGCAGCCGTGCCCCTCAACAAGCCCCAGCCCGCGAAAACTCGCCGGGGGACTCGGGCGGGGCGAGGGCACCGGCGCCGGTGTCCCGAGCAGGAGGCCGCCGCAACGGCTCTGGCCGTCCCCCGCGCCCTCCAGCCCCTGCGCGAGGAGGCCCGCCCCCGAGACCGCCAGCCAGGGGGAAAAGGGAGCAAGCTCTCTGTAAGTGTTATAATCCCCTTAATTTTCTGCTACTAAATATCTCAATAATCTAACAGAATTCTTTCTTTTGCAGAGCGCTCTAAAGGCCCGCTTGGGATTTTTTAAATAGATATTTTAAAGTTTATTTTTTAATTAAATAAAAAAACTTTTTAGTAAGTTTTTATATCTGTCTTTTTATTTTATGCACCCATGTTGAACGACTTTTATTTTATGATGGGTGCGACGGAAGATCAGGTATGACTAATCCTCTTCGGATATGATGCTGACCACTATTTTATGACGTTAAAACTGCAAGTGATTGTCTTTTTTTTTTACAATGGAATTAGTTTTGAATTTTTATCACTGATACATTAGTCTTTATGAGAACGGGAAGAATTACACTGGTCGAGCGAGGGACTGTTTGGTAAATGGTGATGAACAACGGTTATTAGTTAGAATTTATTTGGATATGTCCAAGAGAATGATGATGTGATGCTATTCCATCAACAATATTTGAATTTAGTCAAAAATCTTGGGTTTTATAACTTGAATTTGATCTGAAGTTCCAAAGACATGAAAATCAAAGTGAATATCATTTCTCATGATTATATCCATTAAAATCACAAAGGGAAAGTGAGTCCTTATGTTTAAGAGCAAGAATATGGAGTGTAGGACTTGTAATATTCTTCAAATGTCATGATTCCGAAGTTGGGTCGAAGGAACTTGTGAGCATGGTGCTGACTGAACGCCAACACTTTTATGATATTCTCACTCCTAAATCCTTTTCAAAATCCAAAACTATGTTAAACTGAATCTATTCCAGCAAAAAAAATTGATTTAAGTCAGAAATCTTAGGTTTTATAAGTTGAATTTGATCTGAAGTGTCAGAGACAAAAATTTCAAAGTAAATATTATTTCTCATGGCTATATCCTTTAAAATCACAAAGGGAAAGTGAGTCCTTATGTTTAAGAGCAAGAATATAGAGTCTGGGACATGTACTTTTCTTCAAATGTTATGATTCCGAACTTGTATCGATAAAGATTGACATTGTTTCTTAAGCATAGTATTAGAGAACATCAAAGAGATCTGATGGATTCTCTTTTCCAAATCCTTTTGGAAATCCAAGACTATGTTAAACTGAATGTATTCAAGCAAAAAAATTTTACTTAAGTCAGAAATTTTGGGTTTTATAAGTTGAATTTGATCAGCAGTTACAATATATAATATACAATATAATTTTCAAAGTAAATATTATTTCTCAGGGCTATATCCATTAAAATAACAAAGGGAAAGTGAGTCTCCATGATTTAAAGCAAGAATATGGAGTGTAGGACATGTAATTTTCTTCAAATGTCATGATTCCGAAGTTGGGTCGACGGAGCTTGTGACATTCTATCTTGAGCATGAGGGTGTCTTACGACAAACAGATCTAAAGGACTCTCACTCCTAAATCCTTTTGAAAATCAAAGACTATGTTAAACTGAATCGATTCCAGCAAAAAAAAATTATTTAAGTGGAAAAAGTTGGGTTTTATAGAGGATCAAAACTTGAATTTTTTATTACAGCATTTCCATGCGCGCCCAGGAGGCATGCTGTTACGCTCGTATGCCCTAATGCCGCCGCGCCCGCCGCCGCAGCCGCCGCGGCCAATCACAGCGCATCTTATTATAACCAATCAGAGAGCAGCTTACTTTAGCCAATCACAATAGCGTTCGAGCAAGTCGTGACATGCAAGGTGCGCGCCGCTTGCACACTTCCATAACCGCAGTGCTAAACCGTAGTTCCAGTACTCGCCGATAGGCGGCACTACAATCGCGGCGCTCCGCGTACTTAAGCAGCCGCTCCGCTCTCCCTCGTCTCCACTCGAGTCACTCGCTCCGCCCAGTGTACTTCGACGCTCTTCTCCCAGTCCTCGTACTGTACTTAGCTCCAGCCTTTAGTGTTGTTGAGCTGTACTTTTGATCTAGCCTTCGTAGCGTTTTTCTAGTCTTTTTTAAGACTTTTCTGCTCCAGCCTTCGTGTTGTTGAGCTGATTAAGCCTTTGAGCTCCAGCCCTCGTGTTGTTGAGCCAGGCAAGATGCCCTCCGTTCTGACGGAGATATTGGACGAGTGGGATGCTGCTTGCTTCCACTCTGACGGGCTCTTGGCGGAGGCCTACACGGTGTTCCTCGCGAACCTGGTAGAAGCCTCCGTCGAGGAAAGGGCCGACCCGCGGGTTATTCCCTTTCTTCTGGTGGGGTACACGGCGTACCGCCGCTACCAAGACGGGGATGACCCCCACGTCAACCTCACTTATCGTATGGCCCTAGCCATGTGTGGTGCCGGCTCTAATGCCCCACCCCGCCCTGCTACACCCCCGCCACGCCCCGCCACCCCTCCAGCTGGCCCCTCCCGTGCACGCTCGCCTCAACCCGGCCCGTCTAAACGGCCCCGGGAAGAGGATGAGAAGCCGGAAGAGGACCAGCCCACGTTGGATGTGCTCCAGAGCCGTGAGCGGGAACTTAAGCGGTTAAAAACCAAGTTTCGGGAAGAAACTGTACAAATAAGTGGTCTGGGTGACACTTTGCCTTCTGAAGAGGTTATGGAAGGCCTGTTCGACACAGTTCTGCAGCGACAGCGGGAGGCTGTCAGCGCAAAGGACGATGACCGTGTCATTGTCGAAATTCAGAATGCTGAGAATGTGGATAACCCGCTCTGGTTCAGTATGCGGCGCGCCGATCAGATCAACGGGCGCGTCGTGCTTGACAAATTGGCGCGAGTTTTGAATTCAAATCAAGCCTTCATGGCCCAAGGACAACTCAAAGTGAGTTACATCCACATCCCCACACCCGAGGCGGGCGGGAGACGAAGAAATCGTGTGGCCAATGAGACCATGGAGCAGTGGATTGAGCGCAAAACAGGGGCTAAAGGCTCTATTTACTCTCCGGAAAACACAGATAACATGTGTTTGACGCGATGCGTCGCTGTGCTTATGGCACTGGGTGGAATGCACAAACAAGCGTTCTACAAGCTTAAGCAGCCCAACTCTGTCATTCAGAGAGACAACGCAAAAAAATTGTGCGAAAATGCACATATTGATCCTGCTCAACCCTGCCGTCTGGATCAAGTTAGATAACTTCAAGACTCGCTTCCAGATTACCGCTTGTGTGTCTTTACCGACAAAGAAGGGAAGGAGTGCGTGTTCAAAGGTCCTTACGGACCTGGGCGCAAAAATTTGTGTCTCCTGCTACACAACAACCACTTTTATGCCCTCCTTTACCCTGGTGCCGCATTTGATCGCAATTTCACTTGTGATCGTTGTGTCGTGTTCTACAATCACAGGGGCGACCACCGCTGCGAAGGCTCGTGCTGGCGCTGCTTCGCTCATGCTCACCATGATGGTCCCATGCGGCGTTGCGGCGACTGTGGTCACCAGTTCGCCGGAGATGAGTGCTTCAACACTCACAAGACGGTCATTATTCCCCACACAGATCGCACTAAATGCCAGACATTTAAATTCTGCCAGGGGTGTGAGAAAAGTTACTCGGTCATGAGGGGCCAGAGACATGTGTGTGGGTTCGTTTATTGCTCCTATTGCAAGAATAATGTAGCAGAAAATCATCTCTGCTACATGCAGCCCTGGGCGGAGAAAGAAAAGAGGCTGGAAGTACATCACTGTGTACTATGACATTGAAACAACACAACACACCCCTGTTAAGGGAAAGGCAGACACTTACGAGCACATCCCCAACTTGCTCGTGTGCCAAGCAGTGTGTGAGGAGTGCGCACACATCCCTCATAATGATTATTTCTGCACTGTGTGACTGTGTGTCAAACCCGACAACACATCTTCCACAGTCTGGACGACCCTAACCTCAATGTGATGGGTCAGTTCTTCGACAACCTGCAGTCTTTTGGCCCAAAGACCAAAATTTTGCTTGCAGCGCACAATTCCCGCTCATTTGACGGGGTATTTGTGACCCAAGAGGCTGTCAAGCGCAAACTCAAATGTGAGGTAACACTGCAGGGCGCTAAAATCCTCTGTATGGAGATTGGTAACTGGAAATTTATTGACAGTCTCATGTTTTTGCCTATGCCCCTCTCCGCCATGCCAAAGTCCTTCGGCCTCACAGAGCTCAAAAAGGGCTACTGGCCTTTTATGGCTAACAAGCCCGAGTACTACACTTATGAAGGCCCCCTCCTAGACAAACACTTTTACTGTGTCTCCACCATGAAGCAAAAAGCTGTGGCCGAATTTAATGCTTGGCATGATAAGCAAACGGCCAATGGCTTCGTGTTCAATTTTAGACGCGAGCTAATAGACTACTGCATCTCCGATGTGACCATCCTGAGACAGGCTTGTCAGGCATTTCGCTCACTCTTCGAGCAGACAGCTGGGTTCGACCCGATGTTTAATTGTATGACGCTCAGTAGCAGTGGCGCCAAGAGGGGGTCCACGGTGATGCAAGTGCATCACCTGAAAAATGAATAACCGGGTGCGAGTAGGATAAATGGGTGGGTGTAAGCAAGGAGGGAAAGAGAAAGGAAGGGGAAAGGGAGAGGAGAGAAAGAGAAAAGAAGAGAGAAAGATAAAAGAGGAGGGAGGAAAAGAAAGGAAAGAGAAGAGAAGAGGGAAAGAAAGGCGAGTAGTATTGGCAAGGCATAGGCAAGTCATAGGGCGGTGGTTGTCAGTATGCCGTATGCCGTCGGCAGGTCGGCGTCGGGTACGGGCGCAACAACGGACAACGAACAGCCAAGAAACTTACTAATACTCATGCCGCATCGCCTGAGCCTCGCCTCGGTGCCGTGCCGTGCCGCCCAGCCCAGGTTGGGGCTGGGGCTGGGGCTTGGGGCAGCAGGCAGTGACACCTGAACCAGCCCAGCACGCTGCGCTCTTTGACTCTTACTCTTAAAGGCACGGTGTTCTAATCTGCACATACCTTAAAATCCTCGCTTCTACTTGCGTTTCCTAAATGAGGCAATTTTTTTTCGCTCGCTCCGCTCGCGATGTTTTGCTAGTGATATAAGAGTCTGGCCCATTTGGTACACTATTTCGGTCCGGCTCGTTTCTCATCTTATCACACTGTAAACTGGTTGGCGTCGAAAGACGCCAAATTTCTGGCGTTCATGAAAAACGCCAAGTACTGGCGTCGTTCGACGCCAAATTTTGGCGTTTTGAGCCGAAAAACGTCAATATCTGGCGTCGAACGATGCCAATATTTGGCGTTTTTCAAGAACGCCAGAAATTTGGCGTCTTTCGACGCCAACCAGTTTACAGTGCAATTTCATATATTGTTAACCCGATTTAGCGAGCAGTTTTTGAACGATTGCTACAGGACCTACTCTATTACGACACCTACTACAACATAAAATCAAAAAATTTTTCCTCGCTTCGCTCGGCACTACCTCTTCCTGCCATTCAGCTTATGGATTTAGGTCTACACGGTACGCACTGATTCTTAAAAAACAATTTCAAAAGTTTCAGTTCCAATGAGAATTCTAATATCTGCAGCATTACATTTTCAGTCGAGTGTTGAGCGTCCCCTGAAAGTAGGCAACCTGCACGTTTTGCCCCCTCCTCAGCTGTAAGCTAGATCCGCCTCTGAAAATGGTCCAGGTAAAATTACGAAAATAGGAAATAGGGACCGTCGATAATCAATAATAACCGGGTGTAAATGGAATAAATGGGTGGGTGTACCGCCGGCTTGCATCACCTGGCGAAAATCGTCTTGGCGCCACTGCTCAGTAGCGCCTGCATGGCTGCTTTCCGTCGCAATTTCCTTAAGCCCGATACTATTGGTATTGTCCCCCCTGGAGGCTACCACGGCAGAGGGAAACAGAGTCACATTGCCCTCAAGTGGCTGGACTACGAGTCCCACAAGCTCGGCACGGTGATAAGCACTATTTACACCGACAGAGAAATCTCTGTCCTGGGCCGCCGCGTCGACGGTAGACATGCACGCCGACCCTACTTTTGGCGGCGGCGGCGTATGGGCAAAATTCGGCCGGCGGCGGCGGCGCCGCCGGCGTTCACGCCGACACTGATATCGGCGGCGGCGGCGGCGGCGTTGCCGGCGTGTGTTGTTGGAAAGAGGACTACTTATTATTGGGGCTGCATTAAAAAACATTTAATTATCAACCATTAACAATTTAATGAAATCACTATTTAAAAAGATCCTTGCACATATCATAGTTTTCATGAATGAAAATAATGATATCAACGCGATCGGGGTGTAGTCGCGAGCGCTTAGCTGTGACTGTAAGACCAGCAATCGAGAAAACCCTCTCCGCAGTGGTAGAGGTGGCTGGTATGCATAAAAATTTACGCACTGCTGTGGTCAACCAAGGGTACTGCTTGATACGCCCGCGCCAGTAAGCCAGGATATCGTTGTCCTTGACGTCGTCGGGGTTGAACGAGTCTAAGTAGAGCCTTACTTCCTTTTCGACAGCTTCGGTCTGAGTGCCATCGATAGATTTAGAGTGTTTTCAGGCCAGATTTATAACTTCTTCTGCGGTCGTCGTGGCAGCTTTCCTCTTGCCGCGGCGGGAGCCGGTGCTGGTGCTGGGTGCCGGCTCTCGCACTGAATCCGCGAATAAGTCCTCTTCTTCCTGTTCACGCCGAGCGTCAGGCGGGAGGTGCATCTCAAGCACGTTGTAACGCACCTGCCTTGATAAAAATTCGGCCTTAGTCACGTGGCGGTCAGTGAGGTATTTGTTGACCACCACGAGGTCGGCGCATCTCGGGTCCAAAAGAGATGCGGTCACTAGCAAGTCATTGACAGGAAATCTGAAATTAAGTCTTTCTCGTAGGCGGCGCTTGAGGTCCCCAACCACGAGAGAGTCGTCTTCGTTCTCTTTCATGACCTCGTCAAGCTCCGACCTGCAGCGAGAATAGCAAGCGTTGCGTTAGTGTGCGTTGAAAACAAATTGGGTTTTATTATACTTTTTCTTCATATTCTTGTTAATCGCTTACCTGAGCAGCAAGGCTAGGTTTATTGTACAGGACTCGGAGCTTAGTATTTCGACCACTCTCCTAAAAGTGCCCAAAAACCCGACCATAGCCTTCAAGGTTGCATGTTGAGTGTTGTTAAAATGCAAGTCCTCCTTGCCAACTTCACTCAGCACTATGTTAATCGGGACCTAAAAATAAACTTTTATGTTAAAATTTAATTTTTAAATTTATAATTTTGAAAAAGAAAATTATAATAGTTTAATTTACCTTGTTTTGCTCCAAAATCTCCAGCATGATTAACACAGTGTGCCATCTGGTGGGCACCGGTAGCTTAACGCTGGTTGGAGTGGCAGCAATGGGATATTCAAAGATTTGTGCAGCAGCGGCGGCAGATTGATCGTCAACACTACCAGCCACGGTGCCGGTGTCGTCCGGGATGGGGTCCGCGTCGTCAGCGTCGGCATGCTCGTCGGCGTCCACAACGGACCGCACCCAGTCCAACTGCTGCTGCTTGGTGTTCTCCCTCTCGAGAGTCGGAGCTCGGTAGCGGACCGCCTTGCAAACCGCTCTAGCCTTCTTGCACAAGGTAGCGACGATGGGGACTGCCTGAATCCCATCCTTGCTGACCAGGTTGTGCACACCGTGTCCTGGACATAAAAGTATTTAAAAATTAACAAAATTATCACCCCGGCCTGAAATTCAAAAAAGCTTTGAACGTAAATACACACCAAGACAGAGGTGGTGAGGGGTTCCCATTGTTTGAATCGCCTTCAGCATATTAGATCCCTTATCAGTTACATATGTGATGTCCTTGTCTTCAAGTTCAAAGCGCCGGAGCACAAAATTAATTTCTTTAATTATTTGCAAGTGGTCTTTCTTTTCATTACACACTGTTGTCTGCAGGACAAAACGTCTTTTCTCCAAATGATCTGAATTTAAGTGTTTCATATAGAATGAAATACGAAAAAACGCGCTGCCACCGCGCCGGGACGACCCCTTTAGTGACATTGCGGAAAACTATAAAAGCTTACCTGTTATGGCATCATAGATAAAGGCGAAATAAGAGTTTCTTCGAGAACTATCACTCCAGCCGTCTAGAGATATCGCCCCGTAAGGCGAGGCTTTGCCTACTTCCCTTTTCACAAAGGCAAACATCGTGTTATACACGTCCCGCAATGCTGTCCCTGACACTGTGACGCGGGAAGGCAAGACCTCGTTTGGGCCAATGACGTTATATTTCTAGCGCGGAAAATAAATATTTAGACGCAATAGGATTATTCCACGCCAAACCACCGCACACCCTGATTGACCAAGAAAGGATATTGATTTTCTTGGTCAATCCGGGGTGTGCGGTGGTTTTCGTGAAATGACCCAATAATAAAATAAGAAATAAAAAAAATATTAGTATGTAACGTACCTTCATAAAATCATTTGTGCCTATGTCGTCGCAGAAGTCGAAAGGTATCAGACTGCGACAGTACCACAACGCCAAATCACGAGCGAGGAGCCAGCGTCGCTGGTCCTCGGTGTCTCCAAGCTTAGGTGTCCGCTTGACTGAGAAAAAATTTGTCATCGTCGCACCAGGTTTCTTTTTCGGATTGTCTACTAGGTTGTGTGCATCTCTCAAATGGCTTGATAAATTTCCAGTGCTCACTGACTTATTGTACGCCTTGATTTCAAATAGGACGCTGCGTAGGAAAAACAAACATGGAAAAGATAACCTCTAAACTACACGCCGCCCGGTTCTCGGCGGACTCGTGTCTGCTTTGCTAATTAAAATCTCACCTTGCTAAGAGAACCTCCCCTGTTTCTTCCACTTCTGTTAGCATTTCGTCGTTTTCGGGATTATTACTCTTGTCCGCGGTAGCAACAAAACAGGGCTTGCAAAAAATCTTGTCTTTATAGACCTGCTTCCTCTTGTCGTCTTTTTGAAGGATAAGGTTCCCGAAGTGCTTCCAGACGAAGGACGACTTTTTGTGATCATGAAGCACTTCAATACTATAGGATGAAAGAGGTTCCTTCAAATCTGTGGCTTGCGCCATCGTGCTCGACTCAAACGGCTAGCTGCTACACGGCTCTCGCCGGCCGGTACGTGTCTCGTCTTGTCTCGGGCTACGGCGCGGTGAGGGTGACACAAACACTAACAACGGAGAGCTGCATCGCTCGCCCGCCCGCCCGCTGCTGGCGCTGGCGTCGGCGCGTCGGCGCCGCAAGGGGTCGTGGCGAGAGGAGTGCAAGTTTGGTTGCCTACCGGGCTGGGCGCCCATAGAGTTAAAAATGTAGCGAATTCGGGCCGCGCCGCCGGCGACGCCGCCGGTAAAATTGCCGGCGGCGGCGCGTCGGCGCGCTGCAGTTTTTTGAACGGTGGCGGCGGCGCGTCAAAATACGTCGGCGGCGGCGCATCGGCGGCGCGGCGTGCATGTCTAGTCGACGGCTACATCGAGCTCCCCCTCCCTGATGGCAGCTTAGAGCGCCGGATATACCAGTTTCACGGGTGTTATTGGCACCATTGTCCCATACACTTCCCTGCCAATGAGGATTCCGGGGAAAACCGCTTTGAAAAGACACAACAGCTCACTTCACTCTTCCGCAGGTCGGGCTACACTGTCATAGAAAAATGGGAGTGTGAGTTCAAGTCCGATCTTGCTTCAGACCCTGACACAAAAGCCTACTTCGAGGCACACCCCACCACACGCACACCTCCCCTTGGGCTCCGTGACGCTCTGGCAGGCGGGCGCACGAGTGCCCTAAAATGGTACTACAAGGCCGATTTGGCCAAAGGGGAAAAAATAATAATGGTGGACGTAGTGTCCGAGTACCCCAACGCTAATCTGCGGGGGAAGTACCCCTACGGCCACCCCACCCTCTACCTTGAGGGAGACCCCGACATGCCACTCCCTGACACATGGAATGGTGTAATAAAATGCACAGTCTTGCCTCCACGGGACCTCTACCTCCCCGTCCTTCCCTACAAGGCCAAGGGGAAACTTATGTTCCCCCTCTGTAGGACATGTGTGGAGGAGGAGAACACTGAGATGTGCCACCACAATGACCCCCAGGAACGGCAGCTTACTGACACTTGGTGCGCTCCTGAGCTTCTGCTCGCCCTTAGAGAGAAGGGTTACACACTTGTCGAGGTGCACGAGGTGTACCAGTACCCTCGCACCTCTAAGTACAATGCTGACACACGAGAAGACGGCCTGCTCTCTGCCTATGTCCGCCGTTTCATAGCCCTAAAAATACAAGCCAGTGGATGGCCGCCAGAGTGCGACACTGAAGAGAAGCAGGCTAAGTTTGTAGAGAACACACTCAAACACGATGGGGTGGTGTTGGATCCCACTAAAATGGAGAAAAACCCTGCCCTCCGAGCCCTGAGCAAGCTCATGCTCAACTCATTTTGGGGCAAATTCGGCGAAAAAACACTCCGCCCGAAGACTGAATTTTTGTATGACTATGCCAAGCCCATTGCTCTAGTCACTGACAACACTAAGGAGGTCACGGGGCTTCTCCCCCTGCGTGACGAGTGCCTACAAGTGACGTGGAAGCCCGTAGAGGACTCGGAAGTGAGTCTCCCTACTTCATCTCTCCTCCATGCGGCATACACCACCTGCCACGGCCGCATGCAGCTATACAAGTACCTTGACGTGGTCAAGGAGAGGGCTCTCTACCACGACACCGACCCGGTGGCATACATCAGCCGTCCTGGAGAGTCAGAGCTCCCCCTCGGCACTCACCTGGGGGACCTGACAGACCAGATAGAGGAGGACTACGGCCCGGGCTCTTTTACCACTGAGTTTGTGGCTGGAGGCCCTAAAAATTATGCCTACAAGGTGGCAGTGGGTGGGGACGTGCACAACATCAAGGTGTGCATTAAGGTGCGAGGCATCAGCATTAACACCTCATGCGATGACCTTGTCACATTTGACAACCTCAAGGTGATGGTGATGGGAAGCCGTGATAAAATCACGGTACCCATCCCTCACCAAATAGCCCGTCTCCCAGGGTGGAGAATAGTGACGCGCCAGTCCACCAAAAACTGTCAGGCGCTCAACACCAAGCGCCGTCGGGTGGATGTAGCCAACACTGTCCCCCACGGCTACAATGCCTGGACTATGGCTCCCGAAGAGGACCAGGACCTCCTCGAGGTCATGGAACTCCTAGGTGACGCCTAGGTGGTAGGCAATGCGCAGGGGAGGAGCAAGCTGGCCCCACCGGCGCAGGGGAGAAGCTGGATAGGCCCCATTGCTATAAAAGCACAGAAACATAGAGGTTGACTATCAGTCATAAAGATGGATCTCAGGTTCCAACATCCATGCACTGCCCTTGTGGTAGGTGGCACAGGAAGTGGCAAAACTTTCTTTATGAATCGTCTTATTGAAAATAGGAATGAGATGTTCAACACTACATTTGAACACATTATTTTCTATTATTCCGAGTGGCAGCCTCTGTATGATACCCTAAAGTCGAATCACGGGGTTGATTTTAGGGAAGAACTCCCTCTGCTTGATGACCACCCGGCTGGGCAGGGTCCTAAACTCATTGTTATTGATGATATGATGCACGAGATTAAGTCTCACCACAAAGAAATCCTTAAATTTTTCATAAAGGGGTCACATCACAGAAATCGCAGCATATTTTTCTTAAGTCAGTGTTTGTTCCCTGATGGGCTGCGGCAAATAAGTCTCAACACACACTACATTGTGCTGTTTAAAACAAGTAGGGACTTGGCTCAAATACGCACCTTCTGTATGCAAGTCGATCCCCAGCATTTCCGTGCACTTCTTGAGGCCTATGAGGACGCAACACGGGCAGGGTACACGTACATCTTGTTCGATTTAAAATCCAATCAGACAGGTCACCTGCGTATGCGCACACTTATTTTCCCAGGCGAATCTACAGTGGTTTATATTCCACGCGCAAAGTATAAAAGGGAGATGACCGTACTCTGAATCATTTGTTGACAATGGCTCCTGCTGCAAAGACACACAAAGCTGTGCTGCAGGTTCTTCAGTCAGCTAAGCCTAAACTTCGTAAAGCTATTCTTGATAATTCCGATAGAGCTCTTATTTACGCCATCTGTGAGATTTGTGACAATTTACTGCGAGGAAATATTCCTATTAGTGAAAGTCACAAGGTCAAACTTAGACGACATCGGAATAAAATCAGACAACTTGCACAGCGAGGCGAAGGGTGGCAAGTTAAGAAAAAGACACTCGAGCAGACAGGAGGGTCGTTTCTTCCCCTACTCCTTACAGCTGTAGCCTCCGTGCTTCCCTCTCTATTTCAATGAATCACGTTAAGAAAATGATTCTTGTGCCACACGAAAGTGTGGCTAGACTTCATGATCCGACACCCTCTACCACTGAGACACAGCTCAGTGCCCTGGACAATGAAATGGAAATTATCATGCGTAAAAAATACGCTGATGATTCTCTCAAATGGAAGTTGTACAATGAGGCACTGCAGCGCTACTTACACTTTAATAATGAGCGAAAGAAGCCCGTACGTATTTCTGTGGAAGATTTTTCTATCGATGATACCGGGGACACTGCTCTAATTCGTCAGCAGCTCGCTGCCGCCATGCCAAAGACATATAAAGCGGCTGCACTGAGACTTTACGATTATTTGAGTACGACTGGCTCACGAGTCACGTGGGACTCCTCGGGTCTTGTATCTCTGGAGGGTACTCCTGTCACAAACTCTAATATCATTGATCTAATTTCGGATCTCACTCGTTCACGCAAAAACTTTGAACCTGTGGGTGTTTCAAACTTCATTAAAACACTGTCTACACTCAACATTCCGTTGGAACTTATTCCTAACGAGAAACGTAGAGTCGCTATTATTCAAGCGCGAAACCAGGATGGCGGTGGCACTGTGGTTCCGATCCGTCGCGTGAGAAAACGCGTGAGAAAGCGCGTGACTAAAGGCCGTGTTACTAAACCTAAACATGCCTGGCAATCTTGGGGACGTGTATCACGAGCCCGCTGACCCTGCGTCTTACGGCGCCGTCTGGAAACTCTGGGATGCCACGGGAGAGAAAAAAGAAAAAATTACAAAGTATCTGCAGGGTGAGGACGCTTACACTCTTCACAAACCTGCTAGACGCCGCTTTCCTCGTAATGTGACGTATGCAGATAATATTGACGAGAGCTGGCAGACAGATTTGACTGATTTCCAGTCTTTGAAAAAAGATAATGATGGCTTTAGCTATATTTTGTGTGTCATAGATGTTCTCTCAAAATTTGCTTGGGCTGTCCCCATCAAAGATAAATCTGGTCCTTCCATCATTAAGGGGTTTCAAGCTATATTTAAAAGTACAGATCGGCGACCTACACGCCTGTTTTCAGACAAAGGAAAAGAATACATCAACAAAACATTTCAGAAATTTTTGAAAGAGAATAACATAGCCTATATTCACACCCATAATCCTGACATTAAATGTTCGATTGTGGAGAGATGGCAGCGTACCATTAAATCAAAATTATTTAAAAGATTCACTCATACTGAACAATACAGATATGTAGATGGACTGCTTGATGATATTGTGGATGCATACAATCACACCTATCACCGCTCTATCAAAATGCGTCCTGTAGACGTGACACCTGATCGAGTTCTTGAGGTATATAATAACCTGTACCACGGTATGAAACACACAAGTAAGAAAACAAAGTTTAATGTGGGTGATTATGTCAGAATCAGTAGAGAAAAACAAGTCTTCGAAAAAGGGTACACCTGGAACTGGAGCGAGGAGATATTTAAAATCGTTCAGGTCATTCCTCATGCGGTGCCGGTGTACCGGCTGGAAGATCTCGATAAGGATCCAATTGAGGGCACGTTTTATGAGATGGAGCTTCAGAAGGTCGCCAAGCCCGAGGCGTTCAAAATCGCATATATAGTGCGGTCTAAAGGAACAAAGGGCAAACGACAACATCTCGTCCATTGGAGAGGTTATCCGAAAAAGAGCCGCTCCTGGATCTTCGATAAAGATCTTGTCTAGAAATGGATTTTTACGCGTTTCTCCCAAGTAATGCCAGTCCTAAGGTTTATCCTGACAACACAACCTGTCATTTTAAGACAGAATTGGCTCAGCGCATGGAACTCCATGGCCACTGGCAGGCCGCCCTCATTGAGCTGCACTACTGTAATACGATAGCACAGGTCCTAGAGGGAGAAAATGAAATCACAATAATGTCGGATACATTTGTTGATACAGTTTCCGTACGTCCTGGCTCATTTAGTTCAACAAAAGCCTTTGTCATAGGCATGGGGGACGCTTTGAGAGTCATAAAAGAAAGTAATGAGATACAGTATTTCACACTACTCCCTGACCAGCGTTGTAAGTTCATGCCACTTACTGCACATGACAACACGAAAGTTCATTTCTCTCCCCGCCTTGCCCTTCAACTGGGGCTCGCTCACGCTGGTCCGTACCCCGGTAATACAGAAATTTTGGGCGTAAAACCTGTAGACATAAGTCTGGGAGTTCCCTCACAAATGTTTATTTACATGGACGTACTGGAAGAACAGATCATTGGCCATACTCGCGCACCGCTGCTCCGCACGGTCCCCGTGGACACTAAGGCACAGTACGGCTCCATGACCGTCGTGCACTTCGATCATCCCATTTATTTCGATCTTCGGACGAAATCATTCGACACTCTGGAAATCTATATAAAAGGCCACGCAGGGCGTAATATTCCATTCGACTTTGGAACGTCAACCTTGTTGGTTCATTTTAAACAAGTAACATGACGCGTCACGATCATATTACGGAGTTTTACCTGCATCAGGCAGGTGGCGGGCAATATTATGCGGGTTCTAGTTATCAGAAAGGACACGGTATTGGTTCATGGCTCGGCGGACTGTTCCGAACGGTCCTTCCCCTTCTCAAAAGCGGCGCGACCGCTGTGGGGAGGGAGGCGGCCCGGGCAGGCGCACACGTCCTTGCCGATGTAGCCAATGGCGACCCGATAGCGGACAGTGCTGGGCGACATACGGGGGAAGCAGTTCAGAATCTAAAACGCAAGGCGGCATCCGCAATGAATGGGTCCGGTAGAGCTATAAAAAGGCAAAAGCCTGCACCTAAGCGCCATACCGTAGCTAAACCTCGAGCAAGTAGGAGCTACTCTCCTGACTTTCTTGTGAAGTAATGGCTTTCATGCATAGTGCCTCCGTTGAAGCTCTCCCCACAGAGCTTAGTCTGTGGCTCTCTAGCGCAACTCAAATGGGAGAGGAGCGATCTCAATGGATTATGGTCAGTCCCTTGGCTAATTTTGATTCGGCGACTACCATAGAGCTAGAAGTAGCTGGGGTGGGTTATGCCTATTCAGACCCCGCACACATGCTGCTCTACACTAAAGAAAAAATCGTGAATGCTGATGGCTCAGACATCACTGATGCTGACAACAGTGACGCCACACTCGTAAATTATGGCATGCACGCCCAATGGTCTCAGGTGGACGCTAGTATAAACGGGACCGTCATCTCTCAATCGAGTATGACTTATCCATGGAGGGCATACGTTGAGACCTTTCTTAATTATGATAAGGCTGCAAAAGATACACATCTCCAGCAGCGCATGTGGCATGAGGACACGGCCGGACACCACGACTCCTTGGATAGCAACCAGAACCTGGGGCTCGCGTGGCGTCGTTCACGCACCAAGCTGAGTCGCGAGTTTGAAATGATGGGCCCACTCCACCTTGATATTTGCAATACGGATCGGCTCCTACTCAATAATTGTACTCTGCGTCTAAAACTCACTCGATCGCGAGATGCATTTGCTCTCATGAGTACAAAAGGCACTGAAAAAATTAAGCTCTTGGACGTCAAACTATTCATTCGGAGGGTTACGATTTCGCCCTCTGTTCTGCTTGCTCATGCCCAAGCCCTGGAAAAATCAGCTGCAAAATATCCTGTAAACAGAGTGGATATAAAAACAGTCACGATAGCCCAGGGCATGCACTCTAAAACCATCGATAATCTTTTTTTGAATCAACTCCCTCAGAGAGTTATCATAGGGTTTGTCGATAATCGTGCTTTCAATGGGGATTAAGCCCGTAATCCGTTCCGCTTCCAACACTTTAGTCTGAACTACCTGCAGATGCATGTGGATGGGCAGCCTGTTCCTTCACAGCCACTGACCCCAGACTTTTCTAAAGATCTCTACATGGAGTGTTACAACACGCTCTTTACCGGGACGGGTATACACTGGAAGGACGAGGGCAACGGCATCAGTTGGAGTGATTACCCACAAGGCAACACCCTGTTTGTGTTCGACCTCTCTCCTGACATGTCGGCGAGTGAGCCCCATTGGAATCTTCAGAAACAAGGGGCACTGCGTCTTGATCTTCGATTTGCAGCCCCTCTCCCACAACCTATAAATTGCGTCGTGTACGCCGAGTTTCAGAATCTTATTGAAATCGATAAGGATAGGAACGTTATCGTTGACTACAGTGTATAATGGACGGCTTCATGCTAGATGCACTCATGAGGCGTGACAAACATGTCGCCCCCTTGTTTGAGGGCGTGTTTGCTGCGGACACCCTCCCTCGCAGACTGCACAAATGTCCCGCTCTGCTCATATGCAATACAGACCCCATTTCAAAACCCGGCACACACTGGGTAGCTTTCTTCATTGATAAGCACGGCGTGGGTGAATACTGGGACTCCTATGGCATGCCCCCTATTGTCTCTCACCACAAAAATTTTCTTAAGAGACTCTGTAAAAAATGGACTTACAATCACACAAGTCTGCAAGCCATTGACTCTAAAGTGTGTGGTGAATATTGTCTCCTCTATTTGATTCACAGAGCTCACGGCTACACTCTCCACTCCTTTGTACATAAACTCTTCACTTCTAATCCATTGAAGAATGATGAAATAGTACGCACCCTTTTCAAACGTATGTTTGGAAAAAAACGCGCATGCGTTATTGATCAAAGAAAAACACAAACATGTTGTGAAAGAAAAAGATAAAGAAAGTTTACAAAAAATTAAAACAGTGTACAAAAAAAATTAAAAAGATTTTAAAAAGTTTTTAAAAAAAATTTAAAGTTAAAAAAGTTTACAAAAAAAATTTGTTACAAAAAAAAAATTTTTTTTTAATGTTACGTTACAAAAAAATGTTACGTTACAAAAAATTTTACGTTACAAAAAAAATTTACGTTACAAAAAAAAAATTTATGTTACCAAAAAAATTTTACGTTACAAAAAAAAATTATGTTACCAAAAAAAATTTTACGTTACAAAAAAAAATTTACGTTACAAAAAATAAAATTACGTTACCAAAAAAAAATTTACGTTACAAAAAAAAATTACGTTACAAAATAAACATGCCAAAGTTTTTAAGATGGAGTGTTCGATGTCGGTTTCGTATAGGCCTCCCACTAGGGGGGGATAGGATTTTCCGTTAAAAATTCTAACGAGCGTAACAGCATGCCTCCTGGGCGCGCATGGAAATGCTGTAAAATGTCAGGAGCGGGATTCGAACCCGCGAATCGCTGATCTTAAGTCTGCTGCCTTAGACCACTCGGCCATCCTGACATCTCTGGACACTCAGTGTACCGAGGGCCTCTTAAGCCAAGATGGCGACTTAGGTTAGTGCATTTCACTTAGGTTGGGTTAAGCCCCTTCACTTAGGTTGGGTTAGTGCCCTTCACTTAGGTTTAGGTTACCCACTACAAAGACACGTCCTGACCTGTCGTGAACTTAGGTTGGGTTAGTGCCCTTCACTTAGGTTGGGTTAGCCATCCCAAGGATGACGACTTAGGTTGGGTTACGCCCCTCTGGATTACGCCTCTATCAACTTAGGTTGGGTTACACGACGTGTCGGGGTGACTCGGGGCCGGGGTGACTCCGGGACGGGGGTGACTCGGGGGCCGGGGTGACTAGGGGTCACCAAGATGGCGGCGGGTGACTAGGGGTCACCTATACTACTCTTACTTATAAGTCCGATACCTTACGCAAGTCTTATAAACTGAACTCTCAAAATGTATTTCTAACTTCTTTCTCTAAAATGAAAGTGCGCTATGCAGCTCATGTACTTAGCAAAACGGTTGCAATAGATTTGGAGAAGCAGGGTTGGAAAGGTACTGAAGAGACTGTGAAGTATATTTCATATTGTAATAAGTTTTTTGATGTTCTTAATGGAGCACACAGCTCACAAGCAGGGCGTACGAGAAATACTGATTTGGCAGCTTTCACTAGTGCTGATGATGAGAGATTCACTTGGCTAAGGGATGTATTTTTGGCCCACTTTGTCAACTGGAAAAAACAAGTAAATGCCATGCCTATAACAGCAAAGGAGTAGGAAAAAATGTTGCCACCTCAGCCTACCATGAATGGATTGGAAATATCCATAAGGGGAATTGAAGTGCAACTCGGTACTTCCTCACTAAAGCTAAAGCTAAGTTTGTTATGGCCCGTGTTTATTCTCAAGATCCGCTTGAGCAATTCTTTGGGAAGCAGAGAATGGGAGGAAGGGGTAGCAGGAACCCGAACTCAGCGCAGTGGCAGCAAAAACAATTGGGGATGCAATATCTAGGGGTCTTGATGTTAAGATCAGGGGTGGAAATTCAACTGAATGTGATGCTGGACACACCATTTCAGCCGAACCTTTGAAAAAAAGGAAGCGTTTAAAGTAAGAAAATAATTTTCCATGTATTGAATGTTAAATATATAAGTTAAGTTGCATTATGCTGCATGTTTAAGAAATGTAATTTTAGCCCTGTGACAGTTACTGAATTTTTCCTAAAAAATAAAACTTTTTAAAAAGAAATTGTTTTATTCTTTTTCAGAATAAAGTGCTATATCAAAAAAAACTTCACATAAATAGAACATTATCAATAGCATCACAGAGTCCGTTAACAACAACTTACAACGTATTTGGTACTAAATTAGGTAATCACAAAAAATATGTAAACAATACTGAAACAATATTTGGCAATGGAAAGATTTATTTCTTTTTCTCCTTCAGTCTTGATCTCAAAGCTAAAGAATCATAAGCCATTTTAAAATGCTCATTTAGACGCCTGTACATGATTCCTTTAATTACCATTAATTTGCATGCTTCTGCAATTTGCATACAAAAGTCTAGAGAGCAGTCTTCATTCAGATCTGTTCCCCCAACCAGAACGTCCCACAAGCATATAATTGTGTGATCAGCCAACACATTTTCAGTAACAACATTCTCTGGGAGAGAGCCATCATGTCCCTCTAAGGAAAGCAACAGATGAAATAAAACTACAAAAAAAAATTTTTTTTAAAAAAAAACAATGCTTCCTGACTAATGTGGGTTAACCCACCACGATCCTTGTCCCTGGTGAATTCAGTAACTTTGGCAGCACAGGCATTTCCCACAGCATCACTCTTCTTAAACTTTGTATTCAAAACAGAAATGATGCCCAATTACGATTTGTTGCTCCATACTTAGCACCTTTTATTATGAATCCTTGCACTAAACTCCCGCCTATATGGTAGCACAATTGCAAGAATGTTAGGGAGTCTAGTTGGTCCGTTGACCTTTTTCTTCTAATTTCATCATGAGCTGTGCAGGGCTTGCTAACTTAACAATACCGTTTTGATAACGTTAACTAGAGCGATAACATTTGCTTGCGGTCTTCTTTTTGGGTAGTTAATTCAAATACCAAATTATTTTACGTTAAATGTGTTACCGATAAAAAAATAACAAGCAGCCAAAAGATATTACATTATCGGATACGAAACATAACGAATAATCCCTGCTGAAATAAAAACAGTTAAGAAATAACGGTTAATTAAGAGAGCGATAAGAGTAAAACGGTTATTTTTTGCACCGGACACGAATCATATATAACGTTTACTGTACCGAAGGTTTGACAACTGGTGTTCTCCTGTGCTACTGTGGCCGTGGCCCGGCCCGGAATGACAGTACTCCGGCTGTACTCCGCCTATCCATTTGTACTCGGCGTACTCCGGCTGTACTTCGCGAACTCCGTCAGTACTCCGCGTGAACTCCTCGTACTCCAGCTGTATATGTAGGGTGTGCTCCGCGTACGCACTCTGGCCGTTCTACGAGTACTCCTGGTGTACTCCGCATACTTCGCAAACTGCGGATGTACTCCGGGTGTATTTCGGTCATTTCAGGTGTGCTCCAAGTACTCTTGGTGCACTCGGCGTACTCCGAGAGTACTCCGCGAACTCCGAGTGTACTCCGGGTGTGTTACGGATGTGCTCCGCCTGCACAGGGTGCACTCGGCGTACTCTTGGCGTACTCCGCATACTTCGGGCGTTCTCCGGGAGTACTCCGCGTACTCTAGGTGTGCTCTGCGCACTGCGGGTGTACTCCGGGTGTATTTCGAATGTGCTCCGCGTTCTCCAGGTGCACTCGGCATACTCTACGGGTTCTACGTGTGCTCCAGGTGTACTCCACATACTCCGCAAACTGCAGGTGTACTGCGGATGTTTTTCGGGTTTGCTCCAAGTAATCCTGGTGCACTCGGCGTACTGCTCCGGGTGTACTCCGCATGCTGCGGATGTACTCCATATGCATTTTGGGTGTGCTCTAAGTATTCCTGGTGCGCTCGGCGAACCAAGAGCCTACTCCGCGTTCTCCGAGTGTACACCGGGTGTGTTACAGGTGTTCTCCGCCTACTTCGGGCACACTCCGTGTACTAAGGGGGTCCTAAGACATACTCCGCGTATTCCGGGTATGCTCTGGGTATACGCCTGGTGTATTCCGCGTATTCTGGGTATTTCCTGCGTACTCTAGGTGTACTCCGGGCGAACTCTACGTACCGCGAGTGTACTCTGAGCGTATCTTTCGATTTCCTCCGGTGCATTCCCAGAGCACTCAACGCACTCCCAGTGTACTCCTAGTCCTGGTGTATACCGGGTGAACATCGGGTGTACTCCACGTGAAAATATTGTGAGGATATTCAGAAACAAAGAAGCTACGGCCGGGCCGGGCCAGCCTCCGGCGAGGGCGAGAGGCGAGATGGGAAATCGTCTGCTGGTGGCGTCTACAAAACGCTACGCCAACCAACTTGTCGATCCGGATGCGATGCACCTCTGCCTTCCAGAGCCAAGCAGTGGCCGGGCGTCGATTGTCGATGCCTTCTTTGGCGTCCGAAAGCGGCAAGCGGAAGTGAGACGGTCGCTCTGGGCCAGGGGTCGCGGCTAACTCTCCGGCCCGAGCCACATAGCGCTTTCGCACGCTGTCTGTCAGCTACTCGGAAGCATCCGCGGAGGTGTGAACCCTTCCCTCGCTCTGGGCGGCACAGCCGGCCGTCGATGAACAGCAGAACATAGGCCGGACCGGGCGGGTCGAGAGAGAGACTTATGCATGAGGCAGTGAGTGTGACAGCGACAGACTTTGTCACCGGACCGAACGGCTGGCCTCGCACTGGCGAGACTGTGGCTGCCGGCGGTGACCGTCCGTCCCCAGCTTTCGGCTGCGCTCGCCTCGCCCATATAAGCTCCATCGGTAGCGGTAGCTCGCCCGTGGCTCACCTGACGTCCGAGTGACGTCACGGCGACCCGCGTGTGGCCCGAGAGCCGCCTAGCCGCGACCCGAGGGGGGGGAACTCTTATGGAGCGGAGTGGGACGCTGTGCGAGTGAGAGGTCTATCCCAGGTCGTCCCGTAGTGCCAACTTCTGCCAACTTAAACGCGCTCACCCCTCCCAGCAGCCACAAGAATGAGCTGGTCCAGCGCTTCTTCTTATCACAGCGGTAGCTCAGTGGGCTAAGATGCAGCGCCGCAATCAGGTGTCGCAGGATCAACTCCGCCCGGAGTCTTTCGGATACTTGTGGCTGCTGGGAGGGGTGAGCGCGTTTTAGTTGGCAGAGGTTGGCACTACGGGGCGACCTGCAATAGACCTCTCACTCGGGGCGTACCTGTAACATACAACATACAACCTACAAGTTTTACAGTGTTGCCCAGTTTTGCAGTTGCACATCGCAGATCGGAGTAGTTCGTGTTGACATCAGATCGAGAAGGCTGGTGCTCGAGCGGTGCACAGTGTACATACGTAGGTGTACATTAAATTGTTGACAAAAAAAAATATTATTAATTGAAAAGCAGGACAATGGACAATGGATGAGGAAGTAGTCCACCTAATAGAGCTTATGATGATCGGTGCTTTGTGGCACCAAATGGTAAATGACGAGTTTGATGACGGTAAATAAAGGATAATATACTGACGTATCCTAACCTAATTATACTTGATGCTCATGCTGAAATTTTTATTCACAGAAGACGACAATGAACCTGTTAGTTAGGAGGGCGTAATCGTTAATATTAATGACTACCTCCAGATGCGGAATGAAGCTTTTCGTCTTCATTTTCGTATGAATACCGAAACATTAAAGGTATTATTTTTTCAGAAAATTCATTTATGTAGAATGGCTTATCTTACAAGTATTGACATCAATGGAATTTTGTCCAGGATTTAGTTCATTTACTGGGAAATTTTATGGGTGACAACGAAGTTATCCATGCCAATGAAGATTTTGACCTTCGCCGAATACTTCTCCTTGTGCTATGGATCTTGGCAACACCCGACCCCTTCAGGAGTGTGGCTCTGAGGTTTGGGGTCACCCCTGGAGTTCTTCATTATCATTATAAGTGAATTATTGGAGTGCTCTCAATCTTGGTACAGAGATACGTGACTTGGCCGTGTCCAAAAGAGCGTGCAGTTATCAAAGATCTCTGTGAGCGACGCTCTGGATTTCCAGGGATTGTTGGAGCGGTTGATGCTTCCTACATTACTCTGTGCAGCGCTCCACACAATGAGCCGCAGAGGTATGTCAATCGACACCACAGTTATGCTGTGACCCTACAGGCTGTAGCGGACCCAGCCCTACAGTTTAGGGACATACATGTTGGAGAGCCAGGAAGCCTTCATGACTCAAGGATCTTCAGGAGAAGTCCAGTAAGTAGGAAGCTATTGGAGGATGAAACCCTTGTAGATCAAGATGAACACATCTTGGGAGACTCAGCCTACATTTTGACAAATAAGGTTAAATACTAAATTCTATTTAGTTGCATTTTATAGCTTAAATGAATATGTTTTATCAAGGATCTTATGAAAAACGAATTCTGTAACCTAACTTTTTTTTAATCTGTGGAGGTTCTTTAATACCTTTACTTAAATCTGAATGAATTGTTCGAGGCTGTCAAGTCTTAAAAGAAATCTAGGATTTTATTACATTATAATTTTTGCCGAAACCTCTGATGTTAAAATTTGTGGCTTTGATTGGATGGAGCCTTAGATAAATATTTACTTGAAACTGATGGTGAAACTTCTAAATAGTGTGTCTTACATCTTGACAGGTTCTTACCCCATTTAGAAATAATGGAGACCTCACCCCTCTGCAAACCAATTACAACCGCCGGCTGAGCAGTTCCAGAAGCATGGTAGAAAGAGCCTTTGGATTGCTGAAAATGAAATGGCGAAGGCTCTTTTTCCTTTTAGCCAGGAACCCAGAAATTGTAGTGCGGACCATTGCTGCTTTTGTGATGCTCCACAATTTTATCCTTATGCGAGGTGAACCTCCAGAAGTAGTGAGTTAGCACAATAACATGTGTGGCATTCTTTCTTTTTAAAATAGTTTTAAAATTTTGAGACCCAAATTTCAGTCATTTTTTATGGTTTTAATAGTAGTAACCTATTTCAGAGAAACCTGCTTCAATTGAACTTCCTGAAAAAAATGTTGTAGAAATAAAGGTTTGTCTATTTTGTTTTTGTTGGCTTGCGCAGGTGGACGAACCGATCCAGGGGCTAGAAGAAAATTTTGATCCTTATGCAGATTTTGATCATGTAAATGTTGGAGTTGAACCTGATCACCCTCTTCAACAAAATGCTCGATATATGGGAGTAGAGAAACGACTTCATATTATGAATAATCTTCCTATTCAGCTCTGATTTCCTCATGGCTCACTTTTCTGAAGTGTTATTTGAAGAAATAGTTTTTTTTTTTTTTTTCAGGCAACGGAGTTGCCTTCTAAAATCGCTGGAAAACGTGCGTGTTTTGTTTCATATGGCCCCTTACGACAGAAAAAAAAAACTGCTGAAGGGAATTCGATAGCATAAAGCATACCTTTAGAATGTAATCTAGTACATTTGATTCAGAAGTCTAGTTGAAATCTGTATTGCAGAAATTTTGTAAATTTGAATTGAAATTCGAGTTTCTATGGTAATGCTCGACTCGTCAGGCAAAATGAACAGGGGAAGGGGATATTTTTTCGTGGACGGGGTAGGCCGAGACGAGCCAACACGGAGCGAAAGAGAAACCTTTAAAGTCTGCGTTCAAACAAAGCCAGCCTTTAGTTTCGAGCGCAAGAATGAGACAGCAGCACTGAAATTCGCACGTGACCACCGTACTGCCTTCTTTAAAACTACTTCAGTTTTACTGAAACTTGCCCCGGTTCTGCCAACTAAATGTGTGCCTCAAAGAATGAGTTCAAATCGTAACGTTATGAGAGTAGTGATTTTTTTCATTTTAATTGGTTGGCATGTTGTGTCAACAACGCGAAAGCAGGCCAAGCAAGCATGTCCGCCATGGTCGGTGGCTGATGTGCCCACCTCGCGACTTTCAATCATTTTTTAAAGTTACCGAAACGTTGACAAGGCGAACTGAATGCGGTAATAGTAGTTTTATACCTGCAGAAAACGTAGTGGTAAGTTTGACTTCAATCTGTTGAGCAGAATTCTTGAAATGGTGTACATTTACGTGTATCTTTTTCGTAAATAACTTTTGTTCCTACGTATTGAACCTTTATAAAACTTGGAAAAACGATTTCCGCAGGTCTAGAACTGCCATTTTCGCTGAGCGAAGCGAAGCTATCCCGTGCAAGGGACCAGGAGTGTAGTCGGTCGTGAGTCTGTCTGTCTGTCTGTCTGTGTGTGCATACTAGCCACTTCTCCTCTTAAAGTACAGAAGTAATCGTAAAAAGCGGTAGTGTTCCGCAATCTACTAATTTCAGCGCTTTAATATTAATCCAAGCTGTCCAAATTAAAGGAGTTTGAAATATTTAAAAGTTTAATTTGAAATTCAATTCTGGAAGGTTGGCAGGGAGAGTACTTTAAAGACATGGAAAGATAGCGCCACCTAGCGGCTGCGCGGGAACTACTTCGCGTCCGCCATGCTCAGCTAAAGGCAAACTCGGAACTCGGCACGCCCGGCGTACATCTCGGCTGTTTACTCAATCAAAATTAAATAATTAACAGTCTTTTTCACGTAAAATGTAGTCTGAAGTAGCTTTTAAGGTTGCGGACGTCGCTGCACGAGGTTTCAAGTGTCGTCATTGTGTAGAAGTGTGGGTTCGAGTGATTTGTTGTTTACGTCTGCGGCTTGAAGAGGAGTGAGATGGGTAGTGCCTCAAAATACTTTTTATTTCGTTGGATTTGTGAAATGAACGTCACGGACCACTGAAATGACAGCCAGTATCGATGCAACTTGGTTGTGTTCTTCCTAGGTGAGTGAGTGACATAACCTAATAACATAGACAATGTTGTTTCCAGTGAAGCTATGAAACTCTTTGGTGAACATTAGAGTATGGTCTGAGTATTGAAATCAGGTAACCCCATGCCTGACAAGTGAGAGTTACGAACAGCAGTATGATTTCCTTATATTTCATTTAATTTAGTTTTGAATCCTTGCTTGGTTCCCCAGCGTATTGATTTGTTATTGCGCCACCAAGTTAACCCCAGCTGAACGATTTCTTTAGTGCGGTGTGGATATTTAATTGTTTTAGTGGGAGTGTGCCCATTTTTGACATACGACAATAGGCATTTGTAATAAAGGTTTGTAAATCGTAAACTGAATATTTGGTGTCTCATTATTCTACTGAAGATAAAATATAAAAGTGGGGTTCGAGTATTTAAATCTTACTACTCTTAAACCTGCCAAGAAACAAGAAATGAGTTTGGGTATTACTTTGGTAAATTTTGTAGCCTTTGGTTCCTAACCTACTCCGTATTTCCCAGTGATACAATTTCTGATGGAGCTCCATCATGTGCTTACCCAAACTTACTCATTGATCCGTTATGCCTAAGAATTCAGATAGAAAAAAGTTCACTCCACTAAGTCATTGATAGAGAAAAAATTGATTTGAAAACATGGTTATATTAGTAAGATTAGACTCTTACAAAAATATTAGGGGTGATACTTTGGATAGGATTTAGGTGAGAGACTGTACTTGTGATATATTAGTTATGCCAGGAGTGTTTATATTAAAACAGTCTTTCTAAAATATTGAAGTACATACTTATTACTAATATACAGCCATATAACCATTGAAATGGCACAATTGTTTTAATTTTATCCTTAACAGCTGACATTTATTTCAAAATAGATATGCCTCATCATTTAAAGGTCTTGAGTCTTTGTGAATGTCTTATTGATCGTAATTAAAGTTACTGGCCTCTGTTACAATATTTATTGCAATGTCTTTTAAAACCGTATTCTAAGTGACCCATTTCTGGCTTATCATGGATTCATGTGAGTTGGTTTGAGGGCAAACTTAATTCAGAAGGATAAGGAATGAGAGGTGGAGGGGGGGGGGAGTTGAGGGAGGCTGTCAGCATGTGATGCAGGTGCATTCGTTCTAAACATGTAAATAAATAATACTCACCCCCTGATTTCATATGGGTGGGGGTAAAATGGAGGGGTAAGGGGAGGGGGGGGGGTACCACAGGAATTTCGGCGCTACCTGGCCAGCGCCTACCTACAGGGCGGGAGCCGGCCAGTAAATGTCATTGCTTGAACTGCGGCGCGCGAGGAGGATGTCCCTCTCCTCCCCCTCTGCCCTCTATCTCCCCCTCCTTTCTAATTGACTGACTGACGGAGTTGTGGGTTGCCTACCAAAACGGCGGTTGGGTTGGGTATATTTCTTTTAACTCTCAATTCGCTCAGCAACTACGTGCCTGCCGCACGTACTCCTAGTTACATTAATTTCGGCTGCCTAACATTTCGTTCAGCTAAAATAAATAGCTAAAGTCGCTAGGTGCGCTAGTATTAAGTTGATGTGTTGTGTAAACAACGCCTTAACTCCGCGTTTTCCCGACAGAGCGCACCGCCGTCGCGGCCGCGGCGCTCGTGCCCGCGCTGTCCTGGGCGTACCAGCGGTAATAGTTGGGTCCCCGGTTCCCACTCCAAGTGCGGCCGCTGGCGGGGACGGTATTGTTGTGTGTCCCTCGCAGGTCTTGACCTTGCAGTCGAATTTTTTTCCGTCAGAAGGAGAGCCCCTGTTCTCTCTTCCTCCTGCCGCTCCATGTAGATCAAACTGTCGGAGGCATTTCGCAACTTGGATCTCGCCTCTTTATCATTACGAACGTTGATTCATCCAGCCACTTATCAATCACGACTAACGTAAATTAAACAAATCTGTTTTATTTCTTACAGTCTTATTATACTCTCGCAATAATTTTACCATAGTTATAGAAACTCCGTTGTCTACCAGAATTTCGTGAAATCGTATTTCTTTTTTTTTTTTTTTTAATTTCAAATATTTAAGTCTGAAGGTGATAAGTGAGATCATTGCTGACAAGGTCTTAAGACTAAAACTGTGATATAGAATTTAAGAGATGTATTGTTGAGTTCTTGTAATTAGTTAGTTTTATACATGTTTTTTTTTTTTTTAGTATTGATTGTTTCCTCTTGTGGAAAATGTCATTCAAAGTATTTTTGTATGCTTAGAACATTAAAAGATCCACAGGTTCAGGTTTTGTTCAGTTACATCTGGCATTTTAAATAAAAACTTTGAAAATTCCATCTTTTATGACAAAATAAATTAATGATTATGCTTGGAATAAAAAAAATAACAAAAACAAACTTCCAAAGTATCAATACCTATAGATCATTCAACAAAGTAGTGAGAAAAAAGTAAATACCTAATATCACAAAATAATATCAAGATTCCTTGGATTCCAGCTGAGTACAAAATAAAAATTACCTACAACTTCGAAAATTCCATCTTTTATGACAAAATAAATTAATGAGTGTGCTTGGAATAAAAATAACAAAAACAAACTTCCAAAGTATCAATACCTATAGATCATTCAACAAAGTAGTGAGAAAAAAGTAAATACTAGCAAATGAGACAGGTTCCTTCATCACAGGGTACTTTAAATCAGTCAATACAAGAGTTTACAGATTTTAAGCTCAGTACAAAAATATATTGACTAGAACTCAATCACTAAATGGATGACAGTTCATCATAAGAAATCTTTCAAGAACCAAACAAAAAATGGTAACAAAACAGTAATACTGTATTGGGTGGAAAACAGTATACACCATGTACTGTATTTAATCAAATATAGGCCACAATGAAACCTCCATTAAAGCTATGCCTGATCTTGCTTTGGAGCCTTAGTTTTCTTTCATTGGTTCAGAGTAGAAAGCCCGGGTAAGCACAGTATACCTTCTACTCTGAGCCAACAGAGGACTAAAGCCACAACGCAAGATTAGGCATGACTTTCATTGTGGTTTCATTGCGGCCTATATTAGGCTGGCCCAAAAAAAAATCGAAAACTCCATCGGTGGTTTTTCTGAAAGACAAAACGATGCTGAATACGGTGCTTTTTGTCCGGGCGCTCTGCGATGTCGGGAACCCACCGCGCATCGGCGTTAAAGATTTGGGCCCGCGCGGGGTCCGAGCGGGGCGGCGGCGCGCGGACGGCTGTAGCGGCGGCGGCGCGCGGCGCAGGTGAGTCATATTCACATCAAATGTAACCTAGGGGGCCCTCTTTCGAACATGACCTGCCCGGTGGCCGTGCGCCGTGTGGTTCGACCTGGCCAGCGAGTTAAAGCCCCCGGGAGGAGTTAGGCCCTACGGAGACCAGCGTTCATATTTTCGAGGTGTGTGCAGCGCAGAACTCTTCCTTAGCGTCCTATACATCGGCTCGAACTTCCAAAGTTATTTAGCCCCACCGGCAACCCACTAAAAAACGGGATGTTTTGCCTGCGCGCTAGCGGGCGGCGCTCGGCGACTGTTTGAATCGCGCGCGCCGCCTGGCCCGGCCGACTGGTGGGGGGAGCCCTCCCCGCCGCTCACGGTCGCCGACCGTAGCTGCGTCCAGATACGTGGGTGTCTTGGGTGTCTTGATAGGGCCAGACACCCAAGGCACCCAAGACACCCACGTATCTGGACGCAGCTACGGTCGGCGACCGTGAGCGGCGGGGAGGGCTCCCCCCACCAGTCGGCCGGGCCAGGCGGCGCGCGCGATTCAAACAGTCGCCGAGCGCCGACCGCTAGCGCGCAGGCAAAACATCCCGTTTTTTAGTGGGTTGCCGGTGGGGCTAAATAACTTTGGCAGTTCGAGCCGATGTATAGGACGAAAAGGAAGAGTTCTGCGCTGCACACACCTCGAAAATATGAACGTTGGTCTCCGTAGGGCCTAACTCCCCCCGGGGGCTTTAACTCGCTCGCCAGGTCGAACCACACGGCGCACGGCCACCGGGCAGGTGGTGTTCGAAAGAAGGCCCCCTAGGTTACATTTGATGTGAATATGACTCACCTGCGCCGCGCGCCGCCGCCGCTACAGCCGTCCGCGCGCCGCCGCCCCGCTCGGACCCCGCGCGGGCCCAAATCTTTAACGCCGATGCGCGGTGGGTTCCCGACATCGCAGAGCGCCCGGACAAAAAGCACCGTATTCAGCCTCGTTCTGTCTTTTAGAAAAACCACCGATGAGCAATATCCGAGTCCTGACCCTGGTTTTTGGGCCAGCCTAGCCTATATTCGAGTAAATGCGGTAGTCATTAATGAGGCACAGGCGAAGGTGCACAAGTGTTGATGGAGCTTAACTTTTCGGCTAATTTCATAAAAGCATTTGCCATGGTTTCCTGCGCTGATAAACGACGACTTTCAAAGTCCAATTTGCGAAGTGCACGCGAACATCTTGGCTTCTTCGCTATAGATGATGGCTCTTCCATCTCCATGGATCTCTTATTATGCACTTTGTATTCGACACCAGCAGCCAATGTGAATTCTGGATTGGAAGTGACACTGTCGTTAAAATGCAGAGACATTGTGTCATAATACGGCCATTGCTTGAGATGACTACTCTCGCGAGTTTGCTTTAAGGTATCTTCAATTTTGTTGTAGAAATTTTAGATCCTATCCCACTTGGACAGTACAGAGGCGTGATTAAATTTTTGAGAGCGGGCTAGGAATGCAATCCGAAGAGCAAGAACAATTTCTGCCCATACTCTGTCATGCCTGACAGTTGGACAGTCCATAACTGGTTTCCTCTCTATGTACTCATCTATAAGCCTCAATGTTTCTTCAAACGTCCAGCCTTCATCTGAAACAAAAGAATTCTCAATGAAATAGAGAAAATGTGACACCTACTTATTCTGCGATGAAGAGTACGCTATGCAAACAACCCTATAACTGTAATAAGGAAGAGGCCCAGCGCGGGCTCCATTCTCCACGCGTCAATCCAATGCGAACTCGGCCTGCAGCCCGGTGCCCGTCTGGGTATGGTAGTGCCGTTTACGGCCAGACCTCGCGTCTCCAGCAACAAGCAACAGGAGGGCTGATAGCGCCATGAGACGAGGGACTATGGATAAGCAACAGATCTAGCCGTTACCAGTGTCTTGGCAAGTGTGCAGCTGGATTTCTCTTACTTCCACAAATATTTTTTCATCGACCAAACGTTCGTTGGAAAGAGGAAGGTCCATAGTGTCCCCAAAATTCAAAAAAACTCCAACTTTTGCACACAACTGGGAGCCAGAGCGCGCAAACGCTCCCACCGATCTCAGTCGGCAGTGCGCGGACCCTCGTAAGTAGGCGGAGCGTAGCTGCAGGAAATCCGAATTCGCTGAAACAGCGACAAAATAACAATATTCGGGTGCGAAACTGTCTCAAATGCATAGCTTATGCGAAGTTTATCATTCTCAGGCAGTTTCATGCGATTACGTGCGGCCAGAAGCGATTTCCGACTTTCAACAGCTACGCTCCGCCTACTTACGAGGGTCCGCGCACTCCCGACGGGAGTGGCTCGCAAGCGCTACAGATCACAAGCGCTACGGGTCACAAACGCTACAGCTCGCTAGCGCTCCGGGTCAGAAGCGCTATAGATCACAAGCGCTACAGCTCGCTAGCGCTACGGTTCACTAGCGCTACGGGTCACAAGCGCTACAGCTCACAAGCGCTACAGCTCGCTAGCGCTACGGCTCGCAAGCGCTACGGGTCACAAGCGCTACAGCGAGAATCCGACCGTTGGGTGGAGCCGACTATTGACGGAGTTTTGGGCGAGAACGATCTATTGATTTCAGTGCGTATGAGAAAATAAATTGCTCCGTTGGAGTCTCCTCTCTGTCCAAGGCCGAGGCGGGTACCTTTCCTGTACCCTTTGTTGTTATATTAGCTCTTACAGTCAATAGCCGCCTCTATTTTTTGTCCTAACTCAAAGAACAAATCATCATTATGATTTCTATAGGTTTCAGTATCAATCGGAGTACTTCGTGGTAAGTTGTCAAGTTTCGCTCAATTCGTCGTTGCCAGTGATCTCATAATCATTTTGCAGCTGTGAAAATAAACATTGCGAGGGTTTATTAGAAACAACCAACTGAATTTCACGCAGTTTCACCGCAGACGCGCCGGCCTCGGCCTCGGAGACCTCGGAGGTAGAGAGAGAGAGATGGAAGAGACTCGAACGGAGCAATTTATTTCTCATACGCACTGAGATCAATAGATCGTTCTCGCCCGAGACCCTGTCAATAGTCGGCTCCACCTAACGGTCGGATTCTCGCTGTAGCGCTTGTGACCCGTAGCGCTTGTGACCCGTAGCGCTAGCTGTTGTGCCCCCAGCGGCAGCATTTGAAAGGCGCCCCGCTTCGCGCCACCGGACAAGGCACCGCGCATAGGTCGAGACTATAATCGCTGACTAAGGGATTCACCCCGCCTATGCGTCCAGCCGCAGGTCTAGGCCGGAAGGGCCGAGGCGCGGGACCGAGTAGCCAGTCGCCCAGAGAGCGCGGGTAGGTGTGGAGTAACATTGTAGAGCGGAATACAGTCCCCAATATAGTAGTGAATAATTTACCCAATCAGTACTCTTTACTTGATACCGAACCCGTAACATCACAATCACAACATTGGTGCATCGGCCGGAGTCAAGTTTGGAGTTCTGATCGGGTTTTTTCCCCGGTTTCTCTTCGGTTTGAGCAACACGTGTTCGATCCCCGCAAGTGTTGGTTTTGAAATCAGTGAAATTTTGGACAATCGGCGGCTTGATTCCAAAAATATAGTGAACTAAAAATCGATATAATCGTGTGAAGGACTGTGAAAATTTAACTGGTGAAAAATAGTGAAGGATTAACGAGAGAACTTTGGATTACCGAGAGCAGGAGAAACGTGGGACCTCGTGGAAAGGTAGGTACATCAGCTCCACCAGTGCCTACGCTTTGCTTTGCCCCATGACCCGTCAAAAATAATGTACAGTGACCCGTTAGAAACAATAATAGATTTTTTTCCAAAACCATCAGATGGACCGGCAATTGTAATAGGGAACGCAAAAAATTGGGAAAGGGCAGACGCGAAGTCCATTTCCGAACAATTGATTAATGCAGCAGATTCACTTCCTTTAGCTATAATTCCTGAAATAACAACTGGGCTTAAAATACCGGAGTATCCAAAAATATTAAGAACAGAAGTACGGAAATCGTGTGATCTCCCTAACATTTTAATATTGGCAAGGGAAGGCGAAATTCAGAATTATAAATATAGCGATTGCTTGTTATCAATTAATAAATTTATTTCATTCTTATTAAAACTAAAAAAAGAAACAGGTGAAACTAAAATTCTAGAAAATATAGAAACCCTTTTACTGTGCACAGCTTTAGCAGTTAGATACAGGGAAGAAAACAAACACAAAATGAGTGCTTTCAAAAACTTACCTCTGTCCCTTCAACCCACAGTACCCCCATTCGATGAGTATGCTGTTAAAACCTGGTTCCAGAAATTTAAGGAAACTTATGAAAGGTATGGTGTTGACGAAAAAGACCTACATTCCTTGTTGGAAAATTTTCTCCCTCCGTTTACCAGGGGTATGCATGACGATCTGAAAAGTAAAGCATGGAAAGATTATGTAGAAATAATGGCGGACGCCTTCCAGTCAGACAACTCCATGACTGCAGTTTTAGACAGGCTGGGTAAAATGGCACAGAAATCAGGTGAAACTTATAAGGCTTTTGCACACAGAGTGTATAATGAATCAAGGCGAGCTAACCCTCCCTTACCAGAGGAAGAGGTCACAAGAATTATGTTAAAAATTCTACCACCTTCTGTAGCCACTTTAATGATTGGTAAAAATTGTAAGACAGTGGCTGATTTTATAAATCAATTAGAACGAAGTATTATAGAAAGAAATATAGTCAGTAATGCATCAGAAAACGCTGCATCAGCAAATGCAGTAAGTCTTAATGAAATAACTGACATGTTTGGGAAATTGCTTAAAAAGCAGGAAAATACAGAAAACAAAATTTTGGCACTGTTAAATGGAAAAGAGGGAACTGATAAGGAGGATGAGGAAAAGGAAGAGGATATAGAGACAAAAATCAGTAAAGGGATTTATCTTGCTCTTGGAAATTACAACAAAAGAGGAGGATTTCATAATGGAGGGGGTCGGGGAGGCTACGTAAGAGGAAACGCCTCTTACCGGGGAAGATTTTTCTACCCTCAAGCGAACAACTCTAACAGGCAACCTCAATACAATCAAAATTTCAACAATGGGCAGCAAAATAGACAAACTTTTGGAGTTAGGGGGGAAAAATAATTATTACGATAGGAAAAATTCTGTCTACGGCCCACGTGGAGGAGGCTACCAAAATTCTAAAAGTTTCAATAGAAATGGTAGTCAAGGTGACAGACCATCAAAGCGCTGCTTTCGCTGTGGGGGGTATGACCACTTCATTGCAGCATGTAATCTGAATGAAAATTTTCAGAAGTAAGTCAACAGCAAAATAAAGAAACAACTCTGGAAAACAATAATTTTAAGGAAATTAATGTTAATAGAAATAATTTTGAATTAGTAGAGATGCCTAAAGATGGCTCATGTTTCTACCATGCTCTGTCCTTCGGGCTGTATGGTACAACTAAATGGGCAGACTTACTTAGGCAAAATATTGCTGATCACATTAAGTTCAATTGGGATAATTATAAGAATTTCATTTTTGATAGTGATAAGTCTAGATATTATAAGTTGCATGCTAGAAGTGAGGAAATGGCAACGGGTGTTCAGATGCAAGCAGCAGCTGATGCCCTTCAAATAGCCATAAGAATAAAGAAAGGTACTGAAATGATTGATTTAAAAAATAGTTCTGGTAGAACTAATAAGGTAGTATGGATGCTGTTCAGAGGTCCGATAGACTCGGGACATTTTGACGCACTAATACCAAAAGAGACTTTAGGTGCATTATTAAAAGAAAATACTGGTAATTCAGTTGGGGGGCGGAACGCGGACCATCGTCTCCCTGCTGTGGCAGAGCAGGGAGCCGTGGGAACGCAAGAGCAGGCGGCCGTGCGCGAGAAGGCGGCCGGGCGAGAGGGCGTTAGCCGCTCGCCGGCCGGCAGTGAGAGACACATGACACCGAATACTACCGCAGCAGGCGCGGTCGGCGCGGCCAACTCGCGAGCAATCAGGGACCGACCAAAAATGACGCGCGAGGGACCGTCATTCGGCGAGCGCGTAAAAACCGGCAGAGTCCGCTTTGAAGAACAAATGAAGAAAACAGCTAACCCTCAGGTAAGTAAGATGAATTTTCAACTAACCGATATAATGCAGCAGGTAGACTGTGCCGCTCATCAACCCCATGGACCAGAACTGCTCTTCGATTTTGAAATGTTTAAGAAAGAAGATCACTTTCCAGTGAAAGTAAAGGTAAATGGGGTAAAACTAATAGGTTTCATAGACACAAATGCACCTATTTCTGTTCTGTCAGATGAGAACTCAGTATTCATCCAAAAATGTGAGATAGAAAAGGGTAGAATACTTATGAAAGGGGAAACCCTACCAATATCTGGAATTTTTAACCCAGAAATAGAATTGTCCAATAAAGTGAAAACTACTTTGCCTGTATTCACTACTGCTCGAGAACTAGGAGTAGACTTAATTTTAGGTCAAAATTTTCTGAAAATATTTCAAGGAGAATATGCTCCTTCTGATAATGCATATTTTTTTAAACAAAATGGGTCTATTTTAATTAAACACCCTGTGCAAAATTTAAAGCGAAGAGAATGGGAATTTCTAATTTTAAATATATCTCAAGAAAGAATTGGCAAACTGTTCAAAATAAATATTCAAATAGATGGGTTAGACTTAATAGCAGCAATCGATTCAGGGGCAGTTAAAACAATCATGAATACTGATTTCTGTACTGACAAACACGCCTTAGAACCAGCAAAAATCAAACTGCGTACAGCAAACAACACTGAACTCAAAGTAGATGGAATCTATAGGCCAGTATTAAAAATTGAAAATGCAATCATGAATCACCCAATTATTTGTGCAAATTTACCAACAACAATTGACATATTGATTGGTAATGACTTCCTAGAAAAATACAACGCTAATATTTCTTATGAAAAAAATACAGCTTCATTTAAAATAAATGGAACAACAGTCACAACTAAAAGAATGCATGAGAATTGTGAAAAAGGGAATAAAGCTAGAAATTTTGAAAATGACAACTATGAAAGAGTTGATAGAGAACAGAGAGACTTACCCCTGTACAGCGTGGAAGATGTTATAATTCCCCCGGAGTCTTATGGTATGGTTAAGTCAGAAATTGAACCTAACATCCTACCTGCAATACTAACTCCAGAGTTAATAATGGAAAATCCTCAAGTAACTAGTATCGAGTGTTTTCTGTTGGATGAACTGCTAATTCCAATATTCAATTGCACTTCTGAACCATTTTTCATAAGTACAGGTACCAGACTTGGATTTGTGGAACCTGACAATCAAAACATTGCTTCGAATAAAATCGTAGAAACAAATTTGGCTGAAATTTCTTATGCCACCAACAACAATTTCATAAAAATTGACGAAATTCATTTTGAAAATTTAGAATGCAACTTAATTGATAAAGGACAAGTAACTTCATTACCATCGCTTGATAATGCAGACCTAACAGAACAGCAAAAGAGTGAAGTTAGGACTCTCTGTGAGAATTATTCTGATGTGTTCAGTGAGGCGATGAAGCCCAATGCAACTATTCCGGATGTAGTGGGTCACCTAGAAAAGAAAAATGATGCATCAATATTCCGTCGTCAATGGCCATTAAGTGCAAAACAAAAATTAATAGCAAAGGAAGAAATAGGAAAATTCTTAAAATTAGGAATAGTAGAGGAGGGCCCAACGCTTGTAAATTTACCATTCTTTGTTATTGAGAAAAGGGATTCAACAAAGGAAAACCCAAAAGGTAGACTTTTGTATGATTCACGGTTATTAAACAAAGCACTAGTAAAACCAGTGTACAAATCCTATACTATACAAGATGTTTTGTCGTACTGTTCAGACAAGGCCCTACTTTGTACTATGGATGTTGTAAATTATTTCTTTACTATTAAGATGTCAGAGGAATCTAGGTTGCTGCTGGGATTTACATTTGAAAATAAATCTCTCAGATGGGCCCGTTTGCCTCAAGGATGTTCTCACTCCCCAAAGATTGCCCAAATAGCAATGTCAATTGTGCTTCGTAACCTTCCAGCAATCTATTTCATGGATGACATTTTGATAGGAGGTACCAGCTATAAATCATTGTTAGCACTGTTTGAACAAACTTTAATCAGAATGCGGCGGAATAATCTCTGCCTTAACCCTAAGAAAGCTATTCTCTTCCAGAAGACTGTACCTGCACTTGGTTTAATTATTACTGCTGGCGAATGTGTCAAACCTGACCCTAAGAGGTTCAAACCACTTTTAGCTCTTAAAAACCCTAAGAATTGTGCACAACTGAAATCAGTTATCTGTTTCTTTTCCTACCATAGAAGGTACTTAAAAGATTTTGGAGCTAGAATGCAAAAGTACCATGATATGACCAATGAGAAAATACCATTTAAATGGACGGAAGACGATGCTTTGGAAATAGAAAATATGTACAATTACCTGTTAAATAATGCAGTGCTTGCACTTTTCGATGAAACTCTACCAACTAAACTTCATGTAGATGCCAGTAATGTAAGTGTTGGGGCAATGTTGACTCAGAAGCGTAGAAATAAATTCTTAACAATTGGTTATTTCTCTGCTCCTATACTGAAATCAAAATTAACTTGGTCAAGTTTCCATAAAGAATGTTTAGGTTTATACCAAAGTGTCAAATACTTTGAAAATGAACTTAGATTGTTAGAAAAGTTTACAGTGGTAAGTGACTGTACAAGTCTCAAATACTTACTTGCCACAGATTCCCCAAGAGCACCATTAGATAAGTTCATTAGTTACCTCTCACAATTTGAATTTGATTTCGAGTTTGTACCAAGTGAGAAAAATAAAATTCCTGATTCTTTGTCCCGTCTGGACCCTCCTTCAGAAAATGACCCTTCAATTCAAATTCCAGACCATCTTGTAACAAAATTAAATGTTTCGCCTGTAGCCACAGCAGAAGATAAATTAATTAATAATAGAAAATCAAAAATAAACAATGATGAATTGCCTATTTTTACCTTACCTGATGCTGTAAATGGAAATGTAGATTTGTTTGTGAACGATTGGGCACCTATAACCTCATTTCGAGGCCCTTTCGAATTTCTTTCCAATTTTTATCCAGTAAAAATCTTCCACAAGGCCAAAGACTGGCCGTCGGTAGAACATGCGTTCCAGGCAGAAAAAGCAGTACATCTTTCAGATCAAGAAATGATTAGGAAAGCATGCACTCCAAAAGTAGCAAAATTTCTGGGGAAATGTGTAGAACTTAGGCCTGATTGGGAAGAAATAAAATTATCAGTAATGCTAGATCTATTGCTAAATAAATTTGCCGAAAATACTCAACTGGAATCGCAGCTATTGCAAACAGGGAATAGGCACATTGTTGAAGAAAATCTTTGGCATGATAACTTCTGGGGAGTTTGTGTTTGTGAATCACACAAAGGAAAGTTTGGCCAAAACATGTTGGGACGCCTCTTGTGTATGATTAGATCTTTTAAACAAAATAATTATGGCATTATGCCTAATTATGACGACAGGCAGAACATGATTCTAGGTGTAACGACACGGTCAAAAGCTAAAAACTTAGACGATGACTTAAATATACAATCGTCTTCTGAAACTAAAGACGATACTAGAAGTGCTGCTTCAAAAGGCAGCAGCGTACTCAAACAAGGCGGTATGGGCCGATCGGCAGACGGCAGAGACATAGCATTCAGGAGATCGCTCCCGGGTGAACAGGTGGCTACTTCGCCTGCAGTAGCAGACGATGAGAAAAACGTCAACGAAAGTCTGAACGACTGGAGAAAAATCTTGCTGGAGAAAAATCCAAACATCCCTATGATTACTAAGTTTTCTGGAGAAAACTATTTTCTTTCTCCTCTTTTCCCAAATAAAATTAAGTTGGATAACTGTGAATATCTGTCGCTGCAAGACGCATTAGAATCAAAAAGATTGTTCACACCACTAGAGCTTTCAAGTAAAAAATCAAATCCCCTCATTACTAATCTAAGGTTAAAATCAAATCCCAACGAAATTGAAAAGGAAGAACAATACCTTGAAAATTGCCTCAAGGAGAAGTTTCAAGACCCAGAACTAAAAGAAAAATTGCTTGTGACCGACAATAAATTATTGATCTTTGAAAACACATTATGCCAAAATGAATTAGGCGTTTGTGTTTGTGACTCATGCACTCATAATAATGTAGACTGTAAAAATAAGCTAGGATTAATGTTGATGTCAATTAGAAATAAGTTGCATAACGAAAAGCTTGAAAATGAACAAAGAGAGAATAAAATACCCAATTTAAAGAAATTTATCAAACTACAAAGAGGAGACAGTGATTGCTTAAAAATCCTACAAACGTTTGATGAAAATGGGTACCCAAAAAGCACAGCGGAAAGAGTAAAGAATATCCCTAAATACAAAATCAAAAATGGTCTATTAGTTACTAATACAAGTCCGCCGAGAACTGTTGTGCCTCAAAAGATTATTCCAACTATATTGGAGAATTTTCATGATATTGTGGGACATAGTGGGAAAAAAGTCCTGTCAATGGCATTACGAAAGTATTATTTCTTTAAAAACTTGGACGATAAGGTGGCAGAATATGTTAGGAGTTGTAGTAAGTGTCAAGAATACAAAACTAAAAATGTTAAGTTAGGAATGTTAGGAAGTAGAGTATCGGGTAATGTTTTCCAGAGTTTAGCTGTTGACTTTTGTTTCATAACTAGTAATAAGGCCAAGTACAAACAGTGCTTGGTAATAGCTGACAATTTTTCAAACTTAGTTCATTTGTACCCATGTGTGAAAGGTACACACTTAGAATTGCGGGATAGTCTGCAAAAATACTTCACTTTGTACGGTTTGCCAAGATATGTCCATATAGATGCTGGCGCTCAGAGCAAAGCAATTGAATTTAAGAATTTCCTAGAAAAATTAGGCATTAAATTAATCATTAGTCCAAGTTCAGCCCATTTTTCTAATGGCAGAGCGGAAAGCCAGATCAAACGACTGGTTTCTGCACTAAGGTTTTTAATTGACAATAAGCAGTCTAGACTTAAAATATGGCATACTTACCTTCCTTTAATACAATTCTACATGAACAATTGCCCACAAACTAAGACGGGTGGTTACAGTGCTAATGAAATTGTTTTTGGTAGGGATTTTGACACACCCATCACAATAAAATCAACATTACCACAAACAAGTTCCCTAAACAAGAGGATAGAGACACTAGAAATGATTCGGAGAGAAGTCAAATTAGCAAGGAACAAGGCACGTAAGATTTACAAACAGCATTACGATAAAGGAAGACGTAATACAGTCTTCAAAAAAGATGATTTGGTTTATGTACATTTCGAACGGAAAGCGTCCAAAGAAAATCCAGCAAAGTTCCAACCACGTTTCAGGTTAGGTAAAATAAGACGAAAATTGTCAAAATTGATGTATGTTGTTTCATTTAAGCGGCCCGGTGGAATTTCTTGGAAAAGAGTTTGTCACATAGCTCACATGGCAAGATCGTACGAACGCCCTTTTCATTTGAAGAAAGAAAGTGAGGAATTTTAATATGTTTCCCAGAAGAAATATAAAGCTCAAGCATAAGAGAGGAATTTCGTGAAATAAATTACTTAATTTTGAATTTTACTGAAACGATTAATGATACTTCAAGAGATAAGACGAAAATGTTAAAATAATTTTGAGTATTTAAACTTTAAATTGAACTTCAATGATGTTGAAACAATAATAAAAAAAACATGTTAATGGAAAATTTTGATTGCTTTCTATGGAATAGTGACAATTACTTTCTAACTGTATTTTAGTTGAGAATTGAAGACTGAACCGGTACCTAATTAAGTTTTAGGGTAACTTTGTTGGGAGTTTTAATGTAATTGCCATTGGACTATAGAAAGCCTTTGACTGCGCAGTCATGAAATATATTTTGGTCATAGTAAATTGGCTTAAAGTGAAGTAGTATTTCAATCTATATGACGTAAAAAGATTAAGTTGCTGAAAATAATTGTGAAAAATGTAGTATCAGTTGACGTAACATGTTTATGATCTTTTGGGTTGAACTGGTTGGTCGCTCTTATACAAATTGTAATTGGTCGTGTAAACCCAAATGAAATAAACAACTACTAGATCAAAATGGTTGGTTGCTCTCTATAAATTGTACTTGACCATGAGAGATCAATAGAGATTTCTATGTTGTATTCCTCTCTTATGTTGCTCTTCGTCTGACCCGAGATTTTTTTCTGATAGATATAATTGATTGAGGGGCTGCACCTTTGTAATGATTTAGTAACTTGAAGGAACTAAAGACACTGAATTCTCAGTGAGGAATAATAAAGGGAATTTCATTGACTGAAGCGACTGCAAGAATTTTACTTAGTAAAAATTTCCCCTAGGCTGCTTTCCGCTTTCGCTACTGCTTTCTATCGCTTTGGAGCTGGTGTGCCTCATAAATTCCTTTTGTTTCCATGAGTGTCTAATGTTTCTTTCTCTTTATCTTTTCAGAAAAGAATTTCCAAAAATGAAACTTATCCATATCACTGGTGACATTTTGGACAGCCCGACTTACATTCCGATAGCGCATTGTGTAAGCCTGGATGGCAGAATGGGAGCCGGCTTGGCGCGAACGCTTCAATTTAAATTCAACTTGCGAAATGATTTTCTTCGAGCAGAAAAATGTGTTGGATCGGTAGTCGCCCTCCGCAGAGGAGACCGATTCATCGTTAACATGATAACAAAAGAGCGATATTTTCACTTACCAACGGCCACTGATTTTGAAACCTCCTTGCAAAATGTCCGCAAATTCTTGATTTTCAATAACATTAGAGAACTAGCAGTGCCAGAGCTTGGAACTGGACTAGACAAACTAAATCTTGGTTTAGTAATCTCTCTCATTCAAAAAGTTTTTCAATATGATCCCGTAGTCATTTACATGCACCATTTAACTTAATCTAATATTCCACATGTCTCCACACCTGACTGTTTTGCTCTCCTGTCGACGAATCTAATACAGAAATCTTTCCGCAGGTGTTCAATTGTACTTAATTTCGACGATCATGAAAATCTGGCATGTACTGTTAATTTTTGCGGCCCTGGTCCACTGGAACCAGGGACTTGATCCAGTGCCTATTTTAGAAAGTAAATCAACAAAAGTGTTGCTTGCTGACGCCTATGCTGTGACAGGCCTTAGAGAAATTGAAATTGTACTAAATCTACCGGGTTTTGACTTTCAAGGAAAAGAGCTAAAGCCAGAAAACTGTTCGGAATTTGCTACGTTCCAGTGGATCCAGGCTTGTACTTACGCAAACGAACTTTACGAAGTGTATAACGGCATTCTTAGCGAATTATCAAATATTGTTGAAATTGATAACGACTTAACTGAAACAAAAAGATCCAAACGCGACACGGAAGAAGTAGATGGGGCATGGCCGGGTCTAGGAAAATTCAAACAATGGTTGTCAGGCGTCGCGCTGTTAAAGGACGTGAATGTGGTTATTGATAGAGCGAATGATATTTCCCGTCAGCTAAATATCCACCGTGAAGCAGCAAAGTCGCAATATTTTTTTATTAATCAAAATTTCGAACAAATTAGAAAATTTGGACAACAACTTAACACTGCTTTGCAAAATCTCACTAGAACGGTAAACGAAATTCATGGTAAACTTTTTGATGACGAAAAACTGTCTAACTATATTGCCAGACGAACGAACATTAACCTACTGACGCAAGCACAAATACAAATACTCCAAACTCACCTATTTACACTCAGATCACTATTCGACAGCTGCCACGAACATCGACTGTCACATATCGCAGTGCCTCTACAGAAATTCAAGCAAATTCTTCAGGAAGAATCAAGAAAGTTGGAAAAAGAAAAACTGCGCTTGATTACCAGTAAAACGACATATTATTACAAGCTAAACACAACAAATTGTGCAATTTCTAACAATACACTTCATATTACTGTTAAATTGCCCATAGTGGAACAGGAAGCCAATGAAAATATCCTGAAAGTTTACCCAGTGAAATTCATCTACGACACAAAAACATGCCAATTATTCAAGAAAGAACTTACAGTGGCCTCTGATGGAACGAAATTCAGCATCGTGGATGAGAAAACAGCCTTCGGACACCCAGAAACGTTCCTCTTAGAAAGACACAACGGGGATCAAAACTTGGGGCCTTGCCTCGAAAGCCTGCTGCGAAGAGACACAACACCTGATCTCGTCAAGCTTTGCCCCCTACATTGCGAATCCCTCACAACAACATTCGTTGAGCTCGTCGAAGGCGGAAGGTTTTCAATCCTCAACCCATCTACAGATTATAATGTAGTGTGTGAAGGGAAGGTAAAACACAAGTTACCAAAGTTATACGCAGGCCGGTACGAGATGGACATACCGTGCTTTTGTAATGTGCAAGAAGAAAATAATGGAGACAATATTTTGATCCGAGAAACACCATGCAACGAGAACAGAAGTAGAACACAAGTCATCTTGAATAAAAAGTGGGCTAACGCAGATTTCACACCGGAAGATCTATTCTACGAGGAGCCGCAAAAACTGCAAGATATCAAAATTGACGAAGCCGAATTGCTTATAGTAACACCAGCACCCCCACCGTCAGGTTCCTTCCTCGAAGACCTCCCGCACAGAACAGTCACAGGCATCAATTTCTCGTGGCTTACTGGATTAACAACGATGCTCACACTACTGGGAATTCACTACATACTGTGGAAGTTTAATCTTTACAAACCGCTATGGAAAGGATTAACCTGCCTCGTAAGTTCTCTGCCAGCTTGCTTCAGTCTCTGTTGCACAAAAACCGTCCAAGAAGAATCGGAAGAAACCGCAGATGATGGGAATGGGAAGCGTGGCAACGCTACACAACAAAGAAGAAGCAGAACAAGAAACATGAGAAGAAAACCAACCAAAGCTAGAAAAACCAAACCAAGCAGACGGACAACGGACACGACAAGAATAAATGACGCTACATACGACAACCCTCTATTTGCCGCTAAAAATTATTTAAACGACATAGCTAAACTAACAGAAAGAAATCATTTAGAACAAACGGAGGATGATGAAACGGGAAACGAAACAACATAGCTATCAATGGCCACGTCATGACCCAAATATGATTAATGTTGTAAGAATTTGTACCTAATTAAAGCCTAATCTAGTACTAGGGGTGAAACTATTTACGGGTGTAATAATCATTTCAAAATGTCAGAACAAAATGGTCCGGTTTGATATCACTTGTCTCAACTAATTATGTACAAGAGGGAAGTTGCCTTATTTTTGTGCCACAGAGGTCTACAATTGCTGTATCGAAATATTGTATTTTTTTTTTTAACATAGCCTTAATTGGAAACAGGGTTACGCACTTTTATGATTATGTAATTTCAAGAGTTAATCAGGTTATAGAATGAAAAGAGGTGTAGGACCAAGCATGGTGGAGCGCCAATAGGGTCCAAACACTCGCATGGCCACCGCCGAGGACGCCAACAAGACCGTCGGCTGACCAACCCAAACGATGTACGCCAGGGGGCGTGTATCTCCTGTTCCGCCGTCAGCTGGTGACCCGTGCTTGCGTTAGGGGAAGAAACAAACTGATTCGTTGAAAACAGAAAAACAGAAAGAAGAGAACAAAAAAAAACAGAACCATACTTCAATCGAAAAGACACGAAGACTAAATAAGTTCAAGAAAAGCCAGACCTCACTAGAAGATACCGAAATATGGCAAAATGAAGAAATTACTAACACAAAATGAAAATTTTATTAAGCACGGGTCCGAGCGGACAAGAGACACCGAGTCCGCTCAACCAGCCCTGCGAGGGAAGACCAGCCGTCACACCCTTAGTCGACTAGCGAGGATGGGTGTTGACAGGTAGCCGAGCTCAGAAGGTGTTAGGCGCGCTGAATCGGCTATACCACCTGGAAGGCGTGTGGCGCACCAGTGTCGGTACTGGCCCGTCACACCATTCTCACCAGGGATGAAGAATCAACCCCTGGGCAGCGTCGCAGTATGTGGCCGTGCGAAAAGAGGAAAAATGGCCCCACAGAAACTCCCACCGTGCGAGAAGATAGAATAAGAACATTTTAAAAGTTATTCATGTAATTGAATTTGTATACGACAACTTATTAAAGAATAGGAAAAGTAGGAAAGGAATGGAAGTACAGTGAAAGGAAGTATATAAGGAAAATGTAACAATTATAATAAGGTGAACTAGATTAAGCAATACTCCACACCACCCATAAAATATTGTAAAATTTCTTTCACTAAGTCCAAAAGAACTAAGATACCCCATAATTGTATGATTTGTAAACCCCAGATACTTAATAATTTCACTTATTTGGACTCAGGATAGAATTGTCGAGGGCAACAATTTTTTCATGAGCGGCGGATGTTGTGCCCCCAGCGGCAGCATTTGAAAGGCGCCCCGCTTCGCGCCACCGGACAAGGCACCGCGCATAGGTCGAGACTATAATCGCTGACTAAGGGATTCACCCCGCCTATGCGTCCAGCCGCAGGTCTAGGCCGGAAGGGCCGAGGCGCGGGACCGAGTAGCCAGTCGCCCAGAGAGCGCGGGTAGGTGTGGAGTAACATTGTAGAGCGGAATACAGTCCCCAATATAGTAGTGAATAATTTACCCAATCAGTACTCTTTACTTGATACCGAACCCGTAACATCACAATCACAACATAGCGAACCGTAGCGCTAGCGAGCTGTAGCGCTTGTGATCTGTAGCGCTTGTGACCCGTAGCGCTAGCGAGCTGTAGCGCTTGTGACCCGTAGCGCTAGCGAACCGTAGCGCTAGCGAGCTGTAGCGCTTGTGATCTGTAGCGCTTGTGACCTACGTCCCTGCTGACTGAGATCGCTGGGAGCGTTTGCGCGCTCTGGCTCCCAATTGTGTGCAAAAGTGGGAGTTTTTTTGAATTTTGGGGACACTATGGACCTTCCTCTTTCCAGCGAACGTTTGGTCGATGAAAAAATATTTGTGGAAGTAAGAAAAATCCAGCTGCACATTTGCCAAGACACTGGTCCCGGCTAGATCTGTTGCTAATCCATAGTCCCTCGTCTCATGATAGCGCCGAGCACGGTCTGGCTCGGCATGGAGCGGGTGCCGGTGTGGGCTTGCGGGGACGCGCCGTGCGTTCAGGTGAGCGTTGCCGAACCGATACATTTAATTTTTTTTTTTTAATGTCTCCAAATAAATGCTGGTACCCTGACAAATGCTGTGTAGTGTTTGAAAGCAACCCAGCCGGAAACGAAGTGTCGAATCTCCGTCGAATCGATGTCGATTTAACGTGTCGAGCGATTCTGCCGTTTCGATGTCGAAACGTACCTTGGCTCGATGGAGAATCGACATGTCAAAATCGACATCGATTCGATGAAATAATTTTGATTCGAGTCACCGTCCGTTAAATCCACAAATCCACCTTCCGTGACCGAGACGCCTGAGGGGTAGGCAGCCCATTCTACGCGAAGATGTGGGCTGGACGTCGTGCCCATGAATAAATAGGGTGTGTATGCCGGGTTAGGCTCCTAGCTCGTGTATTTTCAGCATGGCAAAGTGAGAAACCAGGATAGTCTAACAAACAATTTGCCAAGGTAAAATGCACTTAACAAGGCAGAGTAGAAAGTTAGAAACGAAAACACAAAATTAAGATAATAAAGAAAAAAAATTTCAATCAACAGAGATCAAAGCTGTATTCAATTTCAGATTAAGGACCATATAAGACAAGAATACAGAATCACAAATTTAAAGCTAAACAGTCTTACATTAAATAAATTTTCTACTTGTCCACATATTAAAGCTAAATAATAACTTCAGAAGAACATAAAGGGAGTAACAGGAATTCTGTTACAAATAAGTAATGTTGACAAGAGCGTTAATAAATTGTCTGAAATATAAAATAGTACACAAAATAAACTTTACATAAAATAGAACATAAGTTTCAATCAACAGAGATTAAACCTAAATTCAATTCCAAATGGAAGGGACCAGAAGACAAGTACGTGAAATCACAAAATTTAAAGCTTACATAAAGAGTCTTACAATGAAAATTTCTAGTCCACATATTAAAGCTAAATACCAGTAATAACTTCGTAAGGAAAACATAAAGGGAGTAACAGGAATCCTGTTACAGAAGTAATGCTGACAAAAGTGTTAATAAATTGTCTGAAATTTGTAGAAGTACACAAAATAAACTCAAAGGGGGCAGTAGCACTTTGAACACCTATTTTTGAGCTATGTTTGGAATTTTCCTAACATTCCCCTGTAGGTCCTGGAAGTTTGGGGTGAAATGCTTTGGAAAGTGGGCAATTTAAGGAGAGTTTTAAAGTCTACTTTCAGGGGTGTAAGGGTCCATGGCAATAAAGCTTGCAATGTACCCAAAATTTAGATATGGTCACTGCGCGCACACTTTTTCACTTACTATTGGGTTTTTGGGGATGCCATTTTAACCACACACTCCGTACAGATAGGGCTTCAAATTGAACTAGGATTATTAATGAATTGCAGCTAGAAGTATTAAAAAACTTAAAATGAAAAGTTATAAGTAAAAAGTGAAATTTTATGGTACATATGAATTTTTTGACAGTGTATTAGACCTCAGATCTTAATAATCCTAGTTGAATTTAAAGACCTTATAGTAGGTAAGGGGTAAGGTCCACAAAAAATTTGAAGCCAATCAGTCTAACCGTTCTCCTGAAATCATGCGCGCAAGGGTCAAAAACAATGTTTTGGGAAAAACAGCTTTAAAGTAAAAAGTATGTTTATTTCATACAATTAACATTAATGGCCACCTGGCACATAAGAATTATCTTGGCATGCTTCTTGTAGAACCCTCCTCTTCTGCAGGCGAGCCACCCGTGCTTCCTTTGTAGCTTCCTTGGCCCGTAGTTGTGCCTGGACCACTCTGCCAGAATCTTCAGAAATAGCCCAGTTAATGCAGTTAATGCCAGGCTCCACACCCATCTCTCTCATCACTTTGATCTTTGATCGGCAGCCATCATTGAATTGTAGAATGCCTTCAGCAGCAGCAATGTCTACTGTTTTCTTTCCAAAGAACCGGACTTCGGGACAGCCAAGCCACATCAAATTGTTTACGGATTCATTGGGGTTTTGGGTGTAACCACCAATGCACCTTTCTAGCAAATCCGGAGATGTCAGATCTTCGAACACTTTCCTGCATGCCTCCATGCAGGCAAGGGGAACTCCTGGCTTGTGCGTGAATTGTTTGCCTTTCCTGGCAGCGACGGCCTTCTGATATTTACACCATGAAGTTGCGCCTTTGGGACAGAACTGATGGGTGGGCTTGGCATCGGTTGCTGACATGTGGTAGTAAATAGCCCAAACTTTAGTCTTCATTTCTGTCACGGTTTTGGAGGATCTTATTGCCTTGCCATAATATTGAGCTATTTGGTCTATAATTTTATCTGTAAGCCATCCTTTTCCAGCCAAAGGTTTACCATCACTCAACTTTTTACCTGACAATTCTTTCTTGAGGTTTCGAAGACGGGTTCCCATTCTCTTCTGGACATGTGCAGTACATTCTCTCTTCTTTACCACTAATTTTTTGTCTCTGTATGGGTCACTCTCCACCAATGCTTTGTATGTTTTCGAGTCCCCATCACCAATATAATTTTCATTAGTGTTCTTAAAAAACCGTTTTTTTTCGTTGACGGAAAAAAACCATCGAAACAAACCGGTTTTTTTCCGTTCGAAACGGAAAAAAACGGAAAAATTAAAAAAAATTCCCAGAAATGTAAGGAGTGAATGTTAGAAGTTCATCATGACAAAAAGGAAAAAGTGACCATTTGGATGGGTCATGGGTAGAAAAGACACTTAATACCATCACTTTTTATCAATTTAATTTTGTTCAAAATTAAATAAGGACGACACAAGAACATTGAACATTCATAAAATTTAAGCTTTGCTATCTTTCAATTAAATAAATGGTGGATTTAGAGTGAGTGAGGCCGCTGCCCGATTGTCACTTGTTATGAGGCTGCCGGGTCCGCGGGTTCGCGACTCACCCCCCTCAAGCGGGGTGAACTACCCGAGTTGACCCGAGGACGAGGACACAGTGAAGTGACCGCGGAGGACCGTGGGGTCCTTCGCGAGTGTGTCGTCGCTCGTATGGGGGTGAGTCGCGAGCGTCCCCGCGAGTCACCCCCGCCGCGGGGCTCTCGCGGCATCGCGGTACGCGGTATGTCACTTCGCGGGGCGCTCGCGGGGCGCTCGCGGGGCGCTCGCGGGGGAGCAGCTTCGCGGGATCCGCGAAATCATTTAGCGACCGTGGTCTTCGGTTAAAGTCACAGGGACAGTATGAGGAAACATGTTCAAACACTTCAGAGATAAGATCTTGAATTGCAACCGGGATTTTCCATTGTCCCACAACATGAAGCCAATGGTTCAAGATCCTTTTCATTACTCCTTGATATAAAAGATGCATGGGGTCAAGTCTGAATGATGAGACCATTTCACCAAACCTTTCCAGAGGAGAAACACCGGTGTGGTGTCTTGGTTGAGCCCTTTGAGAGAATGAGATATCGGTACGCAGAGGAGCATTCAGGTCAACAAATGTCATCCTGTCGGTGTACTCTCCAAGCACAGTACACTTTTCGCATGAGCAATAACCGTTGTGTGCAATGATACACTTGATGAAGGACCTAGGAACCTTATCTAAAATATAATTGCGAACAGCTAAAGGGTAAACTTCTCATTCAAACTCATATCCATGTTGTGGAAAGTTCACCACCTCATTGACGTACTTCTCTAGGTATTCATTAACACTTTTAGGATCATGTGTGCCGCAATACACAGCAATTATAAACGGCTCATTGTCAGTGTGAATAAAATGACCCAAAATTGGCCAAAATTTTAACTGGCTACTTTTGGAAAGAGGAAGACCATCCATATTAACATCTATGATGATTTTTCGATATTTCAAAAGGTATTCTCTCAGATCCAAACTATCTAAGTTTGCTTTAATGCTCTTATACCACATTTGCCCTCCAGATGGTAAATCAGTGATAGCAATGTCATTTTCATAATCACACTGCAGAAGTGTCTTGTAGCTGAGAGGTATGTTTGGCAAAGCTGCCTTGAGACTGTGGAGGAGATCGTCAAGTTTGGTCATAGACAGAACCCCAGGTCGAAGAGCCCATTCTCTAATACTATTAATAATATACTGTTCCCTGGCGTTATCATCTTCAAATTGTACGTCTTGAGGGTGAACTACTTCACCTTCATCATTGCTATCATCACTTGTATTATAAAATTCATTGTCACTATCAGTCCCGTTATCTTCACCTGATGTCTCATGACCATTAAATTCATCGTTGCCATCATCACTACCCTGATCCTCACCATTGCCAACGTTCCCAGGGTCAAAATTTAATTCGTCACCATTTTCATGCCTTTCGTCACCACCATCCCTGCCATGCTCAATTTCATCATTGCTTTCCACATCACTATCAACATCTCCTTCATTTCCATCTGATTCTGATGAGGGATCAACGCCTGCTGCTCTCCCGACTTTAAGTCTGAGCACATCAAAGCGAGCTTGTCTAGCAGCCTGAACAACAGCTCTGTTATGTATCTGCCGTCTCAATAACTTCTCCATCCCGCTATACTCCCAGATAACTCACAGGTTCCATAATAACTCGGATTCTCGGATTTCAGAAGCTCGGAAGTTCGGAAGAGTCGTTATGAGTTTGAGGTTTGGCGCACCGCAAAACACCACCTAACCTGAAAAAGAACATATAGAATAAAGCACATAATTGAATCAAGTGCTCGAGCACACTTTTAAGTCGGATAATGGCACTTAAATGGATACGACAGAACAACAAAACGCCCACGGCAATAATGGCGGCATAAAAAGAAGAGCGATTAGGAGACGGTTAGGAAATGAATCGGAAAGCGTATTTGCTTGGTCTCTCCCGCCGTAACTTAGGTCTAAGATAGATCAGACAATTTACTAACATAAATATTTCACATTAAACACGGTGTTTTTAAAAAAGATTATCCCAAAATACCATGGATTTACTCACCGAACCACGGCGAACTGCAGAACAAAGCGTAGCGTCGACCGGTAGCGGCAGCCTCAGATCTCCAACAACCGGAAGTGGAAAATATGGAGAATGTCGAAAACCCGAAAACACTACGGAAGTCAAACGTCCACCTTCTGCACCAATTTCAGTTTATTGCAGCACTGAGGCTCAGAAGCAACATCATGGAAAATAATTTAATTATTTAATAATTATAAAATAATGACTGAACTCACGAACTTATGTGGAACGGCAAACAAAGCAAGATAATGGAAATCAATTATAGGCACAAGAAGCAGACAGAAAAAAACAATATGTCTGCCGCCATCTACTGTCAATAACAACATCGTACGAACACTTAAAAGGTTCTTTATTTCTTTCATGTCGGGAAATATAAAGTATTAAACGTTGGGCTTATTTTGTAAATTCCGTTGAAAGCGTCGATAGTGTTAGCAGCGATATTCTTGTCAGTGAGCTAAGATTAAAAGCAACCTTAGTTTAGGTTATTATACAGTATATCAGATCAATAATATTAAAATCATAAAACAAGTGGTACTGGTCGGTGTACTTTGAAATGTCATTTAATCTGTCTTGTCAGAAAAATATACTGAATTGAAATGTGTGTCCATGCACAGGAAACAGAAAGAAATATTAACGTCTCGGATCGACTTCGTTTCGACGTCGACTTGCCATTCGTTTTCAAATCTTATAACTAGACGTCCAAACGGTTGAATATATTGAAATACCCTAAAAATATACCACCTAGTACGCAGAGAGGGATAATTCGATCGAAAATTTGTCACTCGAAATATTGCGATTTTCGAACTGATTATCGACATCGCCATTATTTCGGCGGCATCGATATCGATTCGACGGAGATTCGACACTTCGTTTCCGGCTGGGAATGAATTCATTTTCATAAGGCAATTTCTAAAATGTTTGTTTCTGAAATGGATTGGTTGGTAATTTTTCAAACCAATAATTGATACCTTATTTCACTCCTGCTGATAGATACTATAAATTCATCTCTATTGTTGCTGTACTGAAATCTTGAGAAGTGTTTGACAATTCATTTCCGAAATTGCACAAAATCCTTCCTATAATTCAAATTTAGTAACTATGCTGATTTACTATGAATTTCTCCTCCACCACATGAGAAGGCAAATAAGAACACAAGTATGAAAGTCAATATAGATTTTATTAACTTAATTTAAACCAAACAGTCTTCCAATAAAATCAGAATCAGTATCATACTTGCAGTCAGAGAGGAGCCAGGCAAAAGGTGAACACAAAATACTTCAATACACCTAGAACCATTAAAATAATTTCATACAGAATCAAAGAAGCTGTAAACTAAACATAGCTTAATATGAGGTATATTCACTACCTTTAAAGGTGGCCTTACACTCAGCGTTTTCGTCATGTCCGCCTTTGTCCGTTTTGCATTTTTGGACAAATTTGTTCTCACTAAACACTGTAAAAAATGTTGGGATTTTTCCTATACGTCGTATGGTACCCGAAAATTCCTACAAATGTGTAGGAGTTGTACCATACGTAATGGAGTGTATAGGAAAATACCGAACTCTATAGTAGATCCGCCATAAGTGTCTCGGAAATTTACTATACATGTGTGGGACGCACGCATTCCTATCCACGTATAGGAAAATTGCTTGACGGCATAGAAAGTTTACTTTACACTGCCATCTATTTAAAATTAGAAATTAATGGAAGTAGAAATTAATCGCGCTGGTTGAACGAGTTCCTGTGAGGTCTGCTCGAATATATCCGAGTCAACTAAGTACGTGCAAGCATTGATAATGAAGCAGTTTCATGTTGCAAACTTATGCTCAGAATTTTGAGTCTAGACAAAGAAGGTACAATAGTTAGTCAGGACAAGTACGCTAAAAAGAAAAATCCAGCATCAAAAGACCTCGATGGAAATCACGATAGGAGTTGCACAAATGACAGTCTGCTACTTGTTCACGCCTCCGGGTCGCGCACCCGTCCTGCGGGGCCAACCCCAGTCCCGGGATGGCCCGGGGCTGGCCCGGTGGGGCGTGGCGCGCAGTTCTGGGATTACCTACCTGGACGCGCTGGGACATGTCTCCCATCGTGTCCCAGTGGTCCAGTGGTCAGCGTGACAAGGTCGCAACCTAGAAGTCCGAGGTTCAACTCTCCATCCGGTAAGATATTTCTTCGTTAAGTAAGTGCTTAGTTGCATGTAAATAACGGTTAGAAGTAAAGGACGAGAGAGGCGAGAGCGAGCTTGCCCTAGGTCCATCTAAGAAAGCAAGGCCGTTCTATTTTCTACTTGCATTTGGCGTATAGGAAAATTCCCATACATGCATTGGAGGATTCCTGATCACGCATGGTAGAACTACGACACGCGTGTATGGGAAAATTCCCATACATGCATGGGAGGATTCCAAGTCACGCATGGTAGGACTACTACATACGTGTATGGGAAAATTCCTATACATGTTTATGTTAACAACTTCATAGACATTTATAGGAATTTTACTATAGAAATTTTTTACAGTGAAGTTTCGAAGGTTGTGTTGAAATATACAACAGTACATGTTTTTTACTCTTTCAGACAAAATATCAACGAAAATCGGCAAACAGACACGGGCGGTTACATCGAAAATGTTGAGTGTTAGGCGACCTTTAATCTGCCAGAGATCACAGACATAGAACACAAAACAGACCAAAAGTTGGGCAAAATTTAATACTTTTCAAACACACATTAAATGTGGCACACTCTTCTCACTTTACACTTAAAAAGCACCCACAGAGTACACCATTGAGAAAATTAAGCCAAACACTCATGGGGAACTCCTCAGAAGATCCCAAATTATAAAATCTACAGAAAGCGATATTAGACAGAGAACGCGCAAAGCTAAAAGTGCAACTCAAATACCGATGCGCTTCTCACAATGGCTTTTTAAAAGATACAATGGCTTCCCAAGTCCTTTTAATACCGACATGATTGATAACAGATCAAAATTTAGTACATCAAATGGTTAATATGAAAATAGGAAAAAATTTAAAACTCATTACCCACACATTAAATGTGGCACACTCTCATCATTTTACACTTAAAAAGCACCCACAGAGTCCATCATTGAGAAAATTAAGCCAAACACTCATGGGGAACTCCTCAGAAGATCCCAAATTATAAAATCTACAGAAAGCGATATTAGACAGAGAACGCGCAAAGCTAAAAGTGCAACTCAAATACCGATGCGCTTCTCACAATAGCTTTTTAAAAGATACAATGGCTTCTTCCCATGTCGTTTCAATACCGACATGATTGCTAACAGATTAAAATTTAGTACATCAAATGGTTAATATGAAAATAGGAAAAAATTTAAAACTCATTACACACACATTAAATGTGGCACACTCTCATCATTTTACACTTAAAAAGCACCCACAGAGTCCATCATTGAGAAAATTAAGCCGTGAACTCCTCAGAAGATCCCAAATTATAAAATCTACGGAAAGCGATATTAGACAGAGAACGCGCAAAGCTAAAAGTGGAACTCAAATACCGATGCACTTCTCACAATAGCTTTTTAAAGGAAGGATACAATGGCTTCCCATGTCGTTTCAATACCGACATGATTGCTAACAGATTAAAATTTAGTACATCAAATGGTTAATATGAAAATAGCGATAGCCTGGCAAAGTCAGGAAAAATGTAAAACTTTTCAAACACACATTACATGTGACGCACTCTTCTCATCACACTCTCAAAAAGCATTCACAGAGTATGACATTGAGAAAAACAAGCCCAACACTCATGGGGAACTCCTCAGAAGATCCCACATGATAAAATCTAAAGAAAGCGATATTTGACAGACAATACGCAAAGCTAAAAGTGCACCTCCAATACAGATGCCACTTTTACATTCACATTGTAAAACACCATGACTCTACTGATTCAGTATATTGTTAAATTTTTTGTAGGCACACCAGTTACTTGAGACTCTTATGTCATGTGAGACCACCACTGGTGTCTTGAAGGAAATGACATGCTTTCACAGTTTTGCTGCTATCAAATCTTAATTATGGGTGCTGCTTTGTGTGCTGTACTTAAACAACACCCCTTGCTGGTTGCTTTGATACCTTACAAAAATGAAATGGGCACTATTACATTGTATAAAGTCTGATAGTCTAGAGAGAAAGAGAGTACACCATTCCTTTTACCTGCTTATGCACCAGAATGCTGTCAGATGAATGCAGGGTTTCAGGAATCCAAGTTGGTAACACATTCTTGTTACCTGTAACATATTTTACAAGAAATTAATAAAGAGTTGCACAACAGCAAAACAATACCTATGGATTTCAGGTAAGGAATCGAACTCTATGTCACAAGTTGTAAACTCAACAAACTAATGTGCGCAGCACTATTTTTAGATTTAATTAAAGCCTGTAATTGCGTAAATCACGAGTGTCTCTTATCAATACTTTTAAAAGTATGAAATAAGAGGAGTTGCTCATGATCTCGTTAAATCCTATCCTGATAGCAGAAAGCAATTAGTAGGATAAGAGGACCAGAACCAGTCTAATAATACTGTTCCATCGGTTTAGGTACAGTAGGTTACTCAAAGAAATGTCAGCACAGTTTTCAATTGTTCCAACATTTGTCATAGACCGAAATGCCAGATTTGAATGTCTATGGAAAAGCACTCATGGAGACCGTTTCTAAGAAATATTCACCGGTGGGAGTGAACTGGTCACTGATGCTCACTCGTCACTGTTGTTTTGGATAATGAAAACATCCTTGCATGCCCCATCAAAGATCAGTCTTCCTTCATGATGAAAACTGAAAAGATAAAGAGAAAAAAATACTGGAAAATGGTCTTTGCAAATAAAGGAAAGCTGCTGTACATAAGCAGTCTCATCAAAAACTGACCTGGACCGTTCATTGAGGACAGCTGCTCTTAAAACCTCAGACGGCATCCAGCAAGATTACAACTCCACCTAGAGTGACGTACAACAAGGAAAGATAGATACTTTACAAAATGACAAGAGCGAAAGTTCAACATGAAAATTCAACATGCCATTTCCTGCGCACTTTTTACAAAATGGCTGAAAGGTGGCATTGCCATTCATAAAACTTTTACAATTAGGAGCAGCGGGCCAAAATGTTTGCGAGACTGAGAGTTAGGCTTCAACATAAAGGGCACAACAGTGAGAAGCAATACAAGTTATCGACTATCATCTGGGGTCCTACAAAAGCAGCCTAGTTTAAGCTTTATTTAGGTGGCTCAACTACCAGAATACCACCTCCAAAACATTATTTAAAGCACTTATTGAGACCATCCTTGAGAAAAATTCACCAAAAAGGTGGCGGGCTGGCCCACAACAACCTCAGAAAGAGATCATATGAAGGACTTTATACGGCTTGAGGCATGGACAGGTCTCGACATTAAATACCTACTCTAAGATTGGCAAATCCAATTGCTTGTCGCAGGAGACTAAAACATTACTGATGGGCAGAACAAAAGTAATATTTTACACACAACATCAACAAAAAATGATACACAGAAAACAATTTGGACAGACAGAAACTAACTTTAGACATTTACAAAAAAAAAATATTGAAAATGGTCCCCTTAGGTATCATTAGATAATAATCAAAGAGGCATCAAGTACACAGAACTTAAGACCAAGCAGCACATTAAAACCCAGAGCAAACAGAAATCAAATCACTTAACAACTTACATAAGTTATTAAAAAAAAATGTCAGCACAGTTTTGAATTGTTCCAACATTAGTCATAGACCAAAATGCCAGATTCGAATGTCTATGGAAAAACACTCATGGAGTCCATTCCAGAGAAATATTCATCGATGGGACTGAACTAGTCACTGATGCTCACTCGTCACTGTTGTTTTGGATAGCAAAAACATTCTTGCATGCCCCATCAAAGATCAGTCTTTCTTCATGATGAAAACTGAAAAGATGAAGAGAAAAAAATACTGGAAAATGGCCTATGCAAATAAAAGAAAGCTGCTGTACATGGAGGACCTACGCGTAAAGAAGAAGAGCAGGAAGACAAGCCAGGAACATAACAAAACGGCAATTGTTTTGACCTGTTCGTCTGCTCTCGACCAATCACAGCTCAGAACAAATGCCGTTTTGTTGTGTTCCTGTCCTGTCTTCCTGCTCTTCTTCTTTACGCCTAGGTCCTCCATAAGCAGTTTCTTTAAAAACTGACCTAACCAGTTCATTGACGACAGCTGCTATTAAAAGAAAAAGGGTTAAATCTAAATCTTTCTCACTCAAGTAGAAAATAAAAGAATATCAATCAAGATTGGTATTGAAAGCAGATGACACCGCAAGAGAAATTGCTATGGGGTGCGCTTGGTGCGAAAATTTGTTGTGAGAACGCAAACTATGTAAACGACGCCAGCAGCGCCGCGCCGCGCGCCTTGCGGCGTTGGGAGGAAAGAAGGGGCACCGGCGGCGTAGCGGACCGAAGCGGTCGCTGGCAGGGAGGAGCTGTAAGTGTTGTTACACTCTGCGCGCGGGGTGGAGGTGTCATTGTTCCGCGCAGACTGCGCGTCAGACATTCAGCCATAGCCGCCCCTGGCAGCGCCGCGCTATATTATTGTAAGGTTACGCGATTGGTTTCTGGACTCGAGAGTACAAGCTAGCTGACACCTTGGTGTCTTGTACTGTTCTGAAAGTAAAGAAGTAAAGGTATCATCTGCTAAAAAGTGCAAACATACATAAGCCTATAGCTTTATCAAGATTATGTGGTGAAGGTGAATGGTATGGTGAGGTTAGGGTGAAGGTTCAGATTGTGCGTAGCCATGCCGGTCATCGAGAAAAGATGAACACTGAAACAAACAAATTATCATACTGATATACATAGCCAACAAATCAGATAGACTGATAGACGTGCACATTAAAGGTTAGGGACCAGGTCATTTCAAGACACAGAGTCCTCTACAATCACGAAATCGAGAACCCCGAAAGAGGTTGATGAGAAACTTTGAGCAAACTCCATTACTTTACCAAACAAATCATAACAGTCTAATGCTATAGAAGCAAGAAAGTTGAATGGCACAAAGACCTCCTACAGAACGTATTACTGCTGCTACGTAGCAAAGCAAAGGGCAGCCACGTCACAAACTTACCAGCACGTTCAATTCGTATAGCCCACACCAAGGTGGACCTCACTTCATTTTCGGTTAATTTTAATTTAATTTTACGGGAGAGATTATGAAATATTATGTGACACAGGCGACACCATCGTCGTGTTGTCGTGTAGGCATGAAAACACCGTCGTGTCGACGTCATGCATACTTTCATGGAACGGCCGTGCCGCGAGGCTTTCCCTTAGCGACGCTAACACCCATGAGAAATTGCGCGGATATTACATTTATATGGACGCAGAAAAAGTGTTTTAATAAGTCTCAGACGCGTGACAGTATTTCTTTTCTATATTTAAGCTAACCTCCAACCTTTAATTGACTAATTTACATTTTTTTTAAATGTGCTGTAATTTTTACACATCTTGTAAATATTTTTTAAAATTAATAAATATTTTTTTTAAAATTAATAGGGGGTAAGGTCTAGAAGGGGTGAGGTCTAGGGAACGCCTTTAAAAATCATCATGATTTTGAGTAATATTTTTCTAGTTTTCCGGCATAGAAAACCGATTTTGAAAATGGAGGGTAGGGTCTAGGAGGGGTAAGGTCTTGGAAAGACCTCTAAAAATGAGCTTCATTTTAAATTTATATTTTCTATATTTCTTGCACCGAAAATATATTTAAAAAAAGGGGGTAAGGTCTAGGAGGGGTAAGGTCTGATATATACCCTTCAGTACCATTATTTAAGGAAACATCAGTTATATTTTTGACATTTGTAATTAGCAATGGACTAATTAAAAATTGACAATAAATTCATGAAGCTGTTGAAGCAGAGCAACATCTACAACACGTGTACAAAGCTTTTAAATGTATCACTAGCTCATTAATGTCTGTAAAGCATACTAGTACAGCTGTACCGTTTGCACCATCACGTAAACCATTCTTACCTCTTTAATGTGTAGGGTTTTTAAATTACCGGTCAGATTCAATCTTACGATAAGTTACGGTAACTTACGGTAATATACGGAAAGATTCGGAAAGATTCGCATAATCGCGTAAATTTTTGTTTTTAATTTATTCTATGAAATTTACAGTAGGGTTTTAAAATTACCGGGCAGATTCAATCTTACGGTAAGTTACGGTAACTTACGGTAATATACGGAAAGATTCGGAAAGATTCGCATAATCGCGTAAATTTTGTTTTTAATTTATTCTATGAAATTAACAGGTAGCAAAATAATTTCCGAAGTAAATAACGTGCACGATAAGGTTATTTTTACTATAGATACTGCGATTTGGGAGTCAAAATAATGTGTCTATAACAAGAAAAGTTGTCAAAGCTCCAAACATCTTTTATTTTTATTTCTTACGAAAAGCACAACTTTTTGTTAGTCAGTCTACCTCCCCTCCACTCCTATTTACGCGACCTAGTGCACGGTGTAAATGATGTCTTGTAATTGAAGGATATTGCTTGAAATCCACGGCATTTTCCCTTGAATTTCAAGCAATCGTCTTGAATTAGAAGATATTATTTTTACAGTGAGCTGCTGCGGGTTGATGTCGTCGCTGCCGTCACGCGAGTCCTTCGAGGGGCACTGTTAAAAATACCATGAGGAGTTACGGTATGCCTCCGGTCCGTACCATAATTTTCATGTACCTACACTTACGGTACGGACCGTACTTTATGATGGATAGTGCTGCACTGAACTTCTCCGACATATTTGTAGGCTACGGTGTGTAGCGTGTCACTACAGTCATTGCCATAACTAGAATGTACTGAGGCATACCAACACTTGGTAGTCTGATGCTGAAAACTATTATGCTAAAATCATCTTTCTATCTATTTTGCATTTTTCTCTTGATTTGTTCGTTTCTTTCTTTCTATCTTTGTTTAATTCCTTTTTTTTCATATAACTAATGGTACTTCCAATTCCCTTTTTGTATGAATGACTCCTGCTGATATTACATCAATGTTTCTTACAAACGTTTGTGGTTTAAAAAGTTGAATTTTCAAAACCAATCTTAAAACATGTCCTCAACATGCTTTCAAAAACAAATGAGGGGTCATGCCTCTCTACTATGGTGGTTTATGACCTCTACTCTTCCCTCTATTCATTCCTTTGCAATAAAACCGTAATAAGTGAACGGGTAAATATATAAATCAGCAGCTACTGATTCTTATTGAACACAGCTATGATGGAATTGAATCTGAACCAAGATTCAAAACAGTTCTATGCCTGAGTTACGGTACTTTGGTTTGGTTCCCACTATGCTCCATTACTCTGGGGCAAGTTTCCCAGGAAAGAACCGTTGTTAGTGGACATGGGTCATGTATTTGTCCCAGTGAAAACTTTCACCATTTGGGAACTGGTGTCCCTTTCTTTTTTTTATGATGATTCAAATTTGCCAGCACTTGAAGGCTACAGCATGTCACCTTGTTTTCCTTTTTTCTATTTTCCTAAATTTTTTGCTGAGGCCTCTTGGGCCTAAAGCTTTGATGACATCTCATATTATGGTAGTGCATAGACTGAACCTCGCAAGTACTGAAACGATTGTAAATGATTGCAGAACTCTTTGGTTTGTCCTGTTGCCTAGTTTCTCTCCTCTCTCTCTTTTTATTTATTTTAAATATACAGTAAATGCTTTTCAGTTTTGTTTTGACTGGAATTCATGGTCGTCTGCTTTGCTACTTTAAGTATGTCAGGAGATAGGTGGCAGGGAGCGAATGGCCCAGTGATATCTGTAACGCTGTCGGCACGCAGTCCTTTGCTGGTAATTTGCCATTTACTTTTTCAGGAGTCAGCGGGTCGGATATTCAAAACACACACGTGAGAGATTTTTTTAGTCTTTTTTCTAAGGCATGCAAGTGCCTGTTAAAGTTAGCCGAGGTTAAGTGTCGGAGCAGGACTGCTAACTTTGCCAGGCAATTTGCACGGGTAGAAAAGAGACTCGCGGACGGGATGTACGCGAAAACAGTCTCTCATGTGTTTCTTCTCAATATCCAACCCGCCGAGTCTTGATATGTGACCGAGGGGGGCCTCACTTCGGTTATTCGTGTACAGTGACTAGAGATAAAAAATCGGTCAATGACGAGAAGTGACTGAAAATGAGCAAATGACCAAAACTGCGAAGAAAGAACGAAAATGACTAAAAACGACCGAGACTGATAGAAATGACAAAAATTGATCAACATTGACAAAAAATGACAAAAAATGACAGAATTTGACTGAAATTGACCGAAAATGACAAAATTTGACAAAATGTGACTGAAATTGACCGAAAAGTGATAATAATTATCTGCGTGAAAACGATGAAAAAGTCTTACAATTATTTCAAAGACATGCACAACCCGTCCTCCACGAAGGGATGTCTATTTAAGTTGTCTGCAGCATGAACGTTGACGCCTGCAAAACGCTGGTTAGGCCCCTCGGGCTTTTGCTTACTCATACCTGTAATTCAAACGCACCGGTAATAATAATAAACAATACGAAAAGGATGAAAATATTAACAAAATAAGGAAATAAGCTGCCGGGCTGGAGCCGTCAGATCAGCCCATTACACATTAACATAAATCATAAGATCTGACAATTCGTTTACTACGAGTGCAAAAACTACAAATTCGAAGTCCTTCCGAGAATATCAAACACAGATTAATAAGGAATATTTATGCAGAACGAACAACTCACCTAAATCTTTATGGTTTGGGTGGCAAGAATCGCGGGAAGACAACTCGAGAAACTTCTCGCGACTCGTTGGCCCGGCCGGCTCCACACACACCCCGAACGCGTTCGGCTCGTGTTCGGCTCGCGCTCGGCTCGCGTTCGCGTTCGGGCCCGAATGGTGGCGCGAACTACAAAGAATAGTATGAAGCTTTGTACCCTTGGTGCGCGTGCATCCCCCCCCCCACCCCCCCGTAGTGTCCCGACTTATTTCCATTCAATGATAGCACTCCGTAATGCTCACTTGATGCGCGAATCGCGAACAAGCTGAGCGGGCTTGTAGGCCGTCCCTCCTGGAGGCCACAAAGTTTGTGCCGACAATCTACACAGCACCCACACACAGTATAATAACTGTCGTTAAAGTGCAAGTGTATCCTAATGATGAATTGATCAAATATGAACGAGAATGATTGAAATTGACCAAATATGAACGAAAATGAGTAAAATTGACTGAAAACGACCGAAAATGATTAAAAATGAGTGAAATTGACTGAAAACGACCAAAACTTCATGGGATGACCTAAAATTGATTGAAAGACCGAAAATTGACAGAATGATAGAAATTGACGGAAAGTGACAGAAAATGTGACAGAATTTGCATGTGTACAGTGACCGAAAGGAGTGAGACCCCCCTCGTATGTGACCCAGTAAATGGCAAATTACCAGCAAAGCACCGTGGGGGGAGAAATGCCGGGCAGGGCAGGAGAAGCAGAAGTGTGCCCTTAGTCTGGCGCTGTTTCTTTGTTGGAAAAAGGGGGGGGGGGGGGGGCATTTGTTCACTGAATGCAACTGATTGTTTAAATTAAATGTAAAGTGTTATGGATTCTGTTTTTCTTCCCATCTGAATGGCAGAAAGGCCCTAACATTTCCGTCGATTCCGTCTAATTCGTGCTTTCTTTTTCTCTTTTCTTTGTCTCAGGATGGTACTGGGCTCTCGGTTCTCAGTCCAGCGATGGAAGAAGAAGAAGCGTGACAGCGTGACCTGACTCCTGCCGACTGATTCAGAAGATCGCTCTCATCTCTCCGTCCTTGTTGCACCTACATCGGTGCCCTATGCTGGCCATGGTAGTGCTCCATGAGTGCGACGAGGACAGAGGTATGACAGCGATCTTCGGAATCGCTCGGCTGACTGTCAACATCTTCGTTTTGCACCCCGCTCACTCCACGTGCTCACTCCTTGCTCTGCTGACTCCTGAGGAGGAAGGCAATCATGGACGGCTTTCAAGGTATACACCTCGCTTCTTTTATTTTAACTTGCCCCCGATTCTGATTTTACTATCGGCGCCAGGCTATTATCAAACGCAGTGATGGATAATGTTTGTCAGTAAATATCATGGAGGGGTCGATGGCCGAGTGGGATTTTGATTTTGCACCTGCAATTTCGCTCTTTCTTACGTATGTGTCTTGTGCGCCGCGGTTTCAATCCGCATGTGTTTCTAGCGTAGACTTTTTGAAGCAAGAGATAGTTGTTGTCGTCGAAATATTCTTAGGCTCGATGGTGGTTGTGTAACGGCCCGTGGGCCCGTTCCGTTGCAAGCCCCTCTCTTGTTTCCAAGTTAATCCTCACGAAATCAACAGTATTGTCACAAGAAAGCGATTATTGTCTGTTTGTTCATTTTTGCCACTCCATCCTTGTGAGCCGAGGTGCCTCTCATCTCAGGCCGAATGCTGTGGTCGCACTGTTATTGTCCGACCACCGAGAGTTTAGCACACCAAACGAGGGGGCCTCCACTCCGGCAATCCGGTGTTCCTCACCCCGGCAATCCGACGGCAATCCAACGGCAATCTTTGAAAAACTACCATCAAAGTCATGCTTTTTGCGTACATACAGGAGCAAGGTGTAGCATTTTGCCTATTTACAGGCGTTCAATGCTATAGAATCCCAAAATTTACGCTTGCAATCCGGCAATCTCGGCAATCCAGTGTTCCTCGAAACAGGGAGTGGAGGCCCCCTCGACACCAAATGACAAGAAAGGATAGGCTAGCCCATGAGTGCGAGAGAGAGGGTTACCGCACGTTTTCCCCAAAACTTTTTTTCCAAGGCTATTTTGTCCTAATATTTTCTGGTCCCAAAATTAAATTTCCAAACACATTTTACCAAACCAGTTTTCACTGAAATATTTTTCCCGAAGTTTCAGAAAAAAAAAGAAAAAAAAAAGTCGGAGAGTAAAGAGATGCCCAATGGTCCGCAGATAGTCGAGTAATCGATCTTGTTCCTTGTAGTCAGCATACTCGCTGACGATTGACGTAATCAGCGTCAAAAGTAAAACGTTAAAGTTGTCAAAGTGAAAGTTGTCCAGTGATAAGCGTTGAAAAGTTAAAGTTGTTTCCTTAAAGGTAAACAGGGTCTATCGCACTCTCGCGGTGCCCTTTTAAAAAAGATGAAATTCGCAGGACAATTTTAACTGTTGGTGGTCAAATCGTCAAAAGTTCTTTTGTAAGTTCGAGCTTTAATTCAAGCCTGTGCTAGCTCAATAATTCAAAAATTTGAGGCGAGAAAGGTTGTGCCAAAGTTGTGAGCTCCAGCCTGGCGTGCCTCTGATATCCTCTGTTTCTATCGAACTCATTAGTCTTTGTAAAAGCTTTAACAGTAAAAGTTCTGAATTTCAAAGCAATAAGTACAAGTCATCTGCTCCCACGTTAGCGTTAGCGTTAACGTTACATTTGTACTGTGGAATAATTGCTTTGGGAATTTTATATTTGGAATAATTGCTTTGGGAATTTTATATTTTCGAGCTTTTACTAATTGGAAATTATTTTTTGGAAAAAAAAAAGTTTGGGAAAAACGTTCGGGAACGGAGAGAGAGAGAGAGAGAGATAGGCTATTCTTCCGGTGGGACCACAGTATAAAAAGTTTTTGGGAAGCTTCTCTTCTTGTGATGACAGTGTTGTTGGCCAACAGGCATGTTGTTCCAGAACAACACAAAGTTGTTGCTTATCAGCAATGTTTGTTGTGAATTGAAAAGTCAAAAATTATTGTTCCTCAACATATTTTGTTATTCCTGAACAACTTATGTAATTGGACAACTTCGGTAGTCAAGGTGCATCCACAACGGACACGCATTAGACACATCACCTCATGAAATAAGTCTCATTTATTAATTAAAAGTAAAATTAAAAAATTTCTTTAGAGTTGAATTCTATGTGGTATCTATTATCCCCCATTGTGCCAAACCACGTCGGGCTAAAGGGAAGTGAAGTTATGTGATGTGTGTATTATGGATGCACCGTGACTGAACAACTTTATAAAATATTTCTGTACAATTTGTGTTGTTGGCGGACAACTTTTGTTGTCACTTGACAATATCCTTGTTGCATTTAAAGTTGTGGTGTTGTACAACAATACTTGTCTCTCTTTAAATGGACAACGAATTTGTGTGGGTTTGGGTACTTTGATCAGATTCTCCGATTAAGTACAGTTAAATGCCCTAATTTCGGACTTGTGCCCTAATTTCGGACAGTTTGCAGAGAAGTGCTTATTTCAACCTATCTCGGTCACCTTTTGAGGTATTTGAAATCCAAAGACGGCATCGTACAGTTTGCAGTATAGAGTACCATATTTCGTCAAGTCGGTTGAAGTACCTTTAAAATTTTACAGCACACAGGAATTTAAAGTTAAAAAAAGCATATAGAACAAAATTGCTGATTTGAAATAAGCTCCCCCAAAAACAGGGGCCCACCCTAATAGAAAACGAAGGTCCTCTAGAGTCCCGATTTTGAAATCCCTCCGTGGGTCCTATGCGAAGTCCCCCCAGAGTTCCAAAAGGGAGCAAAGTAGGACTTAGGGATTTCGGCAATTCTACGCCTCTGAAATCCCTCGGAAGTCCCTCAGAAGTCCCCCCTATGCCAGGCTCCAGTCTCAACTGAAAGGGCTACAGAGCTCCTATCTGTTTCATTCTACTTTCAGTATGTGATCATATGTTCATAAATGTATTCATAGTGTATCTACGGCCGTTCTGATGTCGTATGACGCGCTAAAAATGACCTAGAGTGCGTTTTTCTACATGTTCTGTGAACGGTGTAAAAATATGGATCCAAGAGAGTAGGGACTTCAGAGGGATTTCACTCAAAAAGGACTTCGGAGGGATTTCAAAAACAGCGAAATCCCCTTTTAGTTCCCCAAAAATTCGAGGGACTACTTCGGACCTGCTTAGGGACAGAGCAGGGACTTCGTTTTCTATTAGGGCATGTAGGTGTGAGCTGCCCTGTGGGCTGTGGGTGGTCCTCTCTCGAATAAATGTTTGGTATTTTGGCTACAGAACTACGTAAATTATTATTTTTTAAGTCAAACCGTTTTTTGGTACGGAACGATTTTCGAAAGTGCTACAATTTCGGACAGTCCAATTCTGTGGCATAGAATTACATTTGTTTCCATGTTTGTGCCAAAAGACTTATGTTTTCGCCACCAGGAAGAAGCGAAATTGTACTTTTGACTATTACCTTTACAACGCCGTTTCCGGATTTGAGATACCTCAAAAAACGGCTAAGATAGGAAGCATTTAGCACTCCTCTGAATTTTGTCCGAAGTTACAGCACAATTGTCCAGAGTTAAAGGCGTTCACAAAACCATCCCATTTTTCTGTCCAGTTTTCATCTCTCAGGGTTGAGTCAAAAAATCGGTTTGGATGTTATTCAACGAATGGTGACCTAGGCTATCCTAAGTGAAAAGTAAACCTGTTCGGGTAGGCCAAAATGCATGCGTGTGTCCGAAATTAGAGCACGTGTACGAAATTAGAGCACTTTCGTTCCTAATTTCGGACACTCTTCCGATGATTGCTGTAGCTTCCCATCTGTTGACAGAAATTCGACATGGGTATCATCCGACGTATCTCGACCCACAGTATTTCCAATCGCAACAGATTTTTCATATTTTATCATGCCTACACGTAAAAAAGGAAAAAACGCTCAATTCGTCCGAAATTAGGGCACTTGACTGTAGTTGTCATTGGTTAATTGCTGAATTGGGACTTTTCATTTATGCTTCATGTGTTTCTGCAATTTCTAATGTATACTGTCATATTCCTATAAAGAAATGATTTGCAGATTGGGGAGTATTTTTTAGTGTTGCAGATTGCAAAGCATTTAAATTCTTTGTAAGAATTTAACAGTATGCCCTATAGTTCAGGTATTCACCAATTTGTTTTGATTTTTCAGATTCTTTGTCTCTGGATGCCAGCGACCCTGATGGCCCTGGTGAGTACCCTGCAGCATCTGTACCATCAGAAAAAATTGTTGTGATCAATTTCTTTATTGTTGCTAAGTGACAAGGTCTTTCTCAGTAATTTTTGGGTGTAATGTGTGATGTGACTGGCCCTTCAATAAGCCAGTGGGGTTGATGGAGGAAAGTTAGACTTTACAACTGCCTACAAGAAAGACTTTAAAAAATAGTTGTCCAGAAACAACCTCTCTTTGTGATCATTGTTGTATGAGGTCGATAAAGGTTGTTGTCAAACAACAATGTTTGTTGTAAATTCGAAACAAAATAATTTCCTTGTTCCGGAAAATTGTTTCATGTTCGTGGACAGCCTTGGTTTTCCCAAGACAACTTTGGTTGTAGCTAAACAACTTTTTTTTTGTTATTAGACTTTTTTTTTTTTGTTTTTTATTTTTGTTAGTGGACAGCTTTGGTTGTAATAAAACGATGCAGGTCTCTATGACAGTGATCAGCAAACTCGCTGTTCGTTGAGGCCTCTTTTTCCCTTCTTTTTCAGTGAATTTTTAATTTTACATGTTTTTCTTTTCCTGCTTTCCGCCAACCCACCAACGGCCTAGCGCCAGCACGGGCAGCACCACGCGAACACCAGCTCAGGCTCAGGACATGCAGCTGCGTGCCGCAGCCACACCACCACCTCAGAGGACCCTGCAGGACCTCCTGCAGATGGGGGCCGCCACCTCCACACCACCTGCTCAGAGGACCCTGCAGGACCTCCTGCAGATGGGGGCCGCCACCTCCACACCACCTGCTCAGAGCACCCTGCAGGACCTCCTGCAGATGGGGGCCACCACCTCCGCCGCCACACCACCTGCTCAGAGGACCCTGCAGGATCTCCTGCAGATGGGGGCCGCCACCTCCACCGCCTCCACTCCACCTGCTCAGAGGACCCTGCAGGATCTCCTGCAGATGGGGGCCACCACCTCCGCCGCCTCCACTCCACCTGCTCAGAGGACCCTGCAGGACTTTCTGCAGATGGGGGCCACCACCTCCACCGCCACACCACCTGCTCAGAGGACCGTGCAGGATCTCCTGCAGATGGATGCCACCACCTCGGCTGCCTCAGCCACACCACCTGCTCAGAGGACCCTGCAGGACCTTCTGCAGATGGGCGCCGCCGCAGCCACGCCACCCGCTCAGAGGACCCTGCTGGAACTTCTGCAGCAGATGAGCGCCGCCGCCGCCGCCTCTCCACCTACTCAGAGGACCCTGCAGGATCTACTGTAGCAGATCAGCGCCGCCGACGCCACTCCACCCGCTGATGACCAAACCGCCAGTCTTCTGTCAAGCATCCTGACGGCTAGGGCATCGGGCAGGACACGCCTGAGTTTGAGGCCATTGCCTTACGAAGTGCAGCAAAAGCGCGGTCGGCCATCGAAAGTTGCTATAATGGCAAGGGAGCTGGGAAACATCCTGTCCATGGCCCAGCTGCAGTTGCCTTTGGGGCTCACGGCACCATATGGTGCACCTCCAGCTGTGCCCCAGCCTCCCCCGCCTCAACTACCTGCTGCAGCATCCTCGTCTAGCACTTCATCCTCTGGAAATCCCACTCACACTGGCAGTGACTCTTGCTGTGTCTGCATTGAGAAGGCAGATGGCATCCTGCGATGTGGCCACTACTGCTGCCGCAGGTGCTTTGACACCCTGCTTCGCAATGACTCTAAATGTCCTGCAAGGTTCTGCAGCTCCAAGAATCGCTTTCTAGTGGAAGGGGACTACATTAAACTTCTCCATTAAATACTTAAGAAGAGGGGCAAAACTGAACACTATTCTTGGGTGATACTATCTGTCAGCAAGAGAGTGAGATTACCAAATATTTTCCTGTAGCTACGTAACAATCCCAGAAACATGATCAAGATGACCAGAGAGGTGACTCTTTCATAACATCGCAAAAGGGAACAAATCCACTTGATGATCAAGGACTTCTTAAACTATAGTAATCTAAAATAACATATAAAAAGTGTAGATAGAACAAGCCTCAACCAAAACTTAGCCAAAATCGTTGTTTTCTGAAATTTCAGCAAGCTCTCGATAGTGGAAAAAACACAAGTTCGTTTTTGAATCTGCGGCATCACTTGAACCTATTACCGCCTTATAGACCGCTCTTAGCTTTGATACGGTTCCCACCACCACCGCGCTCCACTGCGCCACTACCGCCACTACTCTCCGCCTCTCTGGTCAAGTTCTTAAAAACATGTGACAACACACACGGTATAACTCAATCAAATATTACCAAGATTAAGTTTTGAGCCTGGAGCTAATGCCAATGCAACACAAATAGTTTCAAGACGAAGAGAGTTTACTTTGCTATAGCTGCTAGCGACTCTAGCGATGCGAGCTGCCTTGACCCTTGACCTTAGCTTCTTCTTTCTTTTCTTCATTCTTTTTCTTTTCGGTTTACCGATGGTCTATCCTTCGCCCCCTCCCAACCCCTCCATCAGGCAACTACTGGCAACATAGGCCGAAGGACAGACGCACTATACTTCAAGCCAGTACGCCTCTAATGTAACGTACGTTTTGGTGAACTTTCTATTTCAATCTGGTTGATTCATTGAAGAATTGAAGTTTCCCGTTTGCTCCATTTTGATATGGAGCTCCAAACGCTTCCAGGGAAAAGCGTTAATTCTAAAATATACCACAAGAATGATGGATTTTTTTTTAACCGCTATAAGGTACTTGGATTTAACTCATACTTTCGTTGCAAAGAGTTCAAAGATGGTTGTCCTGTGAGGGTTACTATGAAAGAGGGAGAGGCACTCTGTCCCGAAGGAATCCATTGCCACCCACCTGACTATTTGCTCATACCATACCTCACTGAGAGAGGCATATCGGTTGACCAAGCCAGAAATCTTCACACATCCACTTTCCAGGACATATTTGATGATCCAAGGTCAGTTTCCTTAACCTCTATTGTAATTTTATTTTCATTTTAAACTGCTCTACAGTAAATGTTATGCCCCCTTTCAGTCTTAGAAATTCTTGTGGATTCTTTGGAAGTGTTCTTACAAGACATTGCTTGCATCCTGCCATGACCAGAGCTCGAGCAAATGTCCTCCCTCGGGTACATGACCTTGCTAGCCTCCTGCAAGTGTTAATGAATCCTGCGTACGCCTGTGTCTCTGCAACGAGCCAGTTTAAAGACTTAATCTATCACAGTTCTGTTCAAACTGAAAGCGGATTGTGTGTTCTCTTTCTATCAAACAAATGCAGAAATTTCATGAGAGCACAGCAACATCTAATTGTTTTTGAAAGCCAAATCACTGAACATCTCCGGGTAAATATTTATCTGTTTTCATAGCTTAGGCATACTTGTGCTTAGTAATTTCTTAAGAATATAAAATTAATGTTTTACAGATGTGCACTTTTTCAGTGCCATGGGAATCACATGTGAGTACATGTTAACACTCTGTCTGTACAAAGAAAATTATTAAAGATGTAAAGGATTCTATTTATGTTTAATTTCAAATTGTTTCATTGGCTTGGTGCATTGTGAATAGCGAAGAAAATCATGAAACATTTTGTTCAGCGTTCAATCTTCTACGATCTGCTTTATTACCCTCATGGATGTTTTCAAGGGCAACATGTCGACCCTTGAAACCTACACACACGCAGTTCGTGGCGACCGCGTACAGACACGGAGTTCCAGGCGCATCACTACAAACACGGAGTTGGCCAGGTCTCTGTACAGCCACGGTGTTCGCCCGGGCTGGTCTACAAAATCGCAAGTGCTCTAGAGTCGGTTCCGAGATAGAGCGATTTTAAGTTTAGGACTGGCCGTATAATTAGCATTGGACGAAATGGTAAAGTTTTTCGGCCCAACATGTTAGGGTGATGTGTAAGCTTTCGTTTGATATGTTTGTTGGCCCGTGAACATGTGTAGGTACATTGGAACAACGTTAAAAACGAGACCGTGTCGGTGGATCACCCGACTTACGACTTTGTTGGTGGTAATCAGTGGTTTTCGTCGGTTTGCACTGCGCTTCGGGTGAGTTGAACAGGCTGTTAAAGAGCTTATTATTGCCTTCGAGTTAGATTTTGACTTTAATTGTTCATAATGAGTGATGAGCTAACGTCTTAATCGGTAAAATGTCACAATAATAGTTTTTTGTTCTATTCCAAAAAAATCTACTCTGAGAGTAGTAAACCATAGGACAACACGATATAAAAGATTTTTTTAAGAACTCTACTTTGTTTTAAATGTTGATTTGATAAAGAGAAATCTACCAAGAGTAACCGTGTCGTGGTCTGGAATTTTCAAAGGGAAGTGTTAGTCATGACCCAATAATTGTTTGGTTATGGCATCTTGCCAAACTGCAATGGATCAAAATGCTGAAATTCTTTTAATATTACGAGGCATATACCACGGTTTTTATTCTGCTTAGTTACCTCCGAGCTGAAACTGAAGCGGTCGCTCGCTGATCGCGTCGTCCCGAGCGCCGAGTACGGAGCCGAAGCGAGCCGAGCGCCCGAACGCGACTTACGACTTTGTAGAGAGGAAAAGTGACGCACAGCTCTCGCGCGGCTGGATTTTCGAACTGGAATAACTCTTGAACCGTTCAATATTTCGACTTGTGGTTTGTTTTGATCGACAGCCCTTTTCTTTCTCTATCCAAAACAACTTATAACTCAAAATGTTCAAAAAACATACTTCCGTGGCTGTAGACCAGCCCTAGCGAACACCGCGGTTGTACAGAGACCTGGCCGACTCCGTGTTTGTAGTGATGCGCCCGGAACTCCGTGTCTGTACGCGGTCGCCACGAACTGCGTGTGTGTAGGTTTCAAGGGTCGATGTGGCAGTACTAATGTATCAAGGGCTCTGAATACAGTTTTCCCAGATCTCCAAGTGCTTCCATCCCTCTATGACTACATCTATGTGAGTTTTGCATAACAATTTTTTATCTTAGTGGTTACCCAGTACACCTATCTTCAATATTATCCATTAATTTTTTAACAGGACATCAAAGAATTCATAGCAAGGACAGTAATCACCACAGACCTTATACATCGGAGCTCTAAGTTACGAGAAATATTAAATTATTGCTGCGCATTGCCTATTCTTCCCAAGGAACAATTACAGAATGGATTAAAATGCCTACTTTCCAGAGCTGCAATTTTCAATGGTTTTGTAAAATATTGTCTAGAAAGTTTGTTTCGTCATCTGGAAATGCAATGGCTAAATGATCCAGTTAAAGGCACCAATTTTGTTGTATGTGATGACATGATCAGATCAAACTTTAACAGGTAAGTGTTCTCAAAACGACTTTTGTTTTGCATTTAAGTAGAACAAGTTGTTGTGATCATTACTGATACTTTCTAACATTTTTACATTTCAGTGAAGACTTGAAATTTACAACGAACAGAGCCTTGAGGAACTTCAATGGGGATTTTTACTTCATACCACGTAAGTAGTCAAGTAAATATATTGTATTGAAAACACACAAACTGCAATCATCGTCAAATATAAATTAAAACATAAGTTTGTTTGGTTTATATCCATCAATAAAAAGTGGGTCCATTTTGTACAATGTCATGCAATGATGGCAAGGAAACAGGAATTTAACTTGACATTCAGGCAATGCTTTTTGTGTCATTCACAGGCTATGTTCAGTCCTGTGTGAATAAATCTCACAGGGCAATTGACAACATCATGGCTGTCAATCAGGCCAACTACACCTCTGGTCCTCGAGCGCTCATTGAGGACCCACAAATTGAACAGCTTACAATGAGCTTACGAAGAAATCCTAGTCTGATAAATGTGTTAATCAGTCAACTTCTAGCAGCAGCAAGTGAAAAGCTCAGTCATGTTAATTTTGACTCGATGAAACTCCTCACTTCTCTTTTTTCTTGTGAGCCTCATACTAGCTTGTTTTAAACTGTAAGTGCAGTTCAACTGTCTACTTTCTCTTGTGACGTTTTTCTGCCCACAAACTAAATGAAAGTCTTCAGTGCTGAGGATATTAAACTGTCAGTTCTCATTTTTTTCTCTTTAAAAATATGGGTTGCATTTTAAGTGTTATGTTGTACATTTCCATTTTTCAGATAGTTTCGGTTCTAATTTGGTTTGGACCATTTTACTATCTTTTTCAGAGTTCTTGTGTACAGGATGCAAAGTAAATTTGTTAAGAACAATTGTCAATTACCAAATTTCCATCCCCACAGTAGGATCACTTTTCCTCCCAACAGTAAAGATGGTCTACCATACACAGCCATTGTGTCGATAGCTTAATAATATGTGTATTTTTTTTTGTGTGTGTGTTTTCTTTCAAAGTTGATGTTCGTAGTTCTTTCTAAATGGTAGTGTAAGGGTTTGCTTGTAACTTTCTTTTCCCTTTTTTCGAAAAGATGAAGACTTTCCATTTTCTGAAGTTTATTAAATTTACAACATCATTGTAATTTAATTGTCTGACTTTGCCTTTTTCAACTGTGCATTCTGCCTTTTTTATCATTCCTGTTATTTGTGTTGCTTTATGTCATCTCTTGTGCTACAAAGTATGTATAGTTACCACAGTTGAGTAAATTTTTAACCAAAAAAATTTTCAAATCTTTTAACTGAGCAGTGAGCCTTATCATTCCCAATATGGTCTCTTCAGAGAATCCAATGTTAGTATACGATTTGATTTGTGAACTCTCTACAACTTCTCTTATATATCAGAATGTTATCCAACAGCTTCTTGGTCATAAAGATGTTTACTTGGTCTGACTTTTTTTGGGAGTTCTTGGAAGCAACCATCTGTAGGCAATGATCCATAAATTCCTTTGGAAACAAACTCCAATTGACAATAATTGGTGTACAGAATGTTGCATGGTTTTCTTTGAAGATGCACCTACACAGTTGCCTATTCAAAGAGTAGAAATAACTAGAAAATTCGGCTTATTTTCATATTGTTTAAAAAAAATTTTATATTGTTTTAAAAATTTTACAAGTCTGGAGACGAAATACTAACGTAGTAGTATTTTGAAGCTGCCTATCGAAACTAAAGATTTTGAGCCTCTTCTTAGAGTTTCAATCAAAGTCGAACGTAACACACTAGGACACGTGCATGCAGCGTTCAGCAGGGATAAAACAATCGCCTGTCTGCAGCATAAAACATGACACAACTTGTTACCGGACAGTTAAAAGGAGGCTGAATTTAATTTATCTTCAACTTCTTAAAACCAGTGCGCGATACGGATGCTGCCCCCATTCCCCTCCCCCCGTCCCCCCTCCCCCCTCCCCGGCCCCCTCAGCCGATCCGTCCTCTCCTGAGTGATTCCATGTCAACGGTACACTGAAACTAAAAAGAAAGTTGTCTCCAAAATCGACCATTTTCTCTCTTATGGTACAAGACTCTACCCTGTAAATGGCAGCCCTCTAGGTGCACCCAGTCTGGAGATATAAAATACTACCATTTCAGTACTATGTAGAAATGAGCTATAGGTAAAAGCAAGGAAGGAGTCATGGTAGCAACTTTCCACTTGGTATGCAGCCTGTTAGGTGTCAGTAGATGAATTTTAACAATTTTCTTTTTTGTTGATTTTTTGAAGTGTACTTTTGGAAATATCTCAAATGATGTCATAAAATTTTTCGACGCAAAAAATACTGAAAGTAGCTCATATCACTCATGATTTATCCTGAAAGACTCATCTCACGCAGCCTTTTAGTTTCAGAGTTATGGGGATTACCCTTTCCAGCTTTCTCAACTTAAACCCATAGAGCCTGTGTGGAATGACTAGAAGCTACTTGAGACTGTTGCAGAGTTCTACACTGGGTGAGTATGAACGGGAGTGGCTCGCAAGCGCTACAGATCACAAGCGCTACGGGTCACAAACGCTACAGCTCGCTAGCGCTACTGGTCACAAGCGCTGCAGATCACAAGCGCTACAGCTCACAAGCGCTACAGCTCGCTAGCGCGACGGGTCACAAGCGCTACAGCTCACAAGCGCTACAGCGAGAATCCAACCGTTAGGCGGAGCCGACTATTGACGGGGTTTTGGGCGAGAAGATCTATTGATATCAGTGCGTATGAGAAAATAAATTGCTCCGTTGGAGTCTCCTCTCTGTCCAAGGCCGAGGCGGGTTCCTGTCCTGTACCCTTTGTTGTTATATCAGCCGTTATAGTCAATAGCCGCCTCTATTTATTGTCCTAACTCAAAGAACAAATCATAAAAATTATTTCTATAGGTTTCAGTAGAAATCGGAGTACTTCGTGGTGAGTTGTCAAGTTTCGCTCAATTCGTCGTTGCCAGTGATCTCAGAATCATTTTGCAGCAAGGAAAAGAAACATTTCAAGGCTTTGTTAGAAACAACAAACTGGATTTCACGCAGAAATGGCGTATGAAGGAAAGTGTTTTATTACTGCACTTTCCATCAAACGCTATTTCTTGTGGCTGTTTCAGTCAAACAAACTGCAGACCACATCTATACAGCACATCATGATCTTGACTGTGTTTGGAGCAAAAGTTTTCATTCACTTGAAGTCACTGCTAGACTCAAGATGCAGCCAAAATGAAACTTACGCGAGGATCAATCAACTGCTGGGACTCTCGCCACTCTGTCAAAGTTTCAGTGATATGTCACATTAGAAACTAAAGCACTAATATTCCTGCTGTTTCTTGGGACTATACTTGCACAAATTAGCATGAAATGCACATTTCTCGGCGCTCAAACATAGAACGTATAGAATAATATTCAACCTACCTGACCAAACGAATGCCATCAGTTCTCGAGGTGGGCCCCGAAGGGGGGCGGTCCTCCTCCTCTTCCGGCCTCTCACGTAGCATATCTTGCATTGTGTTGTCAAGATGCCATGACACAGAGGACAAAAAATGTAGCATGTCAATTTCTCTTTGGAGCACCTGCCTGCTACAGGATCGTACTCGGGCGTCAGTCATCGTACTAGACACACGCTTAGTGATGTGCGAAGTGGCTTTTTCGAAAGTCGAATCGAATCGAATTGAACTTCTAAAAATTTCCCCGAATCGAATCGAATCGAATCCCATTTTTTTTTTCCCCGAAGCGAATCGAAGGTCCCCACTTCAAATCCGAATCGAATCGAATCTAATCAAATCACTTAAAATGCCCTAAAATTTATACGCAACGCTCCGCAGAGATAATTTGTACAAAGGATGTAGATGTAATAATAATTTCATCTGCAACGATAACCACAACTTACATCCAGAATCACGAGAAACAATTTTTTTTTTCTCCTGAGGAAGGAAAGTAAAATAACGGGACTCATTCAGTGACAAAGGTGGTTCATAAAAATAAATATAGACCTGACATATTGAGATCAAATTTGACTATGAAAGTAAACTTTACTGCAGTAACTAGGCAGAAAATCACATTTAGAATTGACATAGATTTGACAGGCAAGGCTATTAATGCACTTGTAATGTACATAAAATTGTTTAATATATGTACCTAGAGATGACAGCACAAACAATTATAAATATAAATAAAAAAACAAGAAACAAAAATAAAAGATTGAAAGTGATTTACATGTCACATATGTCACATGTCACTGGCCCTCTGACAATGGGGTGTTAGTTCATAGAAGAGATTGTTTTCCCTCATACAAATAATTATCTAAATCTTATATTTACTAGTGATCCTCTATGCAATGCAAATTTTGTCTCTTGCCTGATTGAGGTCATTTCACATGCTATAGCTGTGGTCAGAATGAAATGTCAACTTATTTACTATCTAAGAACACCTTTTAAAGAAAATGTACTTTTGCCAAAAAGATATTCTGAGGGACAGTACTCGATCACATTTTTTGAGACCACAAAGACAAAATTTGCAATGCATAATGCATGGAAGGTCACTAGTGAACATTAGATGGAGAAAACTCTTTGAGCGAGGGAGAACATTCCCTCATATAAAATTACGCTCTTTGTCACATCAGAGGGCTAGTGATGTAATATTTTAAGTATGAACATACAGTACTTATACTTAATTCTAACTTCAAAGGAGTCAAAAATATGTATGCCAACCAATTTTTAATTAAATCAAAATAGATAAAGCACCACAGGGGGGAATTTTTTTAAAATGTTCATTGATAATACCTGGGAATTTCAAACAAAATAAAGAAGAGGCATAAACTTGGGAGTTCTAAAATATGAAACCTATTTCAAATTGTATTTTTTGGCAAGCATCATAAGACTGTTGTAATTTTCATGGATGTAGATTATTTCTTTCAAATGATCAGGAAGAAGGTTGCTCCGTTTCTTAGTGCAAGTATTGCCACCCACAGAGAACACCCTCTCACTATCCACCTCAGTCGGAGCCAGTCCAAGGTAATGTTTGGCAACGGGGAGAAGCATTGGAAACTTTTCCGCATTCTCTCTCCACCACTCAAGTGGATCTTTATCTTCATCAATAGTTGGGGTTGCCAGGTATGCTTCAACCTAAACAAAACAAAACAAAACAAAAACTTCATGAATATAAAATAATCATTTAAAAAAAATTAATGGAAATGAAATACATCTTGATAAAAAATATATTTTTATAAGTTTTACCTCAGCTGTTATTCTGGCCATTGTATCTGTTGTTGCAATAGAGGTCTCTGTCCGGTCTTTTGTAAGTCTAGCAATCTGGCTGAACCTTGCCTTTTTTACAGAGCCCACTGTTCCAGTAGATTTAGAGGCGGAGGACTGTACTGGCAATGGTGGTCCTTCTGCATCATTGGGAACAATTATGCCTCTTCTAATGTGTTCTCTATATTTATCCAGGGCTTTACTTTCCAGCAGCAGGTGTCCAGTTCTATCGTTTTCATAACTGGAGACAAGTAGGTCCTTGAATCTGGGATCAATTATCATTCCAATTTGATAAAATTCATTCTCAGCATAGGACTCGTGGGGAAATCTTTCCTCAACTTTAGCTAGAAGTTTCCTTGCAAATAAAATGCCACTACCCTTTGGAGCCTTCCTTATGAATTCATGCAAGGAAGTAGTAATTTCATTCAAAACTGGTATCACAGTTGAAAAAGTAACTTCTTTGGAGCTCCCCAGTGGAGCGGTATTTTCAAAGATAGGCTTAAGTACCTGTACAAACCCCTCTACCATGCGCCAGTCTTGAACTGGAAGATTTTCTTCACATGCAAAAGCAAGTTCACTGGTAATTGCAGCTTTTTGTTCCAAAAACCTGGCCAGCGTAAGGTATTCACTGTTCCAGCGAGTTTCACAGTAAAAAATAATCTCATGCCGGGGAAGATTGTGTTCTTGCTGAAATCTTTCTAGACATTCTCTAGCAGTCTTTGATCTTGCATATCTTACAGCTAAATTTTGCACTTTATCACAGTTTTGGCATCCATTTCCTTTCTGGCATCATTGATAGCCAGCTGGAGGGTGTGATTCATACACTAAATGTGATTCCACCATCTTTTTTTTTCAACACAGCTGCAACTTTGGGATCATTTTGTTTTCTGATACTTGGCTGTGACAGTGCTGCTGCCATATTTGATCCATTATCCGCAGTGATGTAGACCGTAGGTTGGTCAAGATCATTTTCTTTAAGTCCCAGTTGTTCTTCGCACAAATTTTCAACTTTTTTAAGAATAGCCTGACCATCATGGATCCCAGGAAAATGGTCACACTCTACACTGAGCTTGATAAGGTCCCAATTTGTATCTATGAACTGAGCAGTAAGACCAATATATGAATCCTTAGCAGTGTTTGAAGTCCACAAATCTGTTGTGAGACTTATAGATTCTAATTTTCGTTTGATGAGATTAAGATAATCTGCAGCAATTGATTTCAATTTTAGATAAAGTTTAGAAATTACACTTCTAGAAAATGTTGTCCTATATGGGACTTTATACCGGGGTTCAAGAAGCTCAACCAACTTAATAAATTCCTCTTCATCCACAACTGAATGCGGATGCAAGTTTAGGCATATCCACAGAGCTATTTGATGAGTGATAGCTATGGCCCTTGCAGATTTTGAGTACATGTACAACTTATTGACAAAACATTTTTTTATTGTGTTGGTTTCCTTCTTCTTTCCCTTTGCATTATTTTGAAAGTTTTTCTTTAGTTGACTCAATCTTTGAAACTCTTTAAACCTAGAAAAATATAAAAAAGGCACAATTTACTAAAGATAAAAATAAATTAATATAAAGTTTAAAAAAAAACAACTTTGAATTACAATTACCTTCCATGATGTTTCTTTAAATGATCTTGTAATGTTGTTGTGGTGCCAGTAGGGGTTGACCGAATGGCATCACGTGCCTTGCACTTGGCTCTTGTTTTGTCCAGCCGGATGTAAAATTGCCAAATTATAGCTGGGCCCGTAATAATCTTCAGATCTTCTTCGCTTATGTTAATTTCTGTATCTTGCCCTTGCTGAATCTCGTCAGCTGGTCTAGCTTCATTGCTTTCAATGAGAACTACGTCACTGGCAGTGTCATTCTCTTGTTTATCTTTATCCCCTGTGTCGCTGTTGTTATTATTTTTGAAATAATCTGTTAATTTTCTCTTACTTGAACTTCCTCTTGACAGCGCTTCGGGAGTTTTAGAGGTGCAGGCACTATTAGAAGGATCAGGGTCTTTATCTTCTACCTCATCTTCCTCTAGATGAAGAGAAAAATCTTCTTGGGAGTCAGCCTGGTCAGGGCTGTCAGCCCCTTGCCACTCGGAATCCTCCATAATAGTTTTACTTTCCAAAAAGTGCCACCTATTAAAACAAAACATTAAATTGGGGAACAGTTTTTTAGAAGGTCACTCTTGATAAAGAAAGATAGGGATTAAAACTACATACTGGAATTAAAATTTGTTAATGATGAAAGTGAAGCCCGGTCCAGCAACCATAACCTCTCTACAGCTCCGTCTAAACATAATATATCTATCAATAAAGACGCTAGATCGATATCAATACGAGTGTTGGACGTAACCTTGTTCCACATTTTAGAAAAACAACATACCTCCTTAAAATTTTTAGTTTAGTTTTTTTAGTGTCTAGCCACAGAGGGACTGACAACCATATCAAAGACGTAATAATAATAACAAACATCGTTGCCAAATGGATGCCCTGGAAGGAGGAGGGAGGGGAGGGGAGGGGTTGCGGCTGGGGTGAGGGAAAACAAAAGACGATGGTTAGGCGCGGGCGCGCTGCGCGCGCAGCCGCTTCGAATTCGAACGTAGAGAAATTCCTGTCTTCGAATCCATCGATATCGAACATGATCGATTCGAAATCGATCCGAATCGAAGGGGTACTGATTCGATTCGATTCGAATTCGAAGGATTCGCACATCACTACACACGCTGGGCTCTGCTTGGAGCCAAACCAAGCTCTAGACGGGCTAAGTCCCTCCAGGCGACATCTTTCATCTCTCTCGTCATTTCTACAACAAAAAAAGGCAAAAATGTCAGTGGTGTAAGCCTAAAATATCATCTATCATTGACAACCAAAAGTTCTCCTAACCAATGAACCTCCAGACATTTGGACGACGCACGACCCTGGAATTGAGGTTTCTATGATGAGCCTCAGCAACGTTATTTGTCCGATGACGAACACCAAAGACGCAAAGGACGCGTTCACCAACGCCCTCAATCCAGGTCACTCGCAGATAATTAAAAAGGTCCCTGAATCAGAGATGCGCAACGGGCGGGCGCGCTCTACCCGGCTGCTGAGCGCAGGCGACACGAAGCCAAGCAAACGGGCTGTCGTCTGCTCGCCAGTGGCCAGCCAGCTCGTCGACCAAACTGTGGCGACTGCTTCCGAGGTTGCGGCGGAGCTTTGCCGGCCTGTTTGCATGGCGGATGCATCCGAACATAGCGGGTAAAGCGTCTACCCGCCTCTCGGACTGGACCGGGCCGCCGCCCTGCCCGATGACTTCGGGACGGGTCGGGTCGAGCGCCCAGGTAACACAGCTTGGACAGCCAGCGGGTAGAGCCCGCCCACCCGTTGCACATCTCTGCCCTGAATTGGTCCTGAAGGTCCAGTCTGCACGCTTCAGTGATAACCGCATTCAGAGCTTCCAACAGCCAGCCAGGTGGTGCCAAAGGGACAGCTAAGCAATGCCTCACGATTCGCCTAGCAATTTCACTATCCCTTAAAAAAGCATGGAGTCCCAGTGATCTTACATTGCGGCATACCGCACGTGCGTAATGCCAAAGGCATCCTGACAGCCGCGCTCTAGGAAAATCCTCTACAAAGGCATTTAGCTGTGCCGTCTCAAAGTCAGACATGATGAAGTCTGGATCAAGCTCAGGGACTATCCTTCTAATAAAGTTGAACAGATCCCTGTATGCCAACTCGCTCCTCGACTCCATTAAAGCATACGCAAGAGGCAGAATCTGGTAAAAAAAGACAGATTAGCTGATTAAAAAATTGAAAGAGTGTTTTCAGCTGAACAGTATAGTAAAACAAGGGACAAAGTACACACAAAATTAATTTTATGCCAAATTTGGAACTTGTTCTTTACAGAGACACTTTTGATGTTCAGCTTGCCTTTCACAACTACTTGGTAGTAGAAAGAATGAGTATAGTGCAATGCACCTCTTAACATGTTCTCACTTTCATCTCAGAAAACACAACACTCACATACATGAAACTAATACAATACTTAACTGGAAATGCTGCTATCTAATTCAACATTAACCACTTTCATGTTAAATGGTATTACTTTGAGAACTCTAAACAAATTTTGCAGATTTTCATTCTTGGTGCCTAATCCAGCTTATTAGTAGACACTGTTGTGAGACTGCGGGTGTTGTTAGGGTGTTGTTAGAAAACAACTGACTGTTGCCAGCACTTGTTCACCAATAAGATGGGTTATGGACTTAGAGGGAAAACCTTCAAAATTTTTGTTAAAAGGTTTCAAAATAATACAATTACAACTAAACATTTAAAAATTTCATTATTAAAATTAAGAGCAAGGTTCCTTGTTTAAAATAGGATTACTTCCATATTTGTAGTTGTTGGGCCTCCTGTAATAAAAATAACCTTCAAAGAGCTGGGTTAGAATAAAAATTGGAAAAATTTGTTTTATTCTAAAAATAATACTATTAAGCATTTTTACTGAAGAATGGTATAAGTTTTATAGCTGCAGGTATTCTGTGTTCTGAGATGAAAGTGGAAACATCTCAAAGCATTACATTGAAGTGAGAACAATACTAGTTATTTTAACCACCGAGTAGGAGAAGGTAGGTGGTAAAGAACAAGTAAAAAATGTCCCCTCAACGTACCAATTCTTTTTCTTGGATTCTATTATTGATATGTAGTTTTACTTGAAAATTGTAGCCGCCTAGCTGCCCTTCTTAATTTTGGTAAATTTCTAGAAAATTCTGTATTAGGTAAAAGTACACGAGGGGGAGTGCTGGGGCATGCCACTTGGCATATTTTGGTGAAATATTCAGCAAGGTTTAAAGTTAATGGGGAACGCAGGAAACTAACTCATGTTTCACAGACTGAGAGAAATATTTGTGAGACTTGACCGTTGCATTGCAATGTCAGTGAGTCACAGGATATATTTTCATTGTTGCCCACAACATGTTGTTTTCAACATTTAGGAGTAAACAACAGGTTAAACTATAAATCTATAGAAGAATCCAAGATATTTTTTTTTTACTGTACTGTTGAGCTCAAATCAGTCCATAAGAGTGAAAGTAGCAGAACAACAACTTACATGGTTGTCGCGAACAGTCACTAATGTGTATAGTTGACTGCTGTCTTGATTGTTGGGCCGAGCATAGAATGTGGCATCTCCAAACAGGTGTCTGATTTCGCCAGCACCAGTGGCCACTCTTCTTGTTAGGAACAGCAATGACCGATGCCCAGCGACACCATTAATCCCTTGATACAGTTCACATTCTCCATCTAATGTGGTGCGCAGGTCCTGGTGCTGCCTCATTAGATCTTCGAATTCTTCAAATGAGTGAGGAATATTCGGCCTGTGCTCAGCCTGAGCACGGATCATTGACGACCTTATGGACAATAGACTAATCCGACTGGACACATCCCGAGGTACACTGAAAATAATATATCATGAAACAATCAGTCAAATATTTAATCCAAAAGTGAATTAAAAAAAGCAAGCAACTCTGCTAATTTAAAGAAACTTACTTGCGGCAGACATCATGGTAAATCAGATCTACTCGTACATTTGGCCTGACTCTGCACAAGGGGCGGCCAACTCATGTATTTCTGTGTACACATGCCTTGTATTTCTTGTATTTCTAATGTATTTTTCGGTATTTTTCTCGTATTTTTGTTGAGTATTTTTATGTATTTCTGTGTATTGTTGAGTATTTCCTTGTATTTTTAGTGTATCTCCTTGTATTTTTAGTGTATTTCCAGAAATACACAGGTATTTCTGTGTACACGTTTTTTTTCGAGTTGGCCGCCCCTCGACTCTGCACGCTTGTAGTAGACTATGTCTGAGGCCCTGAACCTGATTATGGAGTAAATCTGGACCATGATTGTGCTGCTCGACAGACGTTACGAGGAAGCCAGTCATGTCCTCATTCATCACAGCCCTCACTGGGCAGGAAGGGTGGTTTCGATATAGGACATATCTTAGGAAAACCCTGCCCGATGCAGCCCTCTGCCTATGGTAAAAGTACCCATCACCAGTATGGTACCGTTGAGAGCCTGCCCTCAACCCAGGCACTGACTGAGCCTGTGGGAGATCGTCCTGTGAACATGAGACAAGAACAATTAGCAGCTACTCTCCCCTTGCCCTCCTTTTCCATAAACAATGTTACAAATGTATAGAAGTACCTGACATTCATCTAACCCAGATTCATTCTCAGGACAAACAAAACAAGAAGCCAAGTAAAAACCAAAATTCTTTGGTCTTAAAAATATTACTCGTTCTTTACCTCGTTAAAAATTCTACATGATAAATTATTATTGAACTTCTTTTCATCTTTTGTAGTTTGGAGACGGTTTAATATGATAGAGTAAAAGGAAGTGTGTAAGTGTTTGTGTTAAATAAAGTAGTAGTTTGGAGCTTGGAGCTTGGAACAGTGTATGGTCATGGAAAGTAAAGTACATTAACACTATTAACTTTTCTAACTTAACTTCATAAGTAATGTTCATAATTTCACAAAATATTGCGAGATACTACTTCTCTAGGAACAGAATCTTCAGAATTTGCTTGGAATTTCATCACGAAATGACACCACGCGTAGCTGGGCAAATAGCATTGTCGTCCTGTTTAAACTTAGCCGCGCCTTTACTTTTCGCCGCTAGAGGGCGTTGCAGCGTGAGGGCCTTGTGACTAACAAAACGTACCCGGTTCTGCACGAAGTGCGATCTGGGATCACTAGATCGCAGCGTTTCTTCACTTGGGTAGATTTCAATATTTTGTTAAGTATTCTCAAAATTTTGCTTAGGTAATAAAAAATAATGTCTTTTATGAAATGTGTGGCTCTGAATTCTAGTTACAATGAGTATAAAATGATGTATGTTATTCTAGTGTATTGTGAGATGAAAAGAAGTTCCTAAATTAAACCATGACAGGACCAGGGCCGTCGGAAGTGGGGTGCAGGGGGGGCGCGGCGCCCCAGAATAATCTGGGGGGGGGGCGAAGCCCCCCCCAGAATTTTAGACAGGGAACGCAACGCGGCGTCGGGGGCAGGCCTCAGCCTCAGGCCTAAGGCGCGTGTGAGAGATCATTTAGTGTGTTGAGCCGCATCAAAACGTGGTTGCGGTCAACCATGTCACAGAAACGTCGTACACACTTTATGCTCCTTCATGTACACAAAAAACGTGCTCTGAAACTGTCAAGAAAGTCTGTTTTGAAAGAATTTGTTTCTAAAACAAGCGAACGACGAAGGGTTTTTGGATGTGTTAACTAGTTAACTGATACACTTTTGTGAGAACTTAACTATAAAAGTATAAAAGTATCTCTAAATTATGTAATTTGATGTCTGTGCCAAAGAGTGCCAAAGAAAGTTTTTTTTTTTACTAATAAAAAAATTAAATGTTTGAACATCGCGGAAAAAAATCCTGCAAGCCTGAGTTTCGCAGCCAAAACCACTTCCGACGGCCCTGGACAGGACCAATACTCGTTCTTTTAACCAAAATGATTAAAATATGAAAATGAGGTAAAGAACGAGTAAAAAGGCAACACCAATAAGTTTAAAACGATCAATATGTCGCTTGTTACTATTACCGAAGGGGCAACTAACCTCATTGACGCTACACGCTGTGTGGCAGCAACATAGCAGCCCGATCCACAACACCCAAACCGGCGGGCGCAACATTTCGTAGCGGGACTCTGAAAGAAAGTTAAATTTTATCGGAAAAATGCATATAGTGGTCGTGCTGGGCTAGGCATAACCATGAAAGCAATCAAGGAATTCACGATTTCAAGAAACTACAGTTTGTTTTTCAAAGGCATATTTGGCTGGTTCGATTGAACAGTTAGTCATGTAGTGAAAAAAGTATACTTACAACAAACACTTCACAAAATACTGGAAAGCCGAACGAGAAATCCGCTCTATGCGCCAAACGATACAACAGTAAAGTCAGAGATGGCGACGGGGTGCGCGGGGTGCCGGGCTGTGCCGAGTGCCGAGCAGTTCAGGCGGGAACAGTTCTAGTGTTGCCAATCTGGTCGGAAGCTAATGTCGTACCAACCAATCCAAATAGTCGTACCAGCCTAACAATTACCGTATTTGACCAATTTGAGTCCAATTTGAGCTGAAAATGGCCCAAACGGTAATTACCGTACAAAACAGTTCTGGCAGCTGACGAAAACAAAACACTATGTGTGTGCCTGGCATGCATGAGAAAGCATGATAAAAAATTAGGCGTATTTGAAAAATCTCAATCCAGAATTGATAATGAAAGCAGATGATACAAGTTAAGGCTAGTATCGTGTCTTAATTTCCCTATATATGTATGTTTTGTTCGTAACTTTTGTTTTGTTAAATTTTTAGAATGTGGTGGTTTTTGAATGTATGAAACCGGCAAGGGTGGGTGGGGATGGGGGGAACCGGGAGGCCGCGGGAGAGCTGGGGCGAGCGCGACAATGGCACTGCGGGACTGCAGCCTTACCCTTCCCCCTTACAGATCCGCGCATAACATTATTTATTCGTTATCGAGAAGTATAGCTAGCTGAAACCTTTTCTTAGTATAGGCATTGTAAGGTATCAAGTGGGTATCAAAGGTATCATCAGCTAAAAAGAGACATAGTAATCTCCTGGGTCCGTTTTGTGTGACAATATGGGTGTCGTCTGCCAAAAGTTAAGGCCTGAAGCTTACCGCTTTCAGCTTGGATACCTCGGCTCCGCTCTGCACTTCCTCCTCCGTCCCGCCCGCCAGCCGTGGGCGCGACGACGACAACGACGGGACGGAAAACGAGCCGGCCCACTACCCAAGTAATCAACGCTTTGTAGCCCAGCCATGAATGCTTTACTTAACACATGTGTAAATTGGATCTGTATCTGTTTTTAGACCATATAAACATCTACAAGGATGTCTTTTTAGTCTGGAAATAGACATAGTTCCAATTTACACATATTTTAGATGGACCATTTACGGCTGTGAAATAGAAATATAGAGGCTCTTCTCTATAACTTTACTTTCAGAAATCTAGTTGGAGTACTGACATAACTAAATCAGTCAATACATGTCATTTCCATTAGTAAAATTTTGAAGAATACCTGTGTACCAACTCTGAGAGATTTAAAGCTGGGTAAAAGATGAAGGAAGTTTCTCAGATATATAAAAAACAAACAGCAGATAAGAAAGTTTTAGAAAAACTCACTCCATCAACGATAATTACAAAATTGTACATAATAAGTGATAAGGTCAACATTAAAGCTTTTAATTCAAACTTTCTCAGAATATGAGAAGAAATAAATCCTTATAGATAAGATGGCTCTGGTTGACTTATGTAATTTAACACCCTTTGTCTGAAGTTGGAATCTATTTCCATTTTGTAATATTCATCAGCCTATGAGCACATCTTGTAATGGCCTTAGTCGGAATCTGAAGAGTCCTCTTCGTCATGATTATTAAGCTTAAGTCCATGGTTAACAGCTGCTAAAATGGCAAATGCTGCCTCATGGGGGAATCTGGCACAACTGATTTGCTCATTACTAATGAGGTCTGATAACCTTTTTACCCTTTTGTCATTCAGTTTCGCTTTCCACCTCTTTCCACTGGTTGGTGCGTTGCCCTTTTCAATCGCTAACTTGTCGCTGAATGCTAACTGATCAAGTTGAACAAAGCCACCTGAAACGTGAAGGTCACAACAGTATAAGCAGACCGGAACTGGTGTAAAATTTGTCTGAATAATGGCTATCATAATTTAATTACAGCCTACCAATCAAATGCCAAACATTTGGCCTGTTTTGAGGAATGACAGAAGCAAGTGTCCTGTTATCGGACTCTGAAACATTGTTGGTTCGCTCTGGCACACTGAAAACGGACAATTCTGCAACCCTAGGCTCCTTCTCAAAGTACTCAAAGAATGGTCTGAGTTCATCTTCCCAACCAGCCTGCATAACTTCATTCCATATTTCCAAGACACCTGTCCAAATTTTCTGGGCTGGTAGCAGAGGCACACCCGCAATGCATCTAATGAAGGTTTTCACTTCTTGATTTTCATTTGCAATTGGTGACAAGCCCAGCTTACTGGCATGAATGCTGCTTGCCTAGTTAGGAAGAGAAAGGAAACTGCTCTTACAACTGCAGTATTTTTTTCGTATGAACTGAAACTCTCTCATCAATACTCACCACACCATAGTGCCATAAACATCCCACAATTCTGCTGGAGGGAAGGACCGTTCGAAACGCATTCATCTGTGCTCTTTCAAAATCACAGTGGATTCTATCAGGTGCAAAATTTGGAACAAGTGTTTTAAGATATTCTAAAACTTCCAAATAGGCTTCCTCTGTGCGTCCCATCATAAGAACTCTAACAAGTGGTAAAACCTATGGTATAAACATACAAACACAAGTTGTGGCAGGAAACAAAAGCAATGGCCAGTGGAATTTTCTTCCTCAAAAGAAATGGGCTGAAGGTGGCGGTAATATTATACAGCACCCATCAGCGTGAAATTTACTTTGGATTATGGACAGATCTAAATCATGATTACAGCAGGAAAACAGTTTGCATTGCGCACAATTGAAATGATGAACGCTACACATTGTCTGACCGATCATTGAAACAAGCAAAATTAAGAGATATGGGTGAAACGTGCACTTGCATATATAAAGGGTCTAGCAAAATTAAACCCTTACTTTTTTGACACGGCGAATTTCGGAAACGCTATTAGGTAGAAAGTTGACATTGGCAAAGTTAGGCTACTGTGCTGGCGACAGACTTCTGAAATTGTAGAACTCAGCTTCGAGTGGCTCGCGACCAGCGAGGCCTAAGTTTCCGCGTCACCACACATCTCAGTGTGCTTAGGAAACACAGGCTGCTATGAGATGCTCCCCAGAACGATTGGGAGGCAAAATCTGGCAGAATTTATTTCAGCTCTGAGATTTTATGAGTCTTTTGCCAGCACAATAGCCTACATTTTTTGCCAATAAATCTTAATTCCGTCAGATGCCCTAATTTCGGACAGTTTCAGCGGTTTTTCCCCTGTTTCGTGAACACGCGATTCAGTATGAAAAATCCGTTGATATTTAAAGTACTGTGGCTTAGGACCTATCGGATGATACCTATGACAGATTTTGATAACATCATGTTAACCCAGAGCAGCCCTTGAAAGAGTGTCCGAACTTAGGCGCGGATGTGCCCTACTTTCGGACACGTGCCCTAATTTCGGACAAAAGGTTGATTTCGCTAGAAGAAATCGGTAAAAAGCCATTATATGAAACGAATCCGGGTCATGAGTGTTGTGATTACTCTTGAAGTGACACAGTAGTGTGTGACTCTCGCCGAGGGCGAGCGCCGCGAGGGTGAGCGCGGGCCGAGGGTGAGCGCCGCGAGGGTGAGCGCGGGCACCTCCCGCCGCATCAGAACGAGACAGAGCTATCGTGCGAGTGACAGAGCGCTGGCCAGGCCGCTCCCGTACCGTCCCTGCGCGTGCTATGGTGGGTCTGCCTACCCTTCCCTGGCAAACGCGCTACCCTGTATAAAGGTCCGATTTTGCTTTTCTCTCATAAAATCAATTTAAAGACTTTCACCCACCCCGTTAATCAGGCGCGGTTTTAGGGGGCCGGGGGAGGGGGGGGCGATCGCCCACCCCCCTTCGGTCACTAGATAGCCGCCTGGAAAGTAGGTAAATAGCGCAGCAAAACCCCTGTATGTAGGCAACCTGGCGTGCGCCCCTTCCAGTCGGACCTTCAACCGCGCCTACCCTTAAAAACAATTTACTATAATTGCCACTCACCTCTTGCTCCCACTGTATGTTGGTAGATTCTGTGAGAACTAAATCTTCACCTCCATAAAAAGAACTGTGTGGGTCCAAAATATATGTCATTGGGAGTATCAAGCTAGACGTGACATATCTCTGAGCACAAAGTAGAGTTGATACTTTCTCGATAGGTTTGAGGGCTTTAATGTACACTCTCATTTCCTTACGGATGTGCTATCTCCATAATACGGAGAATTTTGTGCAATCGTAATATGGATCACAAATCATCTGTAATACGGATAAAATCATCCGTAATATGGATTAATTAAACCATATTACAAACTTTGCTTGATCCGTAAGTTACGGTGAATTTGGTCTATACTTCATGGATGAAGGCATGTTTGTAATATGGATGAAATTATCCATATGACGAATGATTTTATCCGTATTACAGATTATTTGTGATCCATATTACGCTTGCACAAAATTCTCCGTATTATGGAGATAGCACATCCGTAAGGAGATGAGAGGGTAAGCCTTCAAAATTGACACATCTTCTCTTGATGGTATCTCAGAAAAATATTTCCCTGTAAAAAAAGAAGTAAATTAACAAAAATTGACAATACTTGAAGGGAAAAAAATATTATTTACTTGCCTCTACAGTAAGATGAGGCGAAGCCCCACATCCATTGGTACTGGTGAACCACTGCCTCTGCAATATGCAAGTCAACCCACCAGCGGGTTTTGCAGGGTGAAGGTATCATTTTAGGTTTTTTTTTTGGCCTTGTCGTGGACATACTTTTCATAAGCTCGCCACACTTTCTCCCAGCACAGCCAAGACCGAGCAGAGTGAGCTTTTAAGATGCTACTTTTTAATCCTTGACACTTGCCTACAACAGCCGTAACTCCCATTATTAATCGTATGTCCAAAGCATCTTATGTGATTTGGCGTATCTTCAATCAACTCTAGAGCCAGGCGAATATTATCGCCATTGTCAGATGTCACAGCTGAAACTTTGGTTTGCAGAGAAATATCCCAGTCAGCCAACATTTGAAGGAAAACTTCTTTCAGGTGGACGCCTACATGATCCTCCGAAATCATTTGACATGCCAAAGTGGTTTCGACCAGTGTCCATGATTTGCCCACGAATAGGCATGTGAGCGACATGTAGGAATCATGAGCACCAGAAGTCCATATATCTGTTGTTAGTGCCACGTTATCAGCTTGTTTTAGTAAAGCACTAACATTTGCCTTGGTTTCCTAAAAAGAAAATGTTGTTATTAACTCACGATCGTCAGCAGCTCTCTCTCTCTCACTCACACATCATCTGCGTTTCGTTGATGTCCCGCGGCGTGTTTAGGCGGGCTCGGCGGTGTCGCGAGGGTAATGTGTAACGCCGCGCTGCACCGTAACAGCGGGGGACGACCTCGCGACACCGCGGGGCCTGCGCCCCCTCCCTCGACACCGGGAAGCACGCTCGCGACTCCGCGGGGCCGGCGCCCCCTCCCTCGACACCGAGAAGCACGCTCGCGACACCGCGGGGCCGGCGCCCCCTCCCACGAGACACCTTGCGACACCGTCAAGCACCCTTTACCACTCCCCTGACGGAAGAACGAATCGCAGACAGCGTGCAAGTAAGAGAATGCTGCTTAGCCCACTTAGCTATCTATACTGGCCCTCGCTCGAGAGCGTATTGTTGCGGGTCTGCCTATCTCACACAATCTACCGAGGTGCGTGGGACACCTTGTACAGTACCTGGTAAAATTTTGGTAGGTAGGTCCTTGTCGGGGTCCTTCGTGACATCAGTTGGTATCGAGGGTTGAGCGTGGAGCAGAGCACTTTAACCCTTTACCCGAGATGTAGCAAATGTGCTATACTCACTTTAAACACTCATTTCTCCGCGCCTATGCATCCGATCGATCGGAGCCGGCGTTTAAGTTTGGCGCGGTATCGTGCCGCACCCGTACCGACCAGCCCCGGATCGATCTGATCGATATATCTCGATGAAGACCCCACGTTTGCGCGCCACTGCCGGGACGAGCCGTAAGCTACCTAGCTACCTGACGCCATTTTCGTGCCTGTGCTGGAGGTAAGATTTTGGTGGTACTTCACTAAAAAAAATATCCTGTGCTTGCCTTGTACGTCTCTAACGGAGATTCAACTTGGTTCGCTAATTTTTTCAAATGGTTGGGTCGAAAAACGGGTTTGTAGAGAGTGTTGCAAAAATGCTACATCGTCGAGTCAGAGTTGTGAGGTCCTGTTTTCTACTGGAACACAGTAGCGTTAAAATTTTAATCACTATTCGGTCGCCGTTATTGAGGGAACTATTAAATTTCTGTTTTCTCAGTTTCTATTTTCACAAAACATTTCTTGATCGTGATTGATACGAAATGTTAGCCTGCTACTGTTGGTACTTTCGGCCTCACCTGAACCGCTCAAACAGCTCATATTTACATCAAATATTCGTTTGTGGGTTTATTTTGACTAGAATTAGTGTTCTTTTGGTGTTTGCCACTCTACTGATCGTATTTTCTCATTCTGAGGGCACGCAATTGCTGAAAAGCGATGTGTAGCAATATTGCTACATCATCGGATTGAGTGTTTACCGTCTACCTTTGTTTATGTTCTGCGTCACGGTACAAAACAAAACTACAACTTTATTCTGTTTCTTTGCTTATTTTTACTCTCGGCATTGTCTCTTTGTTTCCCTTTTGCGTTTTTAACCGGTATTGCGTTTTCTGATTGAACGTATCAAATCTGCTACATTGCTGGACTAGAGACCTAACCTCTATGTTTTTCTTTGCTAAACTTGTGGTGATTTCCAAAATTTCATTTGGGTGGTCTTTTGTTTGTCTTGCTAGTTGGGGTGGGGAGGATTCTTTTTTGTACTTAACACTTAAATATAAGTTTTGCTAGCTGTTTGCTTTGTATGCATTGCACTTTTCTCTTTGACATCAGTTTGACTGTCGTTAATTTTGTTGTATTCGGGTATTTTTTTTTCTTTGTCTGTAGTGTTTTATTAAGTTGCAATAAATTGTTTTTTGTTTGTTTTTTATTTACAGAACTGTGTGGCAATGTAAACATGAAGTCAATAAGATCTACAATGTTCTACAAGAACTCGCCGGGAAAAAGTGGTAGACTTATTGCATACGAGACATTTGAAAATGAACCAGACTCAGATGAAGAGCCTTTTTTATTCTAAGTATATTGAGCCATCGAGTCTTGAGATACCACCAAGTCCCGTTCAACAAACTACTGGTTCGTATTCTTTTGTGATTGTACATTTTAGTCCATTTTATAATATATAAATATTTTAAAACTGGTTTCTTGACCGTGATGAAGATGATGCTGCTTCTACTCTGCAAACTCAAGTGTGAGACAGTACTACACTTTTTACTGCAGTACCACTGTATCTCACACTTTCAAAAACTATTATCTGTCGTTGAATAGCAATCACGTTTCAGAGAACAGCATCAGCTTTGATTCAAAATCCCGGTTAAAACGAGCTACCATGTGATAGGGTTCTGATCGCAAACAACAACGTTCCTATAAATTTTCGAAACCATTAATTTACGATTATTTAATGTATTGCTGTTCCAAACCCCATCACATGGTAGCTCGTTCTAACCGGGATTTTCAACCAAAGCTGATGCTGTTCTCTGAAACGTGATTGCTATTCAACGACAGAAAATAGTTTTTGAAAGTGTGAGATACAGTGGTACTGCAGTAAAAAGTGTAGTACTGTCTCACACTTGGGTTTGCAGAGTACCAACTTAGAAACTGAGGAAGCTGGTTGTCCACTTAATTCCGGTGATGAAGGTTGTAACAGCGCTTTAGGTCGAAAGAGGCACAGCACGGACAATTCTGTCCAATCTGAACAAGGTATGAAATGAGGACCAGGTTTCTACTAAATATCTATTTTATTGTAATCTTGTGTTATGTTATTGCTAAGTCTCTCAATTTTTACAATGGTTTATTACTTGCAGTCCCTTCAAAAAAGACGAAAACTCCAGAACCTGAGTTTCCAAAGAAGAGTTGCAAAAGATCTTTATATCCTAACTCCATAAGAGGTTCAGAGTGCAATCCGACACTGTTTACAAGTTCTTCCCCTCTTAAAGAAAGAAATGAGAAATGTTTTAAAAGTAAGGTAATGAGGGCTTTGAAAAAGGCATCTGGAAAAGAGCAAGGTATGTTATTTATTTTCTCTCTAACATTGAAAGTTTACTTACTTGTTTTGCATAGTGTTGTAAGTCTTCTGTTTGTCTCTTATCTCCTCTGATGTCTCTCTGCTCTTGCAGTACCACCAAAGTCACTTCACAGCAAAGGAACAAGTCTTTCAGGTAATTACAGTTCTTTTTTGGTATTCACACTGTCTTCATGATGTTTTGAACGAGCCTCTCCTTTGTTGTATAGGTTTTGACGATGATGATGATATCCCAATCATCAATTTCAGTGATCAGGATATTGATGGGGATGATATTCCTCTCATAAATTTGGTTCATAGAAAGAAACGTGAAGAGAAAAGCATTGAAGATGCATATGATCAGAAGTGTAATGAGATTCTATCCTCAATAAATGCAGGAACTCAGAATGGTTTGTACTGTAAATAATTTTTTCCACCTTTGCTGCTTACTAACCAAATGTTAATTTAATGTTTGTGCTCTCATTCTTGTTTAGGAGAAAAATCCTCTGAAAAACCTGGTATGGAAACGGGCACTACTTCTGTACAGTGTGGAACTTTGAAATTGAATACTGTTCCTCAAAAGTCAGGTGAACTAGTGAACTTAGACATTTGCCCTCAACTTTTTCAGTGTTACAATAAATGCAATTTTATTTTTCCTCTGTTTCAGTATTTTCTTCAATAAAAGAGAAGGTCAAAGATTCAGTTCTTTCATGTACCAAAATTTCCACTGTAAAAGATAAAGGTGAAACATTTTATTAATTTTTTATGATCACTATTATACTATAAACATTTTTTTTCTCTCCTTACCAATATGTACTATCTTGCTTTATTCTGCTTACAGACTTACCCGTATTTGAAGGTGCAGCATGTAGAAATGCAGAGGTCACAACTGTGGATGAAAATCAAAATTTACTACCACTGGCCAAAGAGAAAGGTAATACAGTAATATGATAATTTCATAAAGCCTTTTTATTTCCTAGTGTACAAATGATAAACAAAAGGTCTGTTTTCCCCCTGGTTTTATATCAAGCTGCTTTTATTTCAGAATTAAATTCCACTCCTGAGCATCCTAAATGTGGGCCATCTCAATGCTCTGCAGACTTACATACATTTGCAAGTGCATCCTGTAGCAATGCAAAGACCATGGGTGTAGATGAAAATCTAAATTTGCAACCGCAGGAGCAGCTTGCAAAAGGGAAAGGTAATGTGATTGTAATGATTTCATAACTCCTCCCATTTTCTATTTTACAAATAATGAACAAAAGGTTTGCCTTTATTTTCTCCTGGTTTTATATCAAAGCTGCTTTTCTTTCAGAATTAAATTCCACTCCTGAGAGTGGGCCATCTCGCTACCAAACCCGAACAAGGAACTCACTTCTACCTGTTTATCGAGACTCAAACTCAGACTCCGAAGGTGATGATCATGAACCCTATTTTCCTGAGGGGTCCAGTGATAGTGATGCATCATCTTCAGATGAAGAGACACTCGCAGATTTTGTGAAAAAGCATGTTGAGAAGAAAACATCCGCTGCCAAAGCTCAATCAAGAAGTTCAGGTAAAAGTTCTAAAGCCCCAAAGACTACAAATACAAAGTGTTCTGAAAACCACACAAGTTATGATGAATTTTCTGATGAAGATGTAATTCAATGGGAAGACGGAGATATTCCATTAAATGAAAGACCTTGCCCTAGTTTTGATGATCCAACTGAATTACTTGAACCCATTGATTATTTCCAGTATTATTGGGATGATGAAATATTCCAGTACCTAGCAGATCAAACAAATTTGTACAGTGTTCAGCAGGATGGGAAGAGTATGGATGTGACCAAGAAAGAAATTCAAATTTTCTTGGGGATTTGGATCTTTATGGGTCTTTGCAAGTTACCGTCGTATGAAGATTACTGGAATGGTCTGACTCGTGTTCCTCAAGTTGCCGACTTAATGCCTCTCAAATGGTATGAAAAAATCCGAAGCAGACTTCATTTAGCTGTCAACTCTCAAGACTTCAAGGAAGATAAACTATTCAAAGTACGCCCACTTTTGACTCACATTTTGAACAAATGTCGTTCCCTGGAACAGAAAGAAAACAAGTTTAGCATTGATGAGTCTATGACGCTGTATAAAGGTAAGAAAGCTGGAGCATTGCGGCAGTACATGCCCAAGAAACCTCACAAATGGGGTTTTAATTTTTTTCTTATTTGTGGTGTCTCAGGCATGGTATATGATTTTTTGCCTTACCTGGGTTCAGATACTTTCAACGGCATTGATTGTTCTGATGCTGAAAAATCTCTTGGTCTGAGTGGGCAGATTGTCACTTCTCTTTGTAAATCCATCAAGTTTCCTCGTCTCTCTATGGTGTGTTTTGACAATTACTTTACTAGTATTCCTCTACTTATGTTTCTTCTTGACAACTATGGCATTTTAAGTACTGGAACTGTGCGAAGCAACCGCACTAGCAAGTGTCCCATTATGGATGACAAATCACTCATGAAACAGGGTCGAGGTTCTATTGATTCCAAAGTTTTGGAGAACAAAATTATTTGTGTGAAATGGTCTGACAACAAAACTGTAACGCTTGCAAGCACTCTGGCAGGAGTAGGGGATATATCCTCTGTTAAACGGTGGTCAAAGAAAGACAATCAGACATCTCGAATTGATGTTCCATGCCCAGATATTGTTCGTAATTATAACTCTATGATGGGTGGTGTTGACACATTTGATATGCTGATGGAATTGTATCGAACATCCACAAGAGCGAAGAGATGGTACCTGCCATTAGTAGAATTTCTTATCCCTATCACTCTTGTGAACAGTTGGCTAACTTATAAGTGGGACTACGCAGCTCTTGGACAAAAAATGAATGCCAACAATTCCAAACTGTTCAGACTGCATATATTCCATTCTTTGGTTACTTCAGAAAGAAGAAGAGGTCGGCCTTCATGTAATGGGCCAAAAGCTGAGAAGATAATAAGAAGTCCTGTCACTCCTAGGCCAGTAGATGGGGAGCGAAGAGACAACACTGACCACTGGCCTGGATTTGGTGAGAAAAGACAGAGGTGTAGGAACTGCAACTGCACAAATGGTTTTTCTGAGGTAATTTGCTTGAAGTGCAATATGACTCTCTGCTTCCGAAAAAACAAGAACTGCTTTGTACAGTTCCACCGTGAACCAAAGCTTTAAATAAGTTTGTGAATTTGGCTGTGCCATCTATTTTTAATTTATTCAAGCTTCAATTTCTTTGTTGACAAATGTTTTTGTTATATTTATATGACATATATATGTGATATTCCTTTGAATTGTATTGAATTTAGCATAATGTTTAAAACTTGTTGAATTTCTGTTATGCTATCCAAGATTAATTCTCAACACTAATTTATTTATTTTTATTGTGTTATGTACTAGTAGAAAATGAATTTACAAAATTTACTGTAATAAAGTCATAAGTATTTTATTGGATTAATTTTAAGGAGCTAATTGACTGACTAATTTACTTATAAGAAACATGTTGACTTTTAAATATAAGTGATACATATTGACAGGGTAAGCAGAGCGTCTCACTGAAAGGCTTCTTCACGCTCAGCAATTATTTTATTGTTTTCAAAAGGTTCCTATGTGAATAGATTTTAGCTTGAAGAGGTATTAATTTTGTTAAATATTTTCTTTCTCAGTCTAGTACTTGGATCTCAAGATGTATTTTGTATCTAGCATATAATTGTTTGTGATAGTTGTGTTTGTAGATAAAAGTGTTAGCGATTCAAGTAGTATGAAATGGAACTAAAATTCTAAGTTTAAGTTTGGGGAACACTTTATTGTTTCTGTAATTTCTCCATGCCAATATCTATTTCTACTTTAGTCTCAAGTTGTATTAATTACCTTACTTTACTGTTTGTGATTGTCACAACTCTAGGTAAATATTTGTTATGTCACTTTACTCAGATAAATTAATTTGTTCCTGTATTCCGCATATACCTGAGTTATGAGTTTGTGACATTTTGTTTTCCTCTTAGGTGCTAAATTTGGATTTTGCCACTGTTTTAAGATATGATAAATTGCATTCCTACGGCTCAGTATGTTTCTTTTATTCATTAAGAACACATTGTTTAACAAAGTGAATTATTTTTTGAGCACTAGTAGATTTAAACAACAAATCAAATTTAACAAATCAAATTTTATTACAAAGTAATATTGTCTTCTGATGATAACTCCTGCAACAAAATTTCAAACAAATTAGCAAACATATTCAGTGAGCAGGCGAGTGGTTTGTGAACCCAGCCCGTTCTTTCCCTCATTAACGCGAGATTTCATATCAGGTCACTGACTTCAGATTTTGTCTTCAGAATAAATGGTATTTATGAAATATGATCCCACATCAAATCTTGGCTCTGCAAGTTGCACGGCTTAGGCGATGGAAAGTTTAGAGGTAAAAATAGCGGCTTTGAGTGGTGGTGTAGGTAAAAAAGCACTGAATCTTTGCAGTAAAATAAAATATGACTACACCACTCTAAGATTAATAATTGAAAACTGCCTCTAAACCACCTTTGGAGAGAGTTTGGATTTTTGTTTCTGTACCCTTTGGTCAAAGATATCCACAAAATTTAGCACAATACTGTAACTTTCCTAGAATAACTTGCTTGTCACCAAAAGTCACCAAACTTTGTTTACAGCTTTTTCTGAGATCCCTTAACATTCTCCAATTTTATGATTTTTTTTTTTTTAAATTCTTATCTGATAAGCTATAATAGACCACTACCTCCCCTCGCCTCCATCCCCTCCTCTTCCCTTCCCTCACCTCCCCTCTCCTTCACTACTTTCCCCTCCCCCTGCTTCCCCCGCGCCCCGCTGCTGGATCTCGACTTACTGATGTGCTCCTCGTTGAGGTTGAAACTGATGAGCTGATGTAGGAGCTGTCGTTCTGCAGCCTCTGCACGCACGCGGCAAGGCGAGCGCTGTGCTGTACCTCCTCCTCGTGCAGCCGCACCAGGTCGCCCTGCCGCGCCAGGAGATCCGCAAGGACGCGCAGGGTCGTCTGATGGCTTTCCTGCAGCAGGCGGTGCTCCTTCTCCAGCGCCTTGAAAGCAGCTGACTGTTCGTGGAAGCGGCGCTCGACGTAGTCCAGCTGATAGTTTTTTTCTTCAACTTTTCTCGGAAACACACATACACTCGTAACGTCCCGGGCGTTTCTTTGAATGCGTAAGTGTTGCGGGCTTGCCTACCCCATTTGCCCGTAAGGCGCCGTAGCCCCTTTCAGCGCTGGCGAGTATGCAGTCCCGCAACACTGTTACGCATTCAATGAAACACCCGGTACTCCAGCGGCCGACAGGGCATTGTAAGAGAGAGATCAGTGCATGCGGAATTTAAGTACATGCAAGAGTGAATGCCCGGTCGGGCCGGTGGCCTGGCCGGGTCCCGTACTGGCCTCTCGCACTCACACAGACTCCGCGAGCAGCCATCTGTCTCTTTCTATTCCTTGTCTCGTCTCGGCACTGACTTACTTTCAATGACAAATTCTCTCCTCGTAGGCAGCACGGAGCCTCCGGGTCAAGGTGACGGGTGACCCTCCACACACAGGCTCTCCTTACACCGCAAGTCCATGATACACAGGGCGCTGTTGGGCGCAAATGCAAACCATCAGTTGGAATGGTGCATGGCAGTGTTGCATCCTACTGTTCCTTTATATTTTCCGATAGACTTACCAACTGAAGGCATCGCTGAGGCTGCTCTTTTCGCGAGCTTTGTGAGCGCTGCTCTCCACTTCATTGCTGTGTCCGTGAGGAACTGATACCACCGCGACGCCGTTGTCAACGCGGACAACAATACGCGCTTCTTTGTTCCTCACGACAGCCGCGAGCAGCCGCGAGCGCGGGGCGCGAGGGGAGGGAGGGCGCGAGTGAGGGCAGTGGGCAGTCCAGGCCAGTGTCGTGGCGCCGTGCACCCCTTCTACCCCCGCCCCTCCCCCGTCTGCCTCTCCGGCCCCTCCCCCTCCCCTGCCGGAAGGCCCCTAGGCAGCAGCTCCCGAAGCGGCCGGCCCCGGCTGAGAGCTCGCTGTTGGCCGGTTTGCCTACCTATCCAAACGGCCGGGGCAAACACACCACCCTGTATTCGGGATCATACGGCCGCACAGGGTGCCTCTAAGAATGATTTGCGCGTATTTCAGGTTGCCTGTGCTCTCGCAACCTCGATGACTCGAACGCGGTCATGGCGGCTGCGGCTGCGCGGCGCGGCGGCGGCTGGGGAGTCTTGCCGTCTGGCCTGGCCTAGTCCACTGCAGCAGAGGGATTCCGGTGCGCGCTCGGGCACTCACGGAGTGAGCGCACTGCTAGAGGACAACGCTGGTGTAGGAGTGTGTTTGGGGGAGAGGGGGGACACCTGAACGACGCTCCCTTTTTGGGGGGTCGTCCTCTGACGTGTAAATGGTCCCCTTACATTTGTTACTGACGTTATCCGACAATGTAGCATATTTGCTACACTCTGTTTCGGCGATTGTGACGAATATTTTGAAGTCTTACTCTAAGTCTACATCTTACTTACAACATAAATAACCAAAGCGAGCCATTTAAGTCGTCCGCGGGAAGCAAGAGGAGGTCGATAGTGGGGGCGGGGACGTGGGGTGCGGTTGGCGAAAGAGCGTCTTGATCGACGCTCTCCTTGTCCTTTCTTGGGCCGGGGGCCGCGCGCCGGCCGCGCGCGCTAGTCAGGAGGGGGAGGAAGACAACGGCGACGGGTAGCTGTCGCAACAACTACAGCTGGAATGAAATACACCTCTATCCGACAGTGTAGCAAATTTGCTACATGGCTATAGTTTTGTTTATTTCCGTGCATAAATCCATATTTGTTGAACATATGTATTAATGTGTGTGTTATGCAAGACGTTTGCAATGGTGAAACACTAATACTATCTTGGTTTCTTTTGCGTAAATGACCCGCTGACCTTGATTACTGCCGCTATCCGACAATGTAGCAAATTTGCTACACTCATTTTTTGATGATTGGGGTAAATATTTTTTAGTTTGTTTTCATAAGTTGGTACTCAAGACTCACATAAATGAAATGACACCCATTTAAACAAAAAAATATTTGAAAAAAGTCATTTTATTGGGGTGGTCTCACCAGGTATACAGTCCCACCAGGTATAATTCCCACCAGGTATAATTCCCACCAGATATACACGATTTTATTTTTATTTTAATTTACGCGGTTTCCCAACAAGTATAAATCCCACCAGATATACACCAATTTATATATATAATTTTAGTGTGTCAGCAAGTATAATTCCCACCAGATATAATTCCCAACAGGTATAATTCCCACTAGGTATAAAAATAAAACGAAGTGACTAGGTAATGCTTTTATTAATTTTGATTGTTTGAATAGTATTAAAACTTTAGGTAAATCTTATAAGCAACAATAGTAAAACAATTTAATTAAAAATTTCGACAATCATAATGATATCGGCTCTACATATAGGGCATGCTGAAAGTTTCGACTCATCCGTGTCAGCGCATTCGGCGCAAAAAATTCGGTGGCCACACGGAATGGCCGCATGCGTTCTAGCATTGGTTAGGCAAATTCTGCAGCAGTCTGGAACTGTAAAATAGCGTTATGTTCTTGCAAGGTACAGCTTTAAGATAATGGTTTTACCTGATAGCGTTAAGAAAATGGTTATACCTGATGGATCCTGGTCCACGGCAACGGCAGCGCGTGCTGCGGCGGCGTTCGCTGCCTCCTGAACGCTCAGTTGCAGCACTCGCATCGCATTCACTGATTGTGGGATGCTCGGTTCGGGATTTGCGAAACGTTGTACCCGTACTACGTTATGCCTTCAGGGCAAAAAATGACCTTTTTTAAAAGTTTTTATTTTGGAAACTGTTTTGAGTCACGATCATGAGTGGTGGTGAGGTGATACCTAACACGAACGGACAATGACGCGCGATGTCGTTCTGCCCTCATTTTGTGCAAAAAACAGCCTAAAATGGCCGTGATTCCTCACTGTTCCGCTGAGACGGCGCTTGTGTCTGACGAACGAACGAGCAGCACGCAGCAGACGACAAACTGACTCACCGCGGCGTAAATAAATAAAAATAAATATTTAAATATATAAGTATATCTGGTGGGATTTATACTTGTTGGGAATCCGCGAAAATAAAAATAAAAATTAAATGGTGTATATCTGGTGGGAATTATACCTGGTGGGAATTATACCTGGTGGGATTATACCTCGTGGGAATTATACCTGGTGGGACTGTATACCTGGTGGCATCATCTCATTTTATTGTATTTTATACTTTTTGTGTTTTCTAAAAGTACCAATCTGATTATTGCAAAAAAATAAATGACTAGTGTGTAGACCAGTGGACATTAAGACAAGACATTAGCAGCCTTGTGCATGCCTTTTAGGAGTTATGAAGGCATTTTATATCGCTGACCTATGCGAACCTCAACCCAGCGATGTAGCATATTTGCTACATACTAAAATTTCGAAGATTTTGTTAGAAATTTTGTATTTTTTGTGTCTATGGCCTTCCATTGGCACTATTTCAGACAAAAATAAGAGTTAATTTTTTTTCTACGTTTTTTGGTCTTAGTGCGTCGGATTAAGGGTTAAAGGGCTGCTTCTCTACAGTATTGAGAGGGCGCATACCGCAGACAATGTGGAAAGTTACGGCCTTGTGGCACTTTTCCCTCTGCTTGGTATCCATAGGCTTGTACTCATCCATTTTTGTTTGCTTGGAAGAGGCAGAACTCCTGGATAACAGATATTTGAAATGATAAGTGAGTCAGCCGTCGCCGTCCCCCCCCCCCCACACACACACAATTTACAAGTTGAGCTCGGCGCGCGGCTCGGGTACTGCGCGTTCAAATTCGGGCAGTACACGTGCATGGTCTGCGGGGCCCTGTGTGTGTACTTCCCGGATTTGAACGCGTAGTGCCCGGCCCGAGCGGGCCGAGCCCAGCCTTTGCTCGCGCTATATCGCCACTTAAACATCCGAGTATCGTGTAGCGCATTTGTAGCCCCTCCGACGTCGTTTTGTGTTACATACCTAGGCCTGGGTGGCAACGGTGAAGCTGGAGGAGACATGGGGGAGGGTGGTGGCTCCGGTGTCTGATTCGAGTATGAGGCTGATGGTGATGGTGTAGGTGTAGGTGACGTTGCTGTGGCCACCTCTTCTTCGCCCATAAGCTCAAGTTCATCTTCTGTTTCAGACTCACTGGCTTTCCTCTTCAATCTTGACTGGACACACTCGGAGTGTTGTAGCGGATGATGTGCCTTTAAATGGTTTAAGGCATTTGTTGTTCCGCCATTATTACACTGCACTGTTTTATTGCACGCCCGACAAACTGCCCTCTCGCGGTGTGGCGGATCCGAGTCCTTGAAATACTTCCAAACTCCCGCTTGACGCTTTGCGACAAACATACTGTCGCTGGACAGCACCGGCGGCAGGACCGGTGTTCGTTCTCAGGGAATAAATAAATAATCAGAAGCCGCACGGTAAGGCACACAACGAAGCGGCGCGAGACACACCTAGAGGTGTTTGCAACTTATCTTGGCCAGCGCTGGCCGAGCTCGAGAGCCTCCAGAACAAAAGAAATACAGTCCGCTCAAGAACCACTGGCGGGTCTCCGAGCGGGGAGGGCGGGGGTGGGTCGGGGGAGGGCATCTATTGAGAAGCTCGGGCGAGGAGCCGAGACTAATGACCCGCAATAAAAGGCCCTCCTCGATTTGCTGAATCTCTGTAAATGCTATTTCTGCAATTTTTTTGAACGCGTTGCAAGAACCAATCGATAACAGACCCAAAATTAAGCCATGAGCTATTTTGAATCGTTTCGATCGGATTTTCCGTTCTCAAGTTACAAGCCCGTACAGAAATGGTTAATAAAACGAACATTCATCAATAGCTCTTGTGCCGGTCGTGAGAAACACCGACTTTGCGGCTATTTATGTCTTGAACGGATAGATATAGAGCAACTATAAATGGAATATTAAATATTGTTTGTAAAATTTGGAACAAATTTTATCCAAGAAAAACTTGTGTAAGTGGGACCGTCTTCGTAGTAAACCGTTCCAAACTTCGACTTTTCGCCTGAAGGAAGACCTCGAAAATCCACAAGAGCGTAAAAATTAAGATATCTATTCGAATTGGGTATCATTTTTTTTGTTTCGACACGGACAATCCGACCGTCGCGTTCAAATTCTCCGCTAAGCCCTCGTTCAAACGTTAAAATGGGTACTTTGCTAAGGCGGGTGAATGTCTTGAATTGGTGCAACCCGAGCCGGAGCCGGCCGGAGTGCACAATAGGCCGCCCCCGCCTCCTGGGCTGCCATCCCAAGCCGCATGGTGCGCTATCGGGCTGGGGCGTGGCTCAGGCTCGGCAGCACTTCTGGAGTGGGCTGTATGCCGCTGGCCAAGATAAGTTGCAAACACCTCTAGTGACGCTGACCCGCGCGCAGGCTGGACTGAGGAAGGTCATGGCCTGCTGACCCCTCCCCTCTGGCCCGGCCCGGCCGCCGCTCGGCTGGCTCGGCTTTCGGCTGCACTATACGTTGGCTCTCGTTCGCCAGCCGCGAGCCGCGCCCGACCGGCTTCTATTGTTTACAATCGGGCAGGCGAGCTGCGGCGGGCGGCGGCGGCGAGCGCCTTGCCCGACATCTCTCTCTCTCTCTCTCTCTCTCTCTCTCTCTCTCTCTCTCTCTCTCTCTCTCTCTCTCTCTCTCTCTCTCTCTCTGTCTCACGCGCGCGCGCGCAAACACACACACACTCACGCACCTACTTACAAATTAGTAGAAGAGGGACGGACGCTGTCAGGCAAGGCAAGGCTCTCGCCCTGCCGTCTGATTCCGAAGATCGCGCTCGTGCCTCCGTCCTCGTCGCACCTATGGCGGTGCCACATGGGGCCTCATGTTGGGGTTGGGGTGGTAGCACGGCAATTCCGAACGAGGGGCGGCCAACTCGAAAAAAACGTGTACACAGAAATAACTGTGTATATCTAGAAATACACTAAAATACAAGGAAATACTCTACAATACACAGAAATACATCGAAATACACAACAAAAATACGAGAAAAATACCGAAAAATACTTTAGAAATACAAGAAATACAAGGCAAGTGTACACAGACACAGAAATACATGAGTTGGCCGCCCCTCGATTCCGAATATCGTTTTGACGTGTCCTCTCTCTTGCTCCTCATTGCCGAGTCACACGGGGGGGACAAGGACAGAGAGACGAAACCACTGTGCGGAATCAGCCAATAGGGCTAGGGCCTCACGAGTGTGACAATGAGGGAGGCTCGAGAGCGATCTTCAGAATCAGACGGCTCACACCGGCTGCTGCCGCTGCCCAGCGCTGCCCCCGGCTCGGCATCAGTGGGTGGAGGACGGTCAATGATAACGGTGATAAGCAGGCATGCTGAGACTCGCTCGTAACGCACCGCCTGCCGTAACGTGACACCACCCCTGGTCTAAAGTTTTCCAGCCCCAACCTCACTGCTTTTGATAGGAAGTCAAATAAGTTAAACTTAGACCGACACTCAATACGAAATATTGACCTTCAACATTTAATATGAAATGATCACCATCAAAACTCAATATGAAATATTAACCCTCAATCACTCAATATTGATAATTGACCCTCAATTACTCAATAGTAATAATTGACCCTCAATTACTCAATATTGATAATTACCCTCAATTACTCAATATTGATCATTGACCCTCAATTACTCAATATTGATAATTGACCCTCAATTTCTCAATTTTGATAATTGACCCTCAATTACTCAATATTGATAATTGAGATATTGAGATATGAAAAATTGACCACCTCAATTTTCCCAATATTGAGACCTCATTTAAAAAAATAATTGAGTTGCAACTCAATTAATTGAGATTTTGCCCAGGCCTAGTTCGAACCATGCTATATTTTAAATAAGTACGGTCATCCTTTAGATACATATCGCTCAGAGAAGTGTGTGTGGCCAGTGGCCAGCTTCACTAAGATCCTGCACGCGCGGCGAGCTCCTGCAGCACCAACCCCGCCCGGGCCTTCCCCGCCGACGCCCGCCCCTCCCCGCCCCACCCCGCCCCTCCCTTCCCCGCGGCAAGGGCGTGGAGAAGAAACTCACCAGGAATCTAGGCTTGGGGGTGGACGTGGCGTGGTGGGGCTTAGCGCCCCCCCCCCCCCAAATCCCCGCCCCTAAGGTGGCGCGCTGGAGGCGCTGCGCGTCGGCGGGGAAGGCCCGGGCGGGGTTGGTGCTGCAAGAGCTAGCCGCGCGTGCTTTGGAGCTGAGCGATGAAGACTGCGGGGCATTCCCTCGCACCCGCGGAGCTAACCCAATGTGGGCTTTGGAGAGGTTCCCCACATCCCCCTCGCAGAGGTCCGCTTCGCCCTAAGGGAGCGCAGGGAAAGCCAGCTCCTCCTCGGTAGCACGTCCTTGTAGCACATACCGCCGCATCTAGGGATGCTCTGCGGGCCCCAGCCGGCGTCTGTCCACCCCGCTCCCCGGGGGGGCAGCACGGCTATCCCATGCTCTATGTGATCATAGACGTGGGTGCGGGTGGCTCGCAGTCAAGGCTGTGATAGGATTATAGGTACCCAGCATACCCCGCGGCGTACCCTACAGGCTAGCCTCCTGCAGCATCTGCAGATACACGCACTAGACTGGCCGCAGGGGGAACATCTTCACAGCTGCAAATGCTCTCGTCAACACATGCGTCATAACACTTCCATTATCCACCATTATCCAGGGGCAATCGTTTAGTGACACTTTACTATTGCCTTGAAGGGAACTGCGCTTTCCTTAACCTTCTGCTTGTTGCCACATGTCTGTTTTTTTTTTTAATTAATATTTGCTCAAGTTTTGTAGATTTGATGTCAGGGAATGCTATAGCTTTAATCTGACCACTACTTTGTTAGGTCCATTTAGGTACTACTGGCTATGTATAGTTATTTTTAATTTTTATGGAACACTCTTCTAAATGGCAAACCACCAATAAAGACTTTGACGTAGAAGCTTTTAAATGTGGAAACATACAAGAACTGTGTATTTTAACAAAATAGTTACAAAAACAACAATAGGTTCATACCGCGGAAAACAAAATAAGAAAATCATCAAATAATACAGAGGAGACCAGCACTTGGTAGCATAAAGTATTCAACATTACATACGAAACAAAAAATGAAAATGGTGAGTAGAAAGAAGAAACAAAAAAATTCAGAAACTAAATTAAGGTCCATTGGAGAATGACTGTTTCAGAAGAAGAAGGGAGCTACCAAAGTGACAACGATGGTCGACATTGTTTATGACTTGATAACATAGGTTCCAGGATCCAAAAGTAACAAGTGTGTCAAGTATCTACTCACACCTTTGATACATAACACTCAGGGGATAAAGGAGTGATGCAACTACATGCACACTCCATGATTTCCCTAGTACTTTGATACGAGCAGAGTGTGTGAGACCGCAATCTGTGAAGTGTTTTGGAAATCCCAGTAGCCTTTCATAATCAATTGGAGATAGGTATTCCTCCTCGCCATTACATTCGACAGGGCGAATGTTTTTCTTGCCTGTAACAAATGAGTGTTAATGGTAAATAATTATTTTGGAAATGTTTCTTTCATAAATTTTAGAGTAAGTACCTGAGCACTGAGTAGCTACATTTGTGGTTAATGTAGGAACTTTCTGGACTAGTGCCTTCCTGTAGGGCTCTAAGCAATCTTGCAAAGTCAAGAAATTTTTGTTAGTTGCCATAAAGCAATACACTCCACGAAGGTTGTGCCAAAAATATCTTTTACGATTCATCGGTACAAATGAGGAAGAGCAACGAACAATTGGGTCACACCCTAGAGTCCTACATAATGATAAAACAACACTCTAAAAAAAATTACAAGTTCTAGTATCAATTTTGAAACAAAAATTTGTAACCTAGGATGAGAATTCAAAAATTTGTAATCTTGAAACAAAACTTTGTAATTGTTACAAAAAACCATAATCAATGTTTAAAATTTTGGAACACTGATGCAAATTTTTGTGACTGTTACATGTTTTTGTAAATGTTACAAATATTTGTAAACTGGTTCTACGTTGTCGTAATCTGGACATTATTTTTCGTCAATTTGATATACAAATTTGTAATCTAAAATGTTACAAATTTTTGAATTCTCACATTGCAAAAGTTGTTATCTAGTTTCTAAAATTTTGTAACATTTGGTTCTGTGAAGTGCGGTTACCGAAATCCAAAGCGCAAGACAAACTAGCATTTTTCTGGTCAACTTAGTGGAGGGGCAGGGAAGAACTGCTTTAGCTGCCGAACGACGGCAAAACTCTGTCACACGGGAGATTCTGAAGTGCGTGCGTGTCGCCAAGAAATGCCGCTAGATGGCGTCACGGTCAGAGCGTCACATGCAAAACCGATTCTTTCGCATCAAAATCACATTTTGACAAAATACTAACATTTAATTTTACGCTTTGTGTTTTATAAGACAAATCCTTTTGTGCCTGTGCAGGTTTTATGTTTAAATCGTAAACCATGCGCCAGAAATAATTAGTTCAACTTGAACGCGCGCAGGTCCCTGCTCCGTCTCCTTGGTTGGGTACGGCAACGTCCCCCTATTTCACAATAAGTTCAGGCAGCGGTATGTCCACGTGAATCTTATAATTTTTGGGAGTTGTGGCTTCGCCTTTCGTGACCCCGAAAGTGGGAGCATGACACTCCATAGCGGAATTGATGAAAGCTTGGGGTATCCTTCCGACTATGATGTCTCCGGGTACGACTGATGCGCTCAGCTAAGCAATTCTAAATAAGCAGAATTGACTCTCTGCAAGGAAAATGTGTAAATAGTTCAAATGTTGGATGTCGGCAATTGGCCAGGGCCAAACTACTCTAGTCAGGAAACAAAAATATGTAAAGCATTATACTAAAATTTGTAGCATATAGTGTTACAAAGTTTTGTAACTAGGAAGTAAATATTTGTAACATCTCGATACAAAAAATTGTAACATATAATGTTACAAAAATTTGTAATCTGGTTACTGAAAAAACTTCCAATCAGTGTTACAAAATTTTGTACTGATTTTTTTTAGAGTGAATGAAAAATCAGATAATTTCCTTCCTTTTTATTGTCTTGTGTGGTGTTTAATTAATTGCAATGCTTACATTGTTATTTTTGATTTAGTTTTAGCATCCATTGTAGCTGTATTTTCAAACAACCAGTGGAGCTTGGTTCCTTTTTTAACGCTCTTTTCTTCAAAGAAGTTTAAGACTCTTACATATTGGTAGAAGAGTACACCAGTGCCAGAGGGGTCTAAAAGTGATTCAGTAATTTCAGGATAATATTTATGAAAAGAAAAGCACGCCCAACAGGCTTCAAACTATTTTCCTTACCATCTAGTCCTTTCCTTCGCCAGTTAACTCTGCTCAACTCTTCACATGGGCTGCCTCCAATAGTCAGATCAATGTGTCCTAATGAAGCAAGCTGCTCATCAGAGATTTTTCCAATATCTCCAACAGGGGTTACTTCGTCTCCAAAATTGTGTAATTAAACTCTTTTAGCACTCAAATCAATTTCACTTGAGAAGTATGCATCAACATCCAGGCCAAGACACTTTGTGAGAATGTAATATCCTGTAGAAATACCATCAAATAGGGACAGTACCCTTATCTTTGATTTTCCTGTATCACAAGCCTGCAAGAAATTTAAGTAACAAAATACAATAAAATATTTAAATAAATCAATGGGTTGCTGCTATTGCCCACTTTTAAAACAAATGGACATGCCTGTGATGCTTCTGAAGCCCTATAAGATTCATGATTGCCCTCTTTTGCAGAGGAACCTTCTATATCTTGAAATTCTGAGCACTCATCATAAAGTCCCTCAGAAGTTGCATCTGAATGCAGCTCTTCACCTTCTCTTTGCCCTTCTTGAACCTTAACAATCTTTAGCTTCTTAACAATCTATGAAAAAACATAAATTTTATAAGTGACATGCCCTGAAAGTGTTAATGTCATTTTCAAATATTTTTTCTTTCTCCCTTCGGATTTTTTGTCCCTTCAAACTACTTACCCTTATCTTGACAAAGGGTTTCACCTTCAGACGCTGACCTTTGGATGGAGGCTTCCAGCACTTCCTGGAACCTCTTCTCCAATAGACCATGGCCACAGATTGAAAAGAATTTGGAAACAATTATTATTAGAGTTCCAGTTCTTGGTTGCCATGCCAACTCTGACCATGGTGTGCAGTGAGCTAACACAAAAACGCAATAAATTTGTTGGCATGCCTTTATTTTAAGAGAGGCAGTAAGCACACAAAGGTGTCATTGATCAAACAAAAATATGCAGAAGGCAATAAAATAAGCTCTCCTCTATATTGAGGAAACAAAACACCTGCTTAAACTTGGTTTACGCGGAAGCAGTTAGTTCAAATTTATGGTCTCCCTAGAGGCTAAAGAAAGTTACTGCTGCATTCTAAGCAGTATAAACATTTCCTTCATCAACCCATCTTTACCAAACCTGCTCAGTAGCACTCATTACAATAACTTTTTTTAAATTCTGCTTCTTCAAGACTAACAGAAAGTCTATTCCACAAGAACACAAAAATATCGGTGGCATGCCTTTATTTTGTGACAGGCAGTAAGCACACAGCAAAGTCAAGTTTTGAAGGTCTCCTTGATCAAACAAAAAATATGGAAAAGGCAATAAATTAAGCTGTCCTATGTGTTTATGAAACAAAACACCTGCTTAAATCATGGTTTAAGCAGAAGCAGTTAGTTCAAAGGGATGGTGTCTCTAGAGACTAGAGAAGTTACTGCTGCAATCTTATTAGTATGAACATTTCCTTAATGAACCCGAGTCGCTAGGTAAACATGGGTTCATTAAGGAAAGGTTCATACTAATAAGATTGCAGCATAGCGAACGAGGCCATGGTCGTAATGAAATCTTATGCGCACCACCAGCCGAGAGTACCCTCAGATGCGGCGGTACGTGCTACTAGTACGTGCTACCGAGTCAGCGCTGGCCTTCCCTGCTGCGGACGAGGCCGTGGTGGTTATGAAGCCTTCCCGCACACGTCCCTGTTTGTAGCTACACAGTTGCTCTAATATCAATTATAACGGCGCGGCTGGGAGGAGAACGGCGGCATCCTCCTGCCCGCGCCGCGCCCGGGCCGGGCCGGTTCGTGTGCGCGAGTGGTGATTCGCCAGCGTGGCTCCGCCTCCTCATGGCCTCGATTACACCCTCGGGCACAACCCTGATTTTTCCCTGTGGAGACCGCGGCATGCGCAGGCATAACCGACGGCACGCGAGCGGTTGCCTACCTCGCCAGCAGCTCTACAGAAGCCCGTATGCGCGGCTATCTCCAGTAGCACCAGATTCGCCCGGGTCCCCTCCCCCCTCCCCCCCCCCTGACGCCCTCCCCTCACCTCCACGCGTGCCCCAGTGATGGCAAGGTCGTGGAGAGTAAAGTCGCCAGGAATCTAGGGTTGGGAGTGTGTGTGTGTGTGTGTGGGGGGGGGGCGACGTGGTTTGGCGTGGCGGGGCTTAGCGATCCCGCCCCCTCCCCTATTCCCGCCCCATCCCTTAGGTGGCGCACTGGGGGCGCTGAGTCCCTGTCGTACTCGTGCTGACGTCGGCGGGGAAGGCCTGGGCTGGGTTGGTGCTGCGGTAGCTAGCTGCTTTAGAGCCCCAGGCGAGGTAGGCAACCGCTCGCATTAGCGTGCCTTCGGTGATGCCTGCGCATGCCGCGGTCTCCACAGGGAAACAATCAGGTTTGTCCTCGAGGGTGTCCTCGAGGCCATGAGGGGGCGGAGCCCAGGCCCGTTATAGGGGAGGCGATCGCCCCCCCCCCCCCATCGACCTCTAGTTAACCGTAGTAAACAGTCTGAAAGGTAGGTAACTTGAGCTACAGAACCCCTGTATGTAGGCAACCCGAGGGGCACCGCCCCCTCCCCAAGAGAGCCAAAGGCAATCTAATGGCCTTTGCCCTGGTCTCAATGGATAGGAACCTGGAATAAACAAATAAAAATTAGCAAGTACATATATAATTAATTTCATGGATGGGTAGGGGGAATGGAAAAACATTGATACCTGAAACTAACGTCTGATTACTTTTTGATGAACTTGCAGCAGTATAGGAGAGAACCGTTCATGCTGTTGCAAGCTGGGCTGACCAAGTCTAATGGGTTCACTCATGACGGCCTTCCTTTGACTTCTACAACCCATCCCTCATCTCACAGCCTACCCTTTCCCCCTCTCTGACAATACTAATAAAAGATAATGTTGATTTAAAATATTTGTTTTTGTTTGATTTAAAAAAAATAGAATAGAATATGTGCGTCAACTTAAGTTATCGACCAAGACATTGGGATGAAATTGATGGGAGCAGCGTCCCAGGGGCCCATCTAGCCAACTGCTATGGGTGGGGCAAAGCCGTGCTTTTTGCCTTCATTCAGGCTGCTTGTAACTCATGTTGCCATCAGGTGGTTTGTTAAAAAGTTATTGGAAGGGGGATGGGGGGGGGGATGTAATAGTCTGGGGGAAGTAAGCTTTTACTAACAATGCAAAGCAAAATGTGACATGGTCCAGAACAACAGATATAAATGAACAGCAAAGTTTGAAGTGGAAATATCACATATTTATGATGGTAATCCCAGATATACCATAAAATTCATAATAATACAATTCATAATAATAAAATATTTACTCATGTTGACACAAGGTAAATCAAAAGCATAAATTAAATATAATTGAATATGTTAAATATTAAAACAGCTGAGTTACTCGATTAAGACTGAGAAGCACAGCACACAAAGCTTGTATAAAAGGAAAATCATTATCTTTCTAACATAGACCTTGTGTCAAATATTATAAATCACAGATAGATATGGCTGCCTAAAACATGAGTTCCTCTAAGGATTGCTCGGTGAATAAACCCATGAAACCAAACTAATTTTAAGGCTATACAAATAAGCTAACCAATCAGTTCTTAGCTATAGGCTGAGGAGCATAGCATACAAATTTTGCGATGAAGGTAGGACATCATCATTCTTATCAACAAAGATCTTGTACAAACAAGTCTGAAGGAAGCGGAAAAACACTCTCCAGGACATAGGGTAATGTACATTGAAAACATGGTAACTCTTACAAAGAGTTAGAAAAGAAATGTTTTCCAGTTATATAGAAAAGGAATCGATCTTTCCCTTTCTTGGCCTCTCTGCCAGTGGCAATTTATCAAGAACTCTCTTGTAGATGTTGCCACCAGCTGGCCCATCAGTGGCTCGGCGGGCGACTGCTGCTGCGGCTGCTGCTGCTGCTGCGACGGTTGCTGCTGCGGCGGGCGACGGTGTTGCTGCTGCCGGCGGGCCACCCTCGCCTGGACCACCTGGGCCTTGGCCTGCTTGGCCTTGGCCTTGGAGCGGGCCTTAAATTTGGCCCAGGCGGCTTTGTCGCGGGCGGCTTTCGCCGGCGACTTGCTGTGGGTGCCAGGGGCGGACACAGGGGCCCGGCCAGTGACGGAAGCAGGGCCTGGCTGGAACGGTCCAGCTGTGGAGGAGGCGCCCGCAGCAGTCGGGGCTTGGTTGGGGCCTGATTTTCGGGCCTCGACCCGCTGGCGCCTCTGGGGGTTGGGGCGCTTCTGGGGATGTTTTGGCGCTCCCGGCGCTGGGCGCTGACCCAACCGCTCATGCACTGGGCGGCGGCGGGGCGAGCGGGTTCGGGAGCGGAGCCGGGATGAGGCGGGCACGGGAGAACGGGAGCGGCTAGGGCGTGTCTCGTCCATGCACAGCTCATCTAGCTGAGCCTGGAGCACCAGCATCGGCTCCGACTCGTCAGACTTGCCTGACGAGGAGCTTGAGCTCCTGCTCCGCGTCTTGCCGCTAGGCAAGAACACCTGCGATTTGACAGGTGGGTGCGACATGCCTGGGAAGGGAGAGGGATAGGGCAAGGGTTAATGGAATTTTAACCATTCGCCATTTTGGTCCACTAGATTAGAACCAATGGCCGCCAAACGATCTACATGTACAATGAGACGTTTGCGTTGCCGACGCCCGACATAATTCTCAGGGTGGACCTCCTCTATTCTAGCAATGCAATCATTAAGCATGTCTAGAATTTTGAAGGGTCCCTCCCACGCTGCGTACAATTTAGTGGTTTTACCACGCCTACGACGACGATTCTACAACAAAACAATGTCGCCTGGCTTAAAATACGTCAGCGTTGAGAATTTGTCATAATGAGACTTAATTCGCAATGTCGCACGGTGGGTATTCTCCCGTACTAAATGGTGTATTTTGCTGAGGCGGTCTCGCAGTACTCCTGGGTACTGAGACATCGCTGCCTCTGGCAAGCCCGGCGGGGGCACACCATGTTGTAAATCCTGTGGCACGCGCATGGGGCGGCCGTACAGGACCTCATACGGGGAGAAACCAGTCGTATCGTTGACTGATGCTCGATACGCATGGAGCACATGAGGCAAAAGGTCTGGCCAATTACTGGGCTGCTCGGCAGCTAGTACGGCAATTTGGCGTGTGAGACTACGAATGTCGTTCTCCACTTTGCCATTACCAGCTGGCCGGCCTACAGACACGTGACATTTACGTGTCTTGTAGATCGCCATGACCTCCTTGAATAGTGCTGACTCAAAAGTTGAACCCTGGTCAGTCACTAACTCATAGGGCGCACCGAGGCGGCTGAACACTTGAGAAACAAGTGCATTAGCCACTTCAGCGGCCTGCAGTGTACGTAAAGGCACTGCTTCTGGCCACGCGCTAAACGCCTCTACTACGACCATCACATGCCGATACCGCTCCGGGAGTGGCCCTAGAAAGTCAACGTGAAAACGACCAAATAAAGTGCCTTCCCGAAACACTTTCATCGGTGCTCTCGTCTTTTCCGCTGGTCCTTTTACTTGCTGACAACGCAAGCAGCACTTGATCGTATCCCAGACTTTAGTGTACATTCCAGGCCAATAAAATCGATCCCTCAACAATTTATAGCACTTGCTGACACCGAAGTGTGAGCCAGAGCTAGGGCCGGTATGGTACTGTAACACCAATCTGGTCGTACGATCAGCTGGGACCAGAATTTGTTTCCTCAGAAACATCGGGTCACCTGAGGCATGTTCAAAACGCCGTTTGAGCACACCATGCTCAATTACTAACGAATTGAATTGCACCCAGAGACTCCTTGTGACGGGACCATATCCAACAATTTGCTGGAAATGTGGTCGCTCGCCCTTGAGTACTGCCTGATAAATAGGGCCGATATCAGGGTCAGCTTGCTGAGCGGCCGACACCGTTGCATCGTCCCACTCAGTGCACTCAATTTGAAACGATCGCACCATAAAATTTAAATTGTCATCGTACGTTTCATTGTGTTCCTCTAAGCGCTTGCACGACCTGCAGTCAGGCGCGCAGGGGCGCTCAGGGCGACGAGACAATGCATCTGCGTTTGTCAGCTCTTTGCCTTTCATGTGACGAATTTCAAAACGAAATTCCTCCAGACGCATTATCCACCGAGCTAACTTCCCCTCCAATTGTTTGAAGGAGCGTAGCCACTGAAGGGCGGAATGGTCTGTGTAAAAGACAAAGGGACGCCCGAGCAAGTAGAGTCTAAAAACTCTAGTGGCCTCCACCAGAGCGTACAGCTCTGCGTGGGTGGCACACAAGGCGCGCTTTAACCGTGGCATTTTCTTAGAATGATAATGCAACACCACGGGGCGGCCATCTTGCTCCTGTGACAAAATGCACGCGACGGCTTTCGCGGAAGCATCACAGTGCACCGAGAAGACGCCCTTTGACGGGTCGGCCGCGCCGAGCACGGGGGCCGTCGTCAAGGCTGTCTTCAACGTGTCAAAGGCGTGCTGACACTCATCTGACCATGCAAATGGAGTTTTCTCGCAAAGTAAATCAGTGAGAGGGGCCTGAATTTCAGCCAATCGGTGGATGAAGCGGGAATAAAATCCCACTAGGCCTATCCAAGACCAAAGCTCACTCACATTGCGTGGAGTGGGCCAGTGAACAATTTTGTCCACTTTAGCATCATCCGTACCGATGCCTTTCTCTGTCAAACAGAAACCCAAAAATTTGAGTTTTCTTTTGAAAAGAAAGCACTTCTTGGCCTTTAGCAGGAACCCAGATGCCCTAATTCGATTAAATAAGGCCTGTATCCGCTGGAGCATTGTTTCGAACGCATCACCTGCCACGCAGATGTCATCGAGATACACTCCATTGGCCGTACCGAGATCACACTCAGGCGTGGGCCGAAGCGAGGGCCTTATTAGGCGGTCGGTTACGCCCTGAAAGACACCTGGGGCGACAGACAGTCCGAAGGGCATGCGCGTGTATTCCAGAAATCTGGAGGGCAGCCCAAGGGAGTCTGGCAGCGCAATAGCTGTCTTCGGTATGTCCTCCTCGGCTATCTCTAAATTGTGATAACCTGACGCTAAATCAGCGTGGGAATACCATTTACGACCAGCTAAACGCTCTAACAATTCCTGCGTTCTGGGAATAGGGGATGCTGGGATACGCGTGATCTTGTTAAGAGCACGGTAATCCACACAGCATCTCAGCTCCGGCTTGCCATTCTTATCCAGCGTCTTTTTTGGAATAACCAAAATTGGGAAAGCCCAAGGCGACTGGCTAGGGCGGCAAGTACCTTGCTCTAAATATTTTCGATACATGCTGGCCACCTCTTCCCGCAAATGAATGGGGATAGGGCAGGCCTGCATTTTTATCGGTGGATGATCCCCAGTACCAATTTTGAATTTGACCCACGGGCAGCAACCAAAATCATCATTGTTCTTAACAAAAATGTCATGGTTACGCCGCAGAACATTAGCGACTTCACGCTTCTGCTCTGGTGTCAAATCCTCACACCGATCGGCGAGGGCCTGCAAGTCCTCAGGGAGGTCCTCGCCTAGAGCAATAGGGGGCACAGGGGGCAGGCGGGGCTCGAGCTGGATGTCGGCTTGGTCAGTGGGCGGGACTCTCTCCACGGTCGCAGACTCCACGGCGACAATGTCGTCGGGATCAAGCGGCTCGTATTTTTGGAGGTCCACGAAACCGACTGGATGCACGAGTGCAACCACAGAACCGCGCGGCAACACAACGTGATTACCGGTCTGGTTCTCCAGCTCCAGCTCCATAGTGCCTGGAGTAAAGGGCACTACGCCTGGCACAAGCGAACACTGCCTTTGGTCAAGAAGTGGTGACGGTTGAACTAAGCCCAAAGTTAACGCGAATAGAGCGCGATCCACCTCCCGTTCGTAGGCACCGTTAGGACACATCGAATTTCGACTTTGAAAATTAAAATCTCCACTTAGGAGAGCAAAAGTAGGGGTGGTGTCGAAATCTGATGTGTCCGCGCTGCCACGCCCGGGGTGGACCGCCTCTGGACCGAGTAATGCCGCGCCGCCGGTCACTTCCTCTGTTGAGCTCCCTCTAGTGCCGTCTGGACTAACTACTGAACTAGCTACTGGCACCATCGGCACGGTGTGCACTCCGTCCATGGTCGCCTCCATTGAGCCATCGCTCTCCAAGACGCACTGAGCTCGAAGTACCCGCGCGGTCACCACTCGGTCTTGAACCGGAAAAATGCCCCTTAATTCACTGGTGAAAAGTCAAAGGGACGTATAAGCCATTTCCCAAATTTTACAGGAGAGAGAAAAAACGTTTCATTTGAAACTGGATGAGTATGGAAAATTATGGATCTATTATTTCTGCTCTATTCTTGTTCAGGAAACACCCTACAAACTTTTCGGTGCACCAACTCTATTTATTTAGGAGTTACTGAGACTTAAATGGATATACGTCATGCAGACAGACGTATATCCACTTGGTTCAAATATAAGGGACGTATATCCTTCAAGTGATTTTTTCAAAGAGACGTAAATCCTTTGCTTATCTGTCAAAGTGACGAACATCCATCTACATTTGGGATTTACGTCCCTTTGACATTTCAACAATGGGATTTAAGTCACTGTGACTGAACATCACTAGGATTTACGTCACTTTGATAGGATTAGAAAATTTACTCCTACTGATCCTCTGTATTGCTAGATAATCCTACCACAGGAGCACTACTTCTGTCACAATGGAGTCAGTATGCTTCCATGATATTATCAGTGACTGACACTACTTATCACTGACTGCCACTACTTTGAACATCACTCATCTAGTTAGCCTCAAAAAAGCAAACAAAAGAAGTGTTGAGATAATTGTAGAGATGATTGTGTTGGATGTATTGGTACATAGAAAACAGCAAAATGTGGCATTAATGTGGCTGCTGAAGAGAGCCTTGACAACATCTTCTGAGAGGTCAATGTTCTTGCTGTGATCCCATTACAAAAAGAAATATTTATTCTCCACAGAGTTTTATCATGTTTTATTGGCATTGAAACCGGTGAATTGAAAAATGAGGTGTACATCCACTGAGGTCACTGAGAAGGGACGTATATTAAGTATTGTTTTTTGACAGAGACGTATATCCCAAAACTCAGTGGATATTCGTCACTTTGAAAAACTAGTCATGGGATTTACGTCCCTTTTCATTTATCTAGGTAAATATACGCCACTTTAAGAGGAAATTGGATATACGTCAAATAGAAAATGGTGAATAACATAGTCACTTATAAAGATAGGAAAGATCTGATTATACCAATATTTGCGCAATGAAAATCTCTATCCTGAATAACCACAAAGTGAATTTCACCCAAAAGTGGATATACGCCCCTTTGATTTAACACCAGTGAATTGGGCCGGGCAAATTACTGAACCATACAGCTGCAACTCGACCGTCACAGCCGCACGCGCCACCACAAAGACGCTATTAGCACCAAATTTGCCAGCATCCGAAGATTCACGGAGCGCAAATGGGCAGGTAACTTGTGCATTTTTGCGCGGACTATCCAAATAAAGTTTTAGGCGGCCAGTGTCCACCACTGCTCTATGGACTCGCAAAAAGTCCATGCCTAAAATACATTAGAGCGTTGTGACTGAATATTTTCGAAGTCTTTTCAATTCTCAAGTAAGTGTTAAAACCTAGGGGGCCGTTTAACGCGTTAGCGTTAGAATTTTTCATTTTCCCGGTATTTTCTGGTCTTGAATCAGTACAACTGTTCAAAACTGAATGCTTACTGAACAGGGCCAGGAGGAAATTCCATCTTAGGAGCACGAGTATTTCCAATTCCCCGCTAAACGTGCGAAAAAGCATTAAATGTTTCACTTTCATATATTTCGTCTTCAGTGCACTTACTTTCACCCGAGTCCACAAGGGGAAACACTGGCGAGCCTCCAGCAGCACCCGCAGATGCACAAGGAAGCTAGTCACACGTGGCAAGTCATTGAACTTAAGCACCATGCTCTGCCCCCTGTCGGTGACAGCACTGCCATCTGCACCCCAGGCAGCGCAACCCCACCGGCACCCGAGGGGTGTATATCATAGGCCCTACTTATTTTCGACCTACCTCTGGTTTACCGAGGTAGTGCAAACACAGTCCCGTAAGCTGCCCACAGTAGGTCAGGCTGGTCCTCCGGGAGTGCTTCCCTTTGTTTGGGGGAAGACATTCGCCCAAAATCTGACCTACCTCAGGAGTGGAGCTGAATATTTGGCAAGACTTGACCTACCGAACCTATACTCGCGTTTTCACAACGGGGAAGACATGTGCCCGAAATTCGACCTACTTTAGGAGTGAAGCATACCATGAGTCAAGACTAGACCTACCAAACTTCAGCACGCGTTTCCCGACGTCGTGCCCTTGCTGACCTACCAGGCTCGCCCGCCAGCAGGCAGGCTGGCTTAGTAATTTCTCATAGCGCTAAGCGACCCGCTTAGTAGCCTCACGTCGCCGGTTTGTTTTGCCAGGCGGGAAAAGCGACGGCACTGCTGCGTGCTGCTGCGGCTGATTGCCGAGGCTCCGTCCCCTCACCGTCGTGTACGCGCATCTCCTTATCGAGGGGATCCGAAGTCGTCACTGCTCTCCCATACGCACGCCTGTTACTTCGGCAACAGTGTGGATTTGAGTTATGGCTATATTCGTCCTCATGCAGAGTAGGTTTTTTTTTTAGCCCGCCCTTCTGCTTTGAAAAAGCATAAAAGCGGACTTATGCAAACGACCTCGTGTCTGTCTGTCTGTGTGTCTGTCTGTCTGTTCCACTAGAAGGAGATGAGCTAGAGACTTGAAATTTTCAGGGTGTCTACAGTTTTACTCCTAGACAACGAAACGCCTACGGCAAATCCTGCCAACCCTTATTAAGGCACTAAAAAAAAATTATAAAAGTTTGCACGGAATTTAAAATCAACTTTTTCCAACCCCGTCGACCCGTACCTCTCCGGAAGCGTCTTTTCGCGTCTAGTTCGATGGCGCCCACCGTTTTTCGATAAAAAGGACCCAATTTGCGACTACACTGTAAAAAGCACCCAAAATTGACCCACTTTTCAACTTTTACGAACCCCATCGACCCGCACCTCTCTAGAACCGTCTTTTCGAGCGCAATTCAGTGGTGCCAACCGTTTTTCAATTTCCAGTGTTGCCAATCGTCAAAACTCAAACATTTCGATTATTTTCGACATTTCTCGATATTTTCCGATATTTTCGACATTTTTCGATATTTTTTGATATTATTCGACATTTGCGATATTTTTCGATATTTTTCGACATTTTCGATAATTTTCGATATTTTTCGATAATTTTCGATAATTTTTGATATTTTTGGACATTTTTGATAATTTTCGATGTTTTTTGATATTCTTCGACATTTTTGACAAATTCCGACGTTTTTCGATATTTGTAAACATTTTTGACAATTTTTGATATTCTTCGACATTTTCGACATTATCCCTCATTTTTCGATGTTTTTCGATGTTTTTCGACATTATCCATATTTTTCGATGTATCTCAACATTTTCGAGATATTTTGAGATTTTTCGACATTTTTTACGAATTTCTACATATTTTGACAATTTTCGACATATCTCGACAATTTTTGAAATTTTCGACACCCCTCGACGCCTATACTATTAAAATTGGTTCGACGAGCGTAATTCAGTGTTGCCAACTGCTGCCAAATAAATTCCGAGTTCGACCGTTCCATCTGAGGCCGAACTCACGTATTTCGACATTTTTCGAGATTTCCGACTCCCCTTTTTTGCCGAATAACTGACCGTTTAGTCACTATCGGCACGTTTTCAAAGCAGAAGGGAGGGCTGTAGTTTCGGTGGTTCACCGTTACAAACTGCCTCTTTCCGAAGAGAATGCCTTTACGGGCCGCAGGCCCGATCATTTACAAGCTAAGAGGACGTTCTGTGTGACTTAGGGGTCGGGCCGAAGGCCCGACCGAACGCCGCCGGCAGGCCAAGCAGGCACGCCCCCTGCCAAACGGAGTTGCCAGCGTAGCAAAGCGGAGCTGGCAACGACGTTTGGCGGAAGGGCGGGCCTGCTTGTTTTTTCCTAAACAATTCTCTCTGGTTTTGAAACCAAACGGGGGAAAAAAAGAGGACACACTTAAATTTAATAATGGTTGGTGACATCAATTTGTAAATTGATAAATTGATAAAGTGAAGGAACTCGTTTTTTACTAGAACAATATCTGTCAAAAGTGGTGTTGTTACAGTATAGTCCCACAATGCTATGCAAGCAGAACTAGACACCGTTGTGTATTTTCTAATTTAACTATACAACACTGAAACTGAGTTTGCGATACTTTCAACATAAATGTTTGCGATAACTATTGGTTTGCGATTCCCATGATTTATCGCTTCTCAGGGCATGCTAACTTTTTATCGCAAAGAGATGCTGTTCCTTTTATTAGTCGCAAAGCAGTACAAAATTATAATGTATTATAATACATAATGTTAATTTTAACATCAATTTCTGTACTAGTGTAGATATAAGCAGTCCCCGCCTCACTCTGGCAAATTTAAGACATTGAGCGCGGCATGACTTCTACATGGTCACTCTCCCGTGTTAAATGATAGGGGATAAAATCTCCCCGCACTCAACGTGTTAAGGCAACATTCAATGATGTTGATAGTGCGCTAGTCATGGAGGTCAGACCACCAAAATAAAACTGACAGAAGGGGCATTCTCTGTCAAATCATCACAAGATCCAAAATGATGGTTTTTGTTTTGGGTTGAGGATGGTCTTACTTCATTTGGAACCACCCCAAGGTATCACACGTCAGAGGAAAATGTTTTTAAAAATCTGGTTTAGGAGTTAGAGAGGCCCCAAATATTCAGTTCGAAAAATACGGATAATAATATGAGTGACAGCTCATTTCTTTCAAGGAACACAGTTCAAACATGGGGACCAGCTGTTTCTGATACAGTTTTTTATGCTGATTCAGATGAACTCATGTTGGATTGGATCGCGAAAACTTTTCACACATTTTTGGTAGGATTTAAAATAAAAATTTCACTAATTCAACTGAAGCAAAAATACGTTATCCTAGAAAAATTGCGACTCATGGCATTTTTTGAAGCTAATGATGGGTCGAATGTCCCACCAAAGTTTCAAGTTCGGCCCATAGGTTTTAGTCCCTTTGCTTTAGACTTTAATGTTTTTTGGTCCCACAAAGAGGCTGTTTTGAGTGACAACCAGCTTTACTAGACACCCTCAAGAGGGCAGCGCGGCGCGAAGAAGTAATCATTTTGAAAGTTTTCTGTATGCCATTTTGAAATTTTTTTTTCATAAATCGCGTCGCTCGCTCACTCGCTGTCTTGTTTAGTAACAGATTAACATTGTAATGGCAACTGACAGTCGTACGATAGGCAATCCCGATAGACATTTGTGGTTAGCATTCAGTCGTATCTTCTTACAAAGGCGTAGTTCCTGATAATCGTGTGGTATGCACCCCTGTATGACATGTATGTAGCAGACATGTTTGCATACAGCCACATAAACACTGACAGGCGTGCGTGTGCGGTAGGCAACCCTGCTAGATAGGTGTGGGTAGCCGGCGTGTGTGCGCTCAGGCGCCTGTTGCTTGAAATGTGTGCGACAAGCAGCCACGTAATGGCGCCCCCACAATGGCCGTTACCGAGGCGGAACGCCTGCGACAAACTGGATAGGCCAACCCGCCAAGCACTGGTGTGAAGGTGGCGGCCTACCCGGAGAGCACAAGCGCAGGGGGAAGCAGGAGTTAAATTCCTGGTACCCAAAATTTCGTTCCGTCACCACCCGATATGAGTTGATTGTGGGGGCACCTTAAGACAGAGGAGTGTAACAGGTCGTTTTTATAATGTACACATGTATTGGGTTTTTCTTTGAATGCGTAACAGTCTTGTGGGATTGCATACTCCCCAGCGTTGCAGGGGCCATGGCGCCTTACGGGTGAATAAGGTAGGCAAACCCGCAACACTGTTACCCATTCAAAGAAACACCCGGTACACAGAAATCTTATTGTTCTCATTTTCATCTGAACAGCTGCTATAGTGTCTATTTACATTTAACGATTTTTTAATCTCAGTCCCTTGAATAGGGAACGACAGTTAAAGATGGGCAATCATGATCCCATAGTGAGAGTGCTCTGTATGGACCAACAAAAACACCATGTGTATCCCAGTATAGTGTAGAAGCTAGAATAGGCTTGTTGACTTTTGCAGAAAAAAAGACGAAAGGGCTTTTTAGTACAGTAAGATGTCCGTGTTAGCAGTTAAAAAAGGAGAAAGGCAAGCATGAAGTATGGTGTGCTGTAAGAAGCTGACAGTGGTTTGAAAAATGTCAGTTTCTTAGGGTATTTGTTACTTTAATGCATATCCTTCTTTGTGCATTCACTGGTCAGCATGAGAAGCCTACCCACATCTATATCCCTGACTGGAAAAGAAAATAGGTAAATAGGAACACATTGAAAGAATTTTAATGAAAATTTGGTGTTGTTTCATTTGTTTATGGTGACTACTGTATGTTGATGTAAGTATTTTATGACTTTGACATTTGAAAATTGTTACAATTTATGTTAATTATATAAATAAAACTTAAATTTTCACTTTCAGAATATTTATCTGTTTTAAGCTGACATATTTAAAAATGGCATTACTGAATAAAGTTTGAAAGGACAATTATAATTTTCATTCCAATATTTATACCGCGAAGACAGTACGAATGTCATGAGCTGCATAGTTTGTCTTTTCCCAACTCTTTTTGAGAAGACATTTTGGGAATTTCCAATTTCTGACATTGTTATTATTTACTTTACATTGTGTATGTCATGGTAAGTTTGTTTATTGAAACAGTGTGGGTGAAAGCTTAAGAATGCAGTAAAATTTGAATAATACCTACACCAACAAAGGAAATTATCCTGCACTTCCTTCTGTTTTTTTTTTAATTGTACCGTCAGTAAAAATACCTGTTTTAATTTGAGGCTAACTTCTGTGAACAAACCTTTGGTTGTTTAAGGATGCCTCACAATGCTCAAAATCTCACTGTCTGTCAGTCATTTTTCAACTGTCAGTAAGATTTTTACGTGTGTTTTATCCTTTTTTTACCCTTTGAACTTTTACCACTGTAATTTTCAATAATAAAAGGTTGTTTTTCAGTTGATTATAATGAGCAATAATGAATTTGTGAGGCTAGAGTGAAGGAGTTACTGACTGACTAATGGTTTGAAATTGATCATTGTCATACTACTGTGTTTTCGTACCACTGAAAGTTTTGCTCACATCATTACGCAATCGAATAATGTTTCCCCGCATTCTTTGTGATACAGTTCCACTTAGTCATTGTAATTTTTTTTTTTTTTGTTTATATTATCCTTAGAATGGCAGAAATTGCCTTGTTATTGTTTAGACTACTATTCATTGCCTCAGTTCAACAATCACAACTTGTTTTATTGTTGAACAGTTGTTATGCAACATTTTCATAATCACTATTATGTTACCATGGCAGTCATTCTCATTTGGACCAAATTTTTTTATAAGTAATTCTTTTTCAAAATTTTATAGTGAAGAGCTATTGGCCTTTTAGGAAAATGGAATCTCGTTCTCAGGTACACTGACTTATTCTGTACATGTCAAAATGATAGCTGCATTAAGAAAAGCAAAATTCAGGATATTGACTTATTCTGACAGAATGAGGGTCCCTGTCGTTACATTCATGACTAGTGAACATTCGCCTATTTTGCCATAACACAATGGTAACACAGTTTTTCAATTATTGCAGTGTTGGATATGTGAATGACAGTAGGCTTTGTGCAGTTACGATTCTGTCACAATTGGTCAGTGTGCTGAATGATGCTTGTCATGATGTGGACATTTGATATCCCTTCAGTGTACAGAGACCCTTATCATTTGATATGTTTACGATTTAACTGCATAGCTGGACGCACAAACTTTTTGAAAATGTTTCAGAGATTTAGTCATGACCTTTCTTTAAGGCTGGTCTACAATGAACTGGGAGTATGGAGTAAGAGGAGTAAGGAGTAGTTTACAAAAACTATCAAATTGTCAATGTTCTTGCCCTCTGATCAAAAAGACTCGGTTAGATGTTTACACCATACCTATCTGGAGTAGGGAGTGCGGAGTAGGATTGGATTCATTCCAATCCTACTCCCTACTCCTCGAAGTTAGTTTTCTTACTCCACTCCTTACTTCTTACTCCCGACCCATTGTAGACCAGCCTTTAGGCTTGTCTGGTCTTACCTATTTTTTCTTTCATATTCTATACTTTGTCTTTTTTAAATATATTTAACTTACAAAATCTACAGTATCTTTGGCACTGTATTTAAACATAAGTCAATGTCATCCAAAGAGCTGGATTTGTTTGAGAGGGGAAACCTTTTCTTTAATTCTGATACTGTTTATGTTTCTTAACCTCTCAAGCTTTAGTTTGTGTACCTCTTTTTTCTTCCTTTTTTTCTTTATTTGCACATTGACCAACTTATGAAAACCTTATTTACCTTCCATATCCAATCTGTTGAATTGTGTTTTAATTTTATTAGATTGGTATTCGTAACATGTTGACAAAATTTAACATTTCATCTCTATTTACATTTAGTTTTCTTTCCTGCATTTTCAAATCCTTGTTATGGAGAGATTACAAAACTTAGTCATTGGTTCTTGAATTGTTATGATGATTTGATCAAAGCATGTTTTGTGTTGACATTTTTTCATAATCCTAGTTTACTTTATCAGTTGCAAATACAGTTCTTTATGATGTCTTATAGCAATAATGTTTGTAAACAATATTTACTGCATTATGCTTCCTTTGAGTTTCTTTGTTTCAGGATGATGATTGCGAATTCAACATGACGTTCTATTATTGTGATGAAGAGCCATCAGAGTGTTACAACAATGAAATTTCACTCGGCAATGGATTGGCAATCACCGTGAACCAGCAAGAACTTGACCACCTTATGAGCGAATATTACCTGCAATATGTAAGTGTGTTGATTTAGTTATTGTAATTTTGATTTATATTTAAATATGGACGTAAACTTTTTTATGTTTTACTGTTTCAGGATCCAAAGGATGTGGAAATGTCGACCGCCCTCAAACATCAAAAGAAACCTCAAAGTGACAAAAGCTTTTGGCTTGATTCTGTCAATGCCCGGGTAAATCAATAGTGTTAATGTTATGATAATTGTGAATAGTTAGCATTTTGACACATCTTAAGGAATTGATGAATAAGTATGCTCATTACAGTTTGAAACAATGTTGATAGTTTCTATGTTTAAAATGCTTTACACAAGTAACAGAGATTCAAAAAACTTGCTTGTACTGATTTTCATTGACATCACATCCAGGCAGTCAGCATGATGTATTTTAGATTTTGAGTTTTATTGTTGTTTTGATCTTGAATTGATGCAATGATGACAGAGGAGTTTCAATATGACATCACAGTAAAGTCAATATTATCTAAAATTCAGACATTTAAAATACATCGGGGAGTGTTATTAGCAATTATGTCTTTGAAAATTCAGTATCATGAAATTTTGGTTCAACCTCAGTTTCTTGGGTAATATTTAGTCGCTTTTTGTAGTAGCTAAGTGTTTATGTGGTTTAACTTTTCGCAATAAGTTGTCTTGTTTAATGTCTGTATGGAAGTCTTTAGAAACTTTAGGTATCTAATGAGATTTTGTAACGTAACCAAAGTCACTGAAGTATACTGCTGGACGATAAGTTTTAAGTGAGTTATTGATTTTAGTATTTTAAGAGTGTGGTTCTTTAATATCTTTTTTGCGTAATCAAATATTTATCTTTTCCTCTTGTAACTGTATTATTAATTTCGCTATAAACTTTGATTGTTATAGGTTGACTATAAAGAACATCATGTCGAGATCAATTTTGAAAACCTTAAGATGACATTTTTACATCCGGAATTCCAAAGGCTCTTCTTCAATGGTGGAAAAAAAGTTATCAGTTCCATACCAATCCATCTTGATTCTGTGAGTGTGTTTTTCATTTCATTTTATTGTCATTTTTATTTAGGTTTATGAATGATTTTTTCTAATCATTTTTTGTTTGGCATATTGATACTGAAAAGATCGAAGTTGAAGCTAGCACGTCTACATGCAGCTCAAGCAAGTTCAAGGAAGTGGTACCTACAGAAGTGATGGATGAAGATGAGGATAGTGCATCAGTATGTATTAGTGGTAAAGTTACATGTATGAAAGTGTGTTAATTAATGTTATATTTCACTGATTAACCTTTCAATTTCAAAATTTTCAGTTGGTTGATACAGACAGTGAAGAAGACACAAGATCAGATGGTAATGGGAAAGAAGAAAAACCAAGTGAAGGAAAGAATTCAAATGCAGAATCTACCAATAAGAATTCTAAGAAACACGTTAAGGAAAGAAAACCAAAGAAGGAAAGCTCTGAAGGGAACAAGAAAGAGAAAAGAAAGAAGGATAAGGTAAACTATGATTTGTTATTGTATTGAATAGGAATTCAAATAATTTTGTTGCTTTGTTAGTAACTTAATGTTTTGTACTTTATTTAATAGTCAGAGGGTTCTGAGTCAGAAGGCCATTCCTCAAAGGAGGATCAACCAAAGAAGAAGAAGAAAAGGTCATCGAAGTCCAAAGATAAAAAACCTGAACATGATTCTGATGAGGTGTGTATTTCTAATATGTTGTAGTTTACATTTTTGTTCAATATGCTTGGATATCTTTTATGTACTGTTTACAGGGCAATTCTTCTGATGAAGAAATAACTAAAATTAATTGTGCAGCATCAAAAATTCCTACTTATAAGTCGATCAAAAATTTAACTAAATTTCAGTTTTACAAAGTCTTAGATGTTCAGGAAGTGGAGACTACCAAGGGTAGAACAATAAGACTTAGATTAGAAGACCATGATGTCAATGATAAGTTTTGCTTTGTACATATGCCAAGAGTTGTTTTAAATGAAATGTTCCCATTAATTTCTAAGTTGCAAGAAATGTGTAAATCAGACCAGGGATTGTTTTTCCAGTTTAAAGGCATGAAAGGGTTATCTTTTAAAATTCAATTTACTCGTAATCCTAAAAAGCACAAGAAGCAGTCATAGACTTCCAATGCCAAAAATATTGTTCTACCTTATTGCAAAACCCATTTGTTTTCATTAGACTGTTATTTTCATGCTGCTTACCATTTCTCAAAATGATATTAAACACCTTATTAGTATTTTGATGTTTTTATTTATTTTTCAGGAAGAACAAGTTCAAAAGCGTAAAAATGCAAGGGATAGGCAGCGTAATAGAAGAAGTAAGTTCAGTGAAAACAAGAAAAGGAAAGAAAATCAAAAATCTAAAGTAAGTATGAAATCTACACGAGATAGAAAGACAAGAGCAGAAAAGGATAGAGACCGTAAGTTAAACTCTGAAAGAAGACGTGTGTCTAGGATGAATAAGAAATTTTTAGATACTTATTCAGTTGATGGTAAACTTGATGTTGAGCAGCATAATTTTTCTTGTTACATGAAGAGTTTGGTTTGGAAGAAATGTAATGAGTGTCATAAACGTGTTATTCAGTCAGTTTACAAGAAGTACAAATGTGGTCCTAGTTGTTACTATTTCACAGAAGAGAATGATATGGATCCTCTTGCAGTACCTGATGAATTGAAAAATTTGACTTACATTGAGAAGCAATTAATTTGCAAAGTTCATTCAGTTGTATCTCTTTATCGCTTTAAGAAAGCTCAATACAAATATAGAGGGCAAGTGATAAATTTTTCTCAGAATGTGCAGTCGGTTGCTGACTCTTTACCTCACTTAGTAGCTGCTCTGAATAATGTTGTTGTTGTGAAACTAACAGACAAATTACAACTCCCAGATTTTGTTGTTCGGAAAAATGTAGTCTTAAATGCATTACTTTGGTTAAAGGAAAATAATCCAAACTATTTTGATTTGAAGATTGACTATGAAAAGTTGAACTATTTACCTGATAATGGCAATGTCTATGATGAGCTAAACAGTATAAAAAGTGAATGTGATAATGACAAAGAAGATGATAATGAGGATGCAGAGGATCCAGGGTCTTTCAATGTGACTTACAGTGATGTTCCTGATGTGAACCAACCTTCTTTACGAAAATCAGGTGATAATATCTTGATATGGCCCTCTATTGGTAAAACACCAGTGAATGAATTTAGCAGCCCAGGCTATCTTTCTATGGCATTTCCACATTTATTTTGTTACGGTATAGCGGATTATTCCATGCCAAGGATGTACAAGGTGTCGTTGTCAGATTACATTAAGCATTTGATGCTATATTCAGATGGTCGCTTTGCTCAAGATGAAAGATTCAGATACTTTCTGATGAATAGTGAAATGCGATGGACAGCCTTAAATGTTGGTAATATCTATGTTCAGAAACACAGTATCTTTTCCAAAATGACAATCATTCAGCTCAAAATGTTTCTTAAAGAAAACCCATCTGTTGTGAATCAAATCATGAATTTTGGTTCAAGGCTCCGTACCACAAAATCTTATTGGAGTTCCAGATGTGGGGAACTTCTTGACATAGTGAATCAGCTTGGAACACCAACTATTTTTTTCACTTTGAGTAGTGCGGACTACCATTGGCCTGACCTATATCGTTTGCTTGGTTATGATGTTAAGACCTTGACTGTACAAGAAAAAGCTGATTTGATTTCAAAAAATCCACTTGTAGCTGATTCATTTTTCTATGCTCGGTCAATTTTTTTTTTTTGAAAATTCTTTTAAGAAACATTTTAATGTCTCTGATATCTGGTATAGGTATGAGTTCCAGCATCGTGGCAGCATTCATGTACATGGAATAGCCTGGTTTGAAAATGGTGTTTCAATAACAGACAATATGTCTGAAACTGAAAAAAAGAGAGTTATAGATTTTTATGATAGTATTATTTCTTGTGAAAATCCTAACATAAAAATCACACCATCTTTAACTCATCCTTGTCAATTGCAATTAGATGAAATTGAAGACATGGAATCTGATTTATGTCATTTGGTAAATTTTGTTCAACGACATACTAAATGTAGGAAAACACACTGCCTTCGATTGCAGCATAATAAGAAAAAGTATGAGTGTCGATATGGTTTTCCAAAAGATCTCTGTGAATCATCATTCATTGAAGAGGAAAACACAATTGTGAAAGACATAAATTTCAAAAGAAATGATGGGTATGTTAATAAGTATAACCCTTGGTTGTTGCAAACCTGGAGATCAAATATTGACTTTTCACCCATTCTTAGTAAAGATATTGTATATAGATACATTGCTAAGTATACGTCTAAGTGTGAAGTGAAATCTCATTCGTATAATGAAATACTTGTCGAGATAATGAATAAGAACACTGAAGAATCAGAACCATGTAAAAAGGCCATAAGAAAATTGTTAATATCTTCGTGTGGAGAGCGTGATTATTGTGCTCAAGAGGTCACTCATTTTCTTATGGGATATAAGTTCTATCACTCATCTCGTGAATTTATTGTCTTGAATTTGAGGAATTTGGACTGGGTTTCAGTATCATATGGGTATGGCAGTAAAAGTATTGTTGACTTGTACATTGTGAGACCAGATTCCCTATCAGAACTATCATTATTTGAATTGAGTAAATTTTATAAATATATTTAAGGTCAGTGGGTTTACAGGAAGAAACAGCAATTGTCCGATATTTTCCAGGGCCTTGTAAGGAATTTAACGAAAATGAGTTCTACAACTATATGTCCCAAATATTTTATCCATGGAGGAGTTTGTGTGATGTTGAAGTTGTTGATGATAACATCAGATCTCACATTGACTTGTGTATGGAAAAGTTTATTCATACTGTAAGAGCTGATGATGAAGATGATGATGATCCCGATAAAGACAATTTTGTACCTCAAGATAATGAATCCATATTATCTGGTTTCAATCCCAATAGTAATTCTGACTGTAGTCTTGGTTTTCGTACTTGCGATACCACTTATAAGTGGGATAAGTTAAGTAATCTCATTCAGAAAGATACTGTACAGATCTTAAATGATAAACTGAAACTTGAAGTTCGACGGGTCCTATTAACGTTGTCCGATCTCCCAGCGACGCTTCAACGTTGTCCGATCTCCCAGCGACACTTCAACGTTGTGCGATCTCCCAGCGACGCTTCAACGTTGTCCGATGTCCTTTTCGGCGCGCGGCGTGAACATGAAGTTTAACATCATACCACGTCGCGGTGTTTCAAGTTTTGTAAAATATAAACTGATATCCTTATTCCTTGGTCTCTGACAAATCAAAAGCTACCAAAGCACCTCAAATTTGATCAAGATTTGACTTCCAAAATGAGCTTTTAGTAAACCAATGCACGCTCAGACCGAAAAGGAGATCGGACAACGTTGAAGCGTCGCTGGGAGATCGCACAACGTTGAAGCGTCGCTGGGAGATCGGACAACGTTGAAGCGTCGCTGGGAGATCGGACAACGTTAATAGGACCCGTCGAGTTGAAGTTAAAGAGCCAGAAGTTGACCTTAATTTGTTGAACAAACATCAGCTTAAGTTTTTCAATTTCATAAAAGCAATTTGTGAAAATATGAAAGCCGGAGTTACTGAAACTTTTAAATTTGTAATTGTGCAAGGAATGCCCGGCACTGGAAAGACCTATCTGTTAAAATCATGTGTTCAATATTTACGGCAAGAGTTAGGAAAAAGTGTTGTCAAAGTCATTGCTCCAACTGGTGTAGCTGCTAAATTGGTGAATGGTTCTACATTGCATGCTTTTTTAGGACTTGGTCGTGTTGGTTTCAATTCTCAATCCTTGTCAGGTGTTGAACTGTTGAAATTTCGAGAAAAGCATAGTGGTTTAAAGTTTTTATTCTTAGATGAATATTCGATGTTCGGTTTAAGAATGTTGGCGTGTCTTGAGAAGAGATGTCGAGACATGATGGATTGTGAATCACTATTTGGCAACTTGGTGTTTGTATTATTCGGTGACTGCAATCAGTGTGTGTATGTGAATTAGGGGTGCCGGGACAGAGAGGGGATGCTTGTGGGGCGTAGATGGTCGTGGCTGGGGTGGGTGGGGTAGGGGTGGGAGCGCCGCGCCCGGGGAGGGGGAGGAGGGGAGGGTCGGGGAAGGGTGGGGGATGAAGGGAGGAGCGGGGAGGAGGGGAGGGTCAGAGAAGGGTGGGGGATGAAGGGAGGAGCGGAGCAGGGAAGGGGGGGGGGGGTGATCGCGACACGCGCCCCGCGTAACGGAGGGTGGACAGGGTCCAGCGGACGGGATCGCGGCACGCGCCCTGTGCACAGCGATGCTGCCCCTCCCCCTTATTTACACGCACAGCAGAGTGACCGTGGTTACGGTGGCGATATGTGTCTCCCCGAAGTCAGTTTGCATTTATCCGTCGCATAGTGAGCAACGCAGCTGCTGCACAAAAGCGCGTGTCCGTGTATGCGCGTGTGTTTGTGTGTATACCTGAGTTCACCCAGGTGGATGTGAATACGGCGCCCGGGTCTATAGCAATGTGGTGAGTCTGCTCCTCTCAAAATAACGCAATAGACACGTCAATTGTCAGCCAGACTTGTATATGGATCCGATTATTTACACCGCTGAGCTGCGAGACGCTCAAGAAGACGTTGCAGTCGATGCAGTCTCTATGTGCCCACAAAATTTTCTTCGAGTGCATTACGTTCTCTTAATAATTAATAAATGGTACATGGACGGTAAACCAGATCCTATCGGTCACGGGACACTTTACGAAATAGCGCGCAGCGCATACTGCCCCGATCTTCAACTGCGTTTAAACATTATCTTAGATGAAATAAGTTGTCCCTATATGAAAACAAGTGTGAAGGAAGAGTTTTGCAGGTTCTTTGAATCGTATTCTGTGTACGGCCGCTGGGTTGGTCGCCGTCTTTTCGCCGAGGAATAGTACACGTCACTGTGTAGTGTGTGTGTGTGTGAGAGAGAGAGAGAGAGAGAGAGAGAGAGAGAGAGAGAGAGAGAGAGAGAGAGAGAGAGAGAGAGAGAGAGAGAGGATCGCGCGCGCGTGTGTGTGTGTGTGTTTGTGTGTGAGAGAGAGAGAGAGAGAGAGAGCATATACGCCTGCCCGCAATGGCACACAAGTGCACCGTGTGCGATAAACAGTGTAGAGATGCTTATGACTTGAAACGACACGAGAAAACGCATTCTAGGGAAAGAGAATGTCCGCACTGCAACATAAAACTAGCCGCCTGTCACTATGACCGACACCTCGCAGCACACGTGCGTGAACACGTCTGCACGCACTGTCAAAAACGCTTCAAGACTGCAACCCATCTTAAACGCCATCTCGAAGCAGTCCATCCTCAGGGCCCCTTGCGGAAATGCTCCAAATGCGCGTATAGTACGAGGTCCAGGCAGCAAATGAAGAAGCACGCAGTGAAGAAGCACCGCGACGAGAGACGCAGAGTATGCGAGGAGTGCGCCGATTCGTTTCGCACTCTGGGAGCGTACCTGGTGCACCGGAGGCAGCACGCCAGGGCGAGAGAAAAGAATGAATCGCCGCAAACCTTCCGCTGTCCCCATTGTCGCTCGTCATTCAATGCCCGCCTCGCTCGGACCGCCCACATGTCACACTGCGGCCGCCGCCGCCACGCCAACCAACAGGGCAGAGGCGCCGATGATGACGAGTGGGAAAGCGAGTTCGCGCTGGACGGTGCAGCGACCATCTATAGAACTCGCGTGGAGGGAGATGTAGAGACGAAAGTTACGAGCGTCGCGTTAATCGCAAACAAAGCAAAAATGTTACGAAAATTAACTGAACAGGCGCGAGCGCTAAAGGGACTCAAATTTTGGCTGTCCGTGAGAGTTGGTGCGACGCGTGAGACGGCTAAGGGACTTGAAGAAGAAGAAAAACATCTACGATCTCAGAATCACATAGTGCTGGGCGGTGAGACGGGCGAGCGCCAGCTCGAACAGGCCATACTCCAGACAGCCGAGTCGGGGGACAATATGATCACGGAGGGCGGCAGCTCATGGCAGATTACGGCTGTATTCTTTATCGAAATGAATGTCGTAGAGTATGCGCCGCTGGCAGCGTCCAGCTACATACCGCTCCCGAAAGCTCTTCGCAACTCGAAACTGGGAATCATCAATATAAAAAATAATAACGACGCAGAGTGTTTTCGCTGGTGCGTGCTCGCCGTGAAGTTTCCGCCGCCCGAGCATCGAGCCCACGCAGAACGTATCGCACACTACCGCCCGTATTACAATGAACTTAATTTCGGAAAATTGGAATCGGAAAATTTCAAAATTTCCGATATTCCGAAATTCGAAAAGCTGAACCCGGAATTTTCTTTCACTGTCGTTACGGTAAACAACGCAAAAACATTCTACCCCGTGTACGCGAGTTATGAAGAGGCTGAAACTCACGTCACGCTTCTACACTTCTCAAAAGGGAATAAATCGCACTACGCGGTTGTAAAGAGTCTAGACACGCTATTGTACTCTACTACAGCATACAGGGCGAGGAAGCACTTTTGCAAATTCTGCTTCAATAAGTTTCAGACCGGCGAGATGCGAAACGCGCACGAAGCGCTGTGCAGGGAGAATGGTCCACAAAAATCCAAGCTCCCGACCCAGGGGTCAGCGATATGCTTTGACACGAAACTGTATAATAAAACGCAGAGGAGTGAGTTCGTGGGATATTTCGATTTCGAGTGTCGTATGATTGAGGTGGACGAAACAGTCGGAAGAAAAACGCGTAAGACTATGAAGCACGTACCAGTCTGTTACGTAATTATTATAACGGATTACAAGGGCGACCTGGCATGCGGCCCGTTCACCTACGCTGCCGAAGAAGGCGTGGTCCAGCATTTTATAAACAAAGTTTTAGAAATTGAAGACTATCTGTTTAAAAATAAAAAAGATTACCCCGTAAATATGTCGCACGCGCAGTATGTTCAGTTCGACAACACGTTCGAGTGCGAGCTATGCGGCCGCCGCTTCGCCAGCCCGGCAGAGAAGATAATCGATCACGAGCACTTCATTGAATATGAGAACTACAGATCGGCGCTGCACGGCTACGGGCCGGAGGATGAGAAGCAATGCAACGCGCTGCGAAGACGTTCCAATATCCTGACGATGATTAGTCATAATGGAATAAAGTACGACAGTGTTTTAATCTGGAAAGGCGCCATCGAGCACCCCGCCCTGGAAGGACGAGAGATAAAGGTGATCCCGCGAACAAAGAGTTCGTACCTGGCCTTTACCATTCATCTCGATGACGGGCGAGGTGTGACGTTTATCGATTCGTTTCGACACGTCATGGGCTCGCTGGAGTCGCTCGCTCGGTCGCTCGCGCCGCAGGAGATGCGTGTGCTGCGCGCTTGTTTTAAAAATGACGACACACGCCCTCTGCTGGAGAAAAAAGGGATATATCCATACGAATACGTGAGGCGGTTCCAGCAGTATGAAGAGAAGAAGCTGCCGCCGATCGAGGACTTCTTCAGCAGCCTGTCAGAGTCTACAATAACAGAAGAGGAGTACAGTCACGCGAATGCCGTGTTCAACGCATTCAAATGTAAAAATCTAATGGACTATACCCTCTTGTACTGCGTGTGCGACTGCGCGCTGTTATGCGACATCTTTTCTTCGTACAGACGCACGACCTACGAGACGTTTCAACTGGAACCGAGCAAGTTTGTGAGCGGCGCCAGCCTGTCATTCGCATGCGCTCTGAAAAAGACGCGGCTGCGTATAGAAAATATTACGTGTCCGGACCAATTCGCCTTCATCGAGCGTAGTGTGAGAGGAGGGCAGGCATTTATAAGCGCCAGGTATCTGAAAGCCAATAATGAGTTCTGCGGAGACTACGACCCGAGTCAGCCGAAAACGTTTTTGTCGGTGTTTGACCTGACTGCGCTGTACACGGGGGCGATGCGGTCGTCGCTGCCCTGCGGCGAATACGAGTGGGTGGACGAGCGCGAGTACGCTATGGGAAACCTGCGAGAGGACGACGAGTACTGTTATTATTGGGAGATCGACGCCACGTACCCGGCCGAACTACACGAGGCGCACAGAGATTACCCGTTAGCCCCCGAAAAACTTCATATTACGGAAGATATGCTCTCTCCCGCGCAAAAGCGCCTGCTCGAGGTGGCCGGCCGCGAACTGCCGAAAAAAGACGTGAAATTGGTCGGACACTTCGGAGACCGCCGTAACTATGTGTGCCACGCGCTGCTGCTGCAGGAGTACGTGGCGCGCGGCCTGGTGGTCACACGCGTGCATCGGGGGCTCAAGTTCAGACAGGCCCCCATCTTGAAGCCCTACATGGACTATCTCGTGCAGCAGAGAGCGGCGGCCACGACCGACTTCCAGCAGATGTACTACAAACTCCAAGGAAACTCCTGTTTCGGATACAGTCTCAAATCTAATCGCGGGCACATAAATGTGAAGATAGTTAGGTCTAAAAGGAAGTTAAGAAAGTTAACTAAGAGCCCTTTCTTTCATTCCTTCACCATCTTCGGCTCGGACCTCATCGCGGTGCAGATGAAACAGGCGGTCGTGAAGCTCGACTACCCCGTCATCGTCGGTGCCAGCATCCTGGAGAAGAGCAAACTTACGGCGTTTCGGACGTATTTCGCGCTCAAGGACGCGTTAGGCCCTACGGCGCGCTGTGGCTTCCACGATACCGACGGATGGGGATTCCTCTATCAAGCAGACAGTATTGAAGAAGGATATCAAAAAATTGCACATCTCATGGACTTCTCTAACCTCCCGCCGTCCCACCCTATGTACAGTACGAGCCGCAAACGCGTGCCACTGTACTTAAAAGACGAGTACCCTCTCGCCCCGCTCCACTCCTTCGTCGGAATCCGGGCTAAAAATTACGCCTTCAAGTACTGTGCCGACGACGGCAAAGACGTCAAGAAATGCAAAGGCATCCAGAAAAGCACGGTGAAGAAACACATTAGGTTCGACGACTACAAACGATGCATATTCGAAAACTATGAGAAGGTCGTCACGTTCTCTTACATCCGTGACGACGGCAAGCAGAATATGTACACGTGGGAAGCGAAGAAAAGCGCATTGTTCAATTTTGATTCAAAAAGGCGCTTATGTGCAAACGGTACGGACACGGTGCCGTACTTCTACAAGGGACCGAACGGCGAATAAATAAATAAGTCGGGCCCGGCCCGCCCCGGCCCGCCCGGCCCGGCCCGCCCGGCCCGGCCCGGCCCGCGCCGGGCCGCCCGGCCCGGCCCGCCCGGCCCGTCCGGCCCGGCCTGCCAGGCCCGGCCTGCCATGCTCTCTCTCTCTCTCTCTCTCTCTCTCTCTCTCTCTCTCTCTCTCCACTCCGACTCGCCGCACGCGACCCGGCTCAGCGCCTCTCTGTCTCTCTCTCTCTCTCTCTCTCTCTCCCTCTTTTTCTCTAGTCAGTCGCCGACATGTCTTCGACACGACAGGTCCGCGCTTCATGTATCGCGTCGCTCGCTGCGCTGGCGCTTGCAGTGGCATGCACCCGAATCGAGACGGCATCTGGCGACCCGCTCGCCGAGAAATCGACCGTTCGGTGTCTAGATCTCCCTTTCTGGGGGGACGTGCTGAGACGATACACATGCGTCACAGAGGAAGAGTACTACGCGAGGTTCGATAAATGGATAGAGTTTTGCGACCTGGCGCCGCCGGATAAAAATATATCGCAAGCTGATCTGGCATGGAACTTTGAGGCCTACAGCGGCTTTCTGCCTGTCCGGGGCGACAGTCAGCAGGAGAACCCGGCAGAGTGCGCACTGCATCCGGTACTCCTTCTCGCATCAGTCGTCCTAGGCTTCATCGGCTCGAACGTCCTTTACTCGTTTATGTATCTGGTCCGACGGCATGGAATCCTGAAGTATGTGCGAACCCCCGCCAGCACGCCAGCAACTCGGAGAAATACTACCGGAGCAGTACAGCCCTCCAGCAGCACCGCCGCCGCCGCCGTCGTCGTCGTCCATTCCGCCCGACCTGAAGTTTAAACATCCGTTTACGTGTACAGTGGTCGGGGGAAGCCAGAGCGGCAAGACAACGCTCGTGTTGGACGTGCTGCAGCATCGCGACCGAATCATCGACGGACACATCAAGAATTTCTACTGGGCGCTGCCCGAGGACGCCGCGGTGCCGCAAGCTGTCCTGAGTCACGACCCGCCATTTCGTATCATCCGCGGGCCGCCTGCGCCGTCCGACATCGCGCGAGACAGCATAGTCATCGTCGACGACCTCGGTGGAAGGTGTCAAACGGCTGATATAGCCAAACTGTTCACCGTCACCTCGCATCATTCCCGCGTGAGCGTATTTATGATCCTGCATAATCAATTTCCCCGAGGACCATACGCGCGCGATATAGCGCTTAGCACAGGCTATAATATTTTGACAAAAAATCCGAGGTGCCCCCAAACCTTCCGACACCTTGCACAGCAGCTAGTCGGACAGGGCGTCAAAAGTCTTTACGAGTGCTATTGCGACGCGACAGAGGCTCCCTACTCCTTTTTCCTCGTGGACAATACGCAGTCGTGCCCGCCGGCCCTGCGCTTCCGCAGCGGCTGCTGCATCCCGAGGGAGCAAAGCGACGCCGCGGCGTCGGTCGGCGAGGACGGATTCGAAATATTCTGCACGCCGGAGCAAGCCAGACGGCTAGCCCGCGACCCGCGCGGCCTATATGACTTCTATACTGAAACAGAATAAACATTTGTTTACCGTCCTGTGCACGGCGAGCCCGGCACGTCGCGTGGCGCTACTGCGCACACTGAGCCGCGAGGAGGTTCTCGCCGTCTGTGAAGTCATTCTTAACGCGATATCTAAGGAAGGAGGCTGTCCTCTGGGAGCGGGCGAGGCGAGAAAGTGCGAGCGTTACAAAGGATTGCTTCGAGACCTGGCCTACTCGAAAAAAATCGGGTGGAAAGGTAAGAAAAAACTCATCGTCCAGAAAGGTCGAGGTGCCTGGCTCGTGCCTGTGCTGTCAGCTCTGTTGGCCCTCGGCAGCTGAAACTACGCGAGGATGAGCGCCGACAAGACGTTTCAAAAGTATATCATCATATCCCCAGCAGCGCTCAAGAGGCTGAGAGGAGAAGGCTCCATGGTCGCGAAACTCGATGCCGAGCGAGAAGCCCGCTTGGAAAAGGCCTCCAGTAAGAAAGGAAACTACGACGATTTTCTAAGGTACCAACGAGCACTGCAAAAATTTTTGGCGCGGTCGGAGGAGGAAGAACGGAGCCCCGTAACGATATCTGTGGGCCGGGACGAGACAGGCATACGCGACGCGCCTCCGCCGCAGGGAGACGCAGCAGCAGCAGCAGCGGCGGCGGCAGCAGCGGCGGCAGCAGCAGCAGCAGCAGCTGCGGCAGGAGCAGGCAAGTCGAGCGCGAGCGGACCCTCCAAGCCCCGCGCGCGCGCACCCCACACATCCCCGCGGACACCGCGGACCCAGCAGCGGTCCCCGCGGACCCGGGCGGAAACGCGCTCGAAGAGACCAACTGTGAAAACGTCGCCAAAGGCCCCGCCGCCTTCGCTGATCAAAGGCTGGCTGTCCTATGGCTCTTACTGATGACGAGATTAAAAAAACGTGGAGCGACGCGGCCAGCCCGTCGGCTTTTGCAGGCAAGAAATACGTTATCGACCAGCTGCGACAAAAGTACAGAGGCCTCAGGTACAGCGATATAGCGGCGCGCGTGAGCCGCGTCCTGTCGGAGGAGCCGGGCTACACCATTCATTATCCGCGCCGGCGTCGCTTTCTTACTCATTTCTACGACATCGCATCATTTTATCGGCTGCTCGAAGTCGACCTGGCCGACGTGCAGGGACTCGCGCGATACAACAGCGGCGTGAAGTACTGGATCGTGGGGGTGGAGGCGGCATCACGTCGTATATTCTTGGAGACGCTGCGTGATAAAAGCGCGCCGGAGGTGGTGCGCGGCATGTCCGCGCTGTTCGAGCAGATGCCTGAAAAAGTGTCGGTAGTCCGGTCCGATCGTGGCAGCGAGTTTAAGTCCAAGGCGTATCTACGTCTGCTGCGAGAAAACGGAATGACGGTCCAGTACGCATCTGGAGAGAGCAAGGCCGCACTGGCCGAGAAGGCGATCGGAAAAGTATTTAATCGCGTTTTCCGCTATTTAACGTACGGTAGCACAAGTACGTACCTACCCGTCCTGTCGCAAATCGTTGTCGGATTAAATTCGACTATTCACAGTCACACGGGCGTTGCGGCCAACGACTTTGACCCAGCTAAACATCTGTATCCGACGTGGGAGCGAACAGTTTTGAAACACCTTCCCGACTTTGCAAAACAAATGAAGAAAAAGTACAAGTTTAATATCGGCGACCGCGTGAGAGTGAGTCTATCCTACGACCCCATGAGCAAAGGGTATGCTGGATTTTATTCGCGAGCCTATTATTTCGTGACGGCGAGGGCGCCAGGCCCGCCGCACACGTACCGTATTAAAAATATCGAAAACGAGCCGGTCGAAGGAGAATTCTATCAGCAAGAACTTCAACTCGTAAACGACCGAGACGACCAAACTTATCCAGTTGACGCCGTGCACGCGAGACGAACGGTTCGTGGAGTGAAAGAAGCCCTCGTGTCCTTCAAAGGTTGGCCGAAAAATCATCGTGTCTGGGTCCGTTCCGACGTCATTCGAGATACTGTATCGGCGTAAAGCGGCGAAAAAAAAAAAAAAAAAAAAAAAAAGAAGAAAAATTTTTTTTAAAAAAAATGTTGCACGGCATGTCAAAAAGCGCGCGTGCGCTGGACGATTTCGTTCTGCCTGTTCTGTCTGATAGCTCAGGAGACGTATTCTCAGGCAATACGCACGCACGGTTTACAGTCATCTTACCCGAACCTATCTATCTCGAGGGGCAATATCAAGTGGGTTTATTAGAACTTATGATCAATTCGCCGAGCGAAATCGTTGGAGAGACCGGCGGCGGTGGCGCCGGTGCCGTCAGACAGTCTAGTTCAGACACCGGTGGTGTGACCACGCGTCTAGTCGACAGCAGCAATGCCGTGTTGGGCAAAAAGAGGAAGGAAACGGACGCTAGTCGCGTCGTCTCGGCTTCGCCGCTCCGTAAAGCAGACGGGGATGGGCAGGAGAAAAAGAAAAAGAAGAACAGCGAGGAGAGGCAGAAGGGCAGCAGCACCAGCCAGCCGCCGCCGCCGCATCAGCCAGCCGCCGACAGCAGCATCAACTCTTTGGCCACCTCTCATGCATTAGACGTCAAAGCTGGAGGAAAAGAAGATAATAAAATTTTGCCGTCCGGGGGCCCCCCGCGGACGGCAGAGCTTCCCCGCACGCCGGCCGGTGTACCTGCGCCGGCCGCGCCGGCCGAGCTTGCCCGGCCTGCCGGAGTAAATACGCCGGGCCCGGGGCCGGCCGAGCTCCCCCCGCGACCGGACGCAGCCGGCGGACAATCTGCTCCGCGGGAGCCCGAGCCCGCCCGCCCGCCGCCGCCGCCGCCGCCGGCCGCACCTCCCCATGCAGAGAGGGAAGAGGAAGAAGAAGAAGAAGAAGAAGAGGGGTATTCCCCCAAGAGCACCGCCAGCACATCTTTGTTAGCCCCGACAGTAGCAGAGTTGACCGCCGTCGCTCGAGTCGCCACAATGAAAGAGTGGGTCCATTCATTCAAAGAGGCGATACAAGGAGATGTCAGAGAAGAGAGGCGGGTCTCAGCGGCGCTACTATCCGGACTTGCTTTTCCCGACGTGTACGAAAGATTCCCGGACGATCAAGAGGCCGTGTCCGTCATAAGCGCTGTATCAGAAAATTTAATCGAAATAAAATTTCCTACGGAAAGCAAATCGACAGTCGATTCGTGGTTACTCACTGTAGCAGAGTGCCTTGACACCGAGGAGCAGGCGAAAGAGTTTTATCAAGCCTTCTCACGCGAATGGAGTCATCATCAATCGATACGGCGAAAACGAGGAATAATTTATAATGATATTCTAGTACCGCATAGATACGAGAAACAGGAAACACACTCTGCGAAAGCACGACTTTTTGTTTACAGTTCTCTTGTCCAGAGTTCCATTATGAGCGACGTGACGTGTCGCTGGTTGAGAATCGTTCCCATCACACCGAAGAAAAATTACTATTCTTTTCACCACGTGCATTATTTTCCCGTACAAAACAACATCATTCAATCGATTGAAGTCAGTCTCCGCGATAAGTTTGGAAACCTGTATCCGTTTCCCGACTCGACAGATCCGACCGTGCTTGTGCTCCACTTTCGTAGAGCGCAGTAGTACACCTCCAGACACGACGGCGAGCTGAGCAGCGGCAGCAGCTGCGGCAGGGCAACATGGCGGCGACGAGGGAGGACTTTGAACGATATTTTGACAAACAGATTAATTACCATCAGTACGGCTCGGGTGCACACGATTCTCATTTTTACCAGAGTCGTATTCCTTATCAGCGGGGGAGAGGGTTGGGGCAATGGGCGAAATCTTTGTGGTCGTTCGTTCGTCCCATACTTGCACGCGGCGCTAGAGAGGCAGCTGCCCAGCTGCTGGACTCCGGCGGGAAAATAATTTCGGATTTCGCTCGTCCCGAAGCAAGAGACCGCGCGATGGACACGGTGCAGGCTCGGGCCAAGGAAGGCTGGGCGGCATTTAAAGAAAAAGTACCGAAAATAATACAGAAGGGAGAGGGTCGCCGCCGCAGCCGCCAACGCACCGCGGCGGGCCGCGCGCCCAGAAAGAAGAACATGACGAAGAAGAAGAAGAAGAAGCCTGCGCGGCGGATGCGTACTCAGTGTGGTAGAGGGCTTAGAACAGTCAACAAGCCCAGCTCATCTCGTCGACGCGCGTCTGCAGCAGCGAAGCCGAGCGACATTTTCGACTAGCCTGCAATCGCAAGCGTGTGTGTGTGTGTGTGTGTGTGTGTGTGTGTGTGTGTGTGTGTGTGTGTGAGAGAGAGAGAGAGAGAGAGAGAGAGAGAGAGAGAGAGAGAGAGAGAGAGAGAGAGAGAGAAGCCAACATGCATCCGACGTGTTTTTTACCATCTTTCAACTTCTTCGGAGAAGCCCCGATTCAAAATTGCATCACGGGCCGGTTTACGAGTCGATTGCAGCCGGTAAACCCGGTGAGTCCCATGCCATCGCAGATAAACTTTTACTCTCCCGGAATGCCGGGTATTTTCTGTAGAATAAACGGTGCGAGACTGAAACTCGTGCTAGAGATGGTCGCGCGCGAGAACGGAGACCCGCTCACCGCCCAGCAGAACACTACCGGACTTGTTTGCAACGTGGGAGACGCGCTTTTTAGCCATATGAGCGTGGCGATAGGAGACAAACAGATCATCGCGCATCCAGATAATTATGCGTACAAGAGCCACCTACAGCTGCTGACGCGAGCCACGGACGACGCGCTCAAGTGTGGACTTGGCATGGGCTTGTGCCAAATCGATGAGGACGCCGCCACGACAGTGAATAATCATGCGTGGAATAGCAGAAAAGCACCATTCGCTCTCTCGAAGAAAGTGGAGATCATTACGAGACCCAAGCAAGATATTTTCAATATAAAAGATGATCTGCTTTTGATTGATAATCTTAACCTGCGCTTCACTTTTGAGCTGAACAAGGAGGAATTTTACATCTGGTCTTCAGCTGCAGAGCCGGTGGGCACTCTAAGGATTACGGAAGCGGTTTTGCTTTTGCCGTTTTACAGAGTTAATCCCGAACTCTCTATCGCCGTGGACTCTGCGCTGCAGAAAAGCCCCGCGAAATATAGTTTTAAATCTTGTCAAGTTAAAACTTTTCTGTGCCCGGCGAATACCCAACAAATTTCCGTGAATAATGCATTTTCCGGTCAGCTCCCGAGTCTCGTGGTTTTGGGACTAGTAAAAACGACTGATTATCAAGGAACTTTTACTTCTAACCCTTTTAACTTTATCACGGCCGGCGTCACACGGGTTTCCATTTTTATAAATAATGTCGAACATAAATTCGAAACTGATTTTTCGAGAGATATGGGGTATACAGAAGCTTATGCGAGTGTGGGAACGGCACTAGGTCTGGACAACGACGAGATGACGTCGACGAATCAAATAACTATGCAAAGATACAAGTCAGGTCAGTTTTTCATAATGCTTGACACGACTGCTGACGGGTCGGGCAACGCCGGTGCTGCTATGAATTTACCTCAGATGGGGAACTTGTCCATCGAGTGCCGACTTAAGGAGGCGCTGGACTATTCCATTACTGTTCTCTGCTTTGCAGAGCAGGACAGCGTTCTAGAGGTCGATAGCAACAGACAGGTGCATGTAATGTAGGGTGAGTGTGTGAGAGAGAGAGAGAGAGAGAGAGTGTGTGTGTGTGTGCGTGTCTGTGTGTGTGTGTGTGTGTGTGTGTGTGTGTGCGAGAGAGAGAGAGAGAGAGAGAGAGAGAGAGAGAGAGAGAGAGAGAGAGAGATGGAGTCGGTGCGTCAGCCTCTGAGCACGATCGATATAATACGAGCTTGTAAAAATCATCCTAAGTTACGAAATATTCATATCGGAACTTTTCCGATAGATTTGCTTCCAAAGACTCCTGTAAATCGGTTTCCTTCGCACTTGTGTTATAACCATGGGGACTCGAGCACTTCGGGATTTCACTGGAGTTCTCTGCTCATAGAGGAGGGCAGCATAGAGATATGCGACAGCACGGGGCGTGAACCCCAGGATAAGAGATTATTTAAATACCTTGATTTGTATAAAAACGCAAGGATCTGGTTTAATCGTGTACCTCTGCAAGACGAGCGTTCCTTTACGTGTGGATTTTTTGTATTGTCTCACGCACACTTTAGGACGCGCGGTGTGACGCGCGAGAGATGGCTGCAAATGTTTTCTCGCACAAATCTTTTGAGAAATGATGATATTGTATTATGCCATTTTCTAACGTACTTTACTGCTGCAAATACTTTTATTCCTGGTTCTGACGTGTCTATGTGGAGGAGACAGACTTGTAGTGCACCCATTGCTTTTCCCGCCCACGCCCGCCGCCGCCGCGGAGGACACGGGTGTAAATGGAAACGTCGAAATAGTGCGCGCATGCGTGCACCAGCGCGCGGACGAATCGATAACCCCGTTTGATTTAGTATTAAGAATTTAGTCTGTAAGCCACCGGCGACGGAAGCAGCCACGCGACGACGACGACGAACACTACGCCGGCCATGGAGCCCCTGCGCTACGCGGACGTGGATCCGCTCACCCTGTACTATCAATACTACGATCCCAATGAAAAGCTTCAAGGCGTGGAAGGTGAGTCCAGTGTGTGTGTGTGTGTGTGTGAGAGAGCGAGAGAGAGAGAGAAATGTGTGTGTGTGTGTGTGTGTTCCTCTTACTTTAGCGCACTAGACAGAATACGCCATTTTAAACGACATTTTGTTTTTGTCTTATGTGTTTCGCAGCCACAGTCCCTGCAGTCGCGCCCACTGTTGCACCAGTCGTCCCTAGCGTAGCCCAAACCCAGCCGTGTGCTCCGCCCGCAGCCAGCGAGATGAAAAAGAAGCGCGGACGTCCTCGCCTACATGACGCAGAATCGGCGCCCGCAAAGCGACGCAAGCGCCGAGTCGCAGACGCTGCGACGTCGCCACACATGCCCGGCGGGCCTGCAGCAGCACGCCCATCACCACCCGCTGTAGCCGCTGATGCCGCTGCCGGTGGCGCAGCTGCACCACCGCCGGCGCCGCCGCCATCATCAGCTGCTGCGGCAGTATCTTGCGTTTTCGCCGGGACGCCCGAGCAACACGGACGGACTGCTGAGGGCTGCGGAGTGTGCTATCGTCATGTGTATGCTATTTTTACAGTAATGAAGGCCTATATTGATTCACATAATTGTCACTCGAATTAGAGTTGTGTGTGTGTGTGTGTGTGTGTGTGTGTTTGAAAACTCAATAAAAAGAAAAGAAAACAGTGCGTACTGCTATACAAAATGTTTGTTGTTATTTTGTCCTGGACTTCTGAGTGCCGACGGCTGACAGCGAGGGAGGAGGAGGGGGAGGAGGGGGAGGAGGGGGAGGATTAGTGGATGGCGTCAACTAGCCGCTCCCTGTATCACATTCACGCGACAGTGTCGGTGCGGTGTGAAGGATGAGTGCTTGGCTGCAGGGTGAGGGGTGGAGAGAGAGAGAGAGAGAGAGAGAGAGAGAGAGAGAGAGAGAGAGAGAGAGCATTCTGACAACAGAGCGGTGCGCGGCCCGCGCGCATTCGACCTGGCTGCTCCCCCTCCCCCTCCCCCCTCCCTCCTGCCGCTCGCGCCGGCTCGACCTTGCCGGAGTGTCTCATCTGCGGCGGCCGTCCTGCTAAAGGGGAGGAGATGCGGGGGAGGGGAGCCTGCAGACGAGCCGGCCTATAGTTTTCGTACATGTAAACACGGCGAGCGCCTGCTCGGCCGCCGGGCGAGGGTTCGACAGGGCGAGGCGGGCCCGGCAGGGCACGGCCGTCCCCCGTCAGTCAGTCAGCTGCAGCCGACATCACAGCGCCGTGCAAAGGATGTGGTACGCAGTTCTCCTCGCCGCTGCGGCGGTGCTCTGCGCGGGATTTCCTTTGAGACACATTGGCGACACGGACGCGACTGAAGTCTATGGTACGTAGGACTCTTGCTGTGTGTGTGTGTGTGTGCGTGTGAGAGAGAGAGAGAGAGAGAGAGAGAGAGAGAGAGAGAGAGAGAGAGAGAGAGAGAGAGAGAGAGAGACCGCGCCCGGGCAGGCCGCGGGCCACGGGCCACGGGACGCCGGCCGCCGGCCAGCGGTCGCCGATGCTGGCCAGTGCAGGTGTGTACACACTGCCGGTACGGAGGGGCGGGACGGAGGGGGACCTTGGATGGCGCGCGCGCGGCTAAGAGTAATAAATACGCGGATTACGATCGCGATGCTGCAGCGCCCGGGCTGATCTGGACATCTGGACCGGACATCGAATCGTTGTTGATTTTGTCCGATTGCACGATTTTGCGTAATAAATACATTGGCAGCGGATTATGATCGCGCGCTGCAGCGCCCGGACACATTTGGACATCTGGACATCTGGCCCGGGCGCTGTGGCCCGCACAGCCGCGGGGTTCGGTTTTGTTTAAGAGATTAAAGGAATGTTTGATGTCTTACTTCTGTTCGCGTTGCGCACGTGTGGCAGGGAGGGGAAAGAGAGAGAGAGAGAGAGAGAGAGAGAGAGAGAGAGAGAGAGAGAGAGAGAGAGAGAGAGAGAGGCGAACGCATGCATTTAAAGATGCGTTTTTTTTTTTTTTTTTTTCTTTAGGCGATGCAACCGTCGGCAAGGTGCCGGAGCTGGGAGACGACGATCTGGCGCTGGTGTACGTTAAGGTACCGCCCGCCTTTCACCCCGTCGACGTATGGTCCCTAAGCATCCGACTGCAACGTCACCGCTCGGCGAGGCACGTCCGCGACTTCATCGGCACCTTGGACGATATCGCGCGCACCCGGTGCAATGTGGCGACCGACGAATACAGCCCCGACTTCTGCGCGGTCGCGGAGTCAGCGCGCAACACATCCGCTGCCGCCTACGCCCAGCTGTTTCCCACGGACGAGGGCCCCGTCTTCGAGCCGCCGGCCAACACCTCAGTCTTCATACCAGAGTACGTCTCATTCCACGAGGCAAGCGTCAACGAGTTGTGGTCACAGCTGTCAGCCGATCCCGGCCAGTCTGCATTCGCCGATCGGCTCGCGCTGCAGAAGCTGACGGATGTGATTCGCGCAAAGGCGGCGCGGCTGCGGCGCCTTGCCGATGACGAGGCTGTGATGTGGTCTGGCTTCCTGGAACATTCATCTGCACCCAGCGCCCCTAGCGCCGTGCTCGCGTGTCACGTGCTACAAGATGCGTTCGCCCATGCCGCGTCGATGCTCCCACCTGGATTAACTTTCAACTCCTCGCTTAACTGCAGCGATTTGCCTCCACTTAGCATACGGCGCAGTGACAAAGAGATCGAGTTTTATCTGTATTTAGACGCAGGTGTGGTGTGCAGTGACACGTTAGCGTACCCGCTTCCTATGCTTTTCAATGACACGCATTTTATGACTCTATCCGTACCGCATGGGACTGTACTCGCCTGCGCCGGCACGCCCCCTGAGCGACAAGACTTATGCGCCGCCGAGCTGTATCGTGCAGGCACCGATCATCACGGCGTTTGTGTTATCGAGCCTCTGCGCGCTGTTCGTGCTTTTTTGCTGCATGGTTATGGTCGGATTTTCGTTGTATCCAGAAGACCGATTTCTGTAGTATTTAATTTTAAAGTTAATAGAACTGCAAAGTCTCAGCGTGCTACAGTGCACGGCCGTAAATTGATTACTTATGCTGATAGTACGATTGTTCTGTTAAAAGGTTTAAAGCCTGCTCTTAGCATTGTTAAGTTGGTTGCTTATGCTCCCGTAGCTCAGTTAGATGCACCACTTGTAACTGCTAGTTCTGATGTTTTTTTATATGTTTTCCTGTTTGTGTTCTTACTAGCGATTGTTATCCCAATGTCTGTGTTTTTATACTTTCTGTACATAGCTTATGTCATGATGGGGGCGGCTATGAATATTTAGTTTTTGAGTTTAGTTACATCGCATTTATTTGAAAAACTTCTCTTTGTTTTTGCACAAGTAAATAAATAATTAAATACATTTTTCATACTTTCTTGTTTCATACTTGAGTACACACAACTCCTTATAACGCATTGATGAAACGACATACACAAACACACGCACATGCAAACCCATATATTTAAGATAAATTAGCAAGTACACACACTGATGTTTTTTTTTTTAAAGGAAATAACACACAGTCACTTATTGTTTAGATTTACTTTTAAAGTTAGACACACATAGCGATTATTAGTTAGTCGCGCGCGACAACACACACACCCGTTCATTATAATATTTTTTAAGGATCACGCACACGCACACACACGCACACACAAAATAAATTCACACACACATAGAGCGAGAGAGAGAGAGACAGACAGAGTCATCTTTAAAAGTTCCACTTTTCCATCGCTCGCTCGTTGTACGCCAGACAGAGCATTTTTGCGAGAACATCCGTGCGTTTATACAATATCTCACAACAAAATTCATCCCATGGAGCATGTTGCTCGCGCATGTACATCCACACATCATGCGCACAGTCCAACACGAAACGATACGCCCCCTGGTAAACATCAACATCAAACTCGATCACGCCCTTCGTTTTCGCGACGTCACACATCCTTTTCACAATTTTTAAAATGCACTCCCGAAGTTGCTTAGAGTTGGCACGAGTCTGGTTTTCAATGCCCACAAACTTGAAGAAGTCACACATTCGCTGAAGTCGGTGCCACGTCACAGCTCCGATTATGACGTACGATTTTTCACCGTTCTTGTATCTCACTGCGGGAGCGCCGTCACTCAAGTTGAAGCATGACAGCTCAACGCTGTCGACGGTGTACGAGGGCGGCGGCACTGCGCTGCTCTCACACTGGCCCCGGGTGCTCACGAAGTCACATACCTTGGAAACGTTTTCGTGGTGATATGTCAGTTGAAGAAACGTGGACAGCGGCAGCTGCATTCCGCACCGCGTCTGGCTTTCCATCATGACGTAAGCCTCGAACTGACGAGTCGCATCCAGTCCAGTAGTTAGTATTTTTGAGCCGGAGTTATTCAGGTCATAACTCCGTTCCAATACCAGCTTGCACCGCGGCGCTCGGGCCCCGGCTGTCTCCGGCGCGGGCGCGACTGCCTCGCATATCTTGCGAAACATCGCGGCATCGTCGGCGTGTTGTTGCACGGACATAGTGTCGTCTGTTAATACAAATACACGGTAATTAGTACGAGTTACCTATTTGAGGTTGATAATGGAACATTGCGTGGACAGCGATATTCACCTTGCGTTGTAGTAGTAAAAAGCTGCGTGGCGGAGGCGGCTGCTGCTGGCTGCTGGCTGCTGGCTGCTGACTGCTGTCGGCTGCTGGCTGCTGACTGCTGTCGGCTGCTGTCGGCTGCTGTCGTCTGCTGTCGTCTGCTGTCGTCTGCTGGCTGCTGCTGCTGCTGCTGCTGGCTGGCTGCTGCTGCTGGCTGCTTCCGCGGTCCGCGACTGAATGACAGGGTGCGCGACGCGGTCAGCGTGGTCAGGGATGGTCAGGGAGGATATGCAAGGGTAGAGTGGTGGGGAGGGGTGCGCAGGGCTGGGGGAGGGGGTGCATCGCGCTCGCGTGCCGGAAGGGAGGGGGCGCCTCGCGCGTGCCGGATGGGAGGGGGTGCATGAGGCGCGTGCCGGAGGGGCGGGCCCGGAGCGTGTACGCAAGAGCTCTGCGGGGAGGAGAGGGGTGCAGGGAGGGCGGACAGATGACGTAGACATCGTAATTAGTCACTTACCTTATTGATTGTCGTGGTATTCACGCCACATCATTGGCGTCCGAAGATAAAATGAGCTCCAATGATCAAAGAACTGCCCGACATGGCGACTGTCGAGCGGCGTGTCGTCGACGAGATGCGTGCGGTGTACATCCAGAGCGACGGCGCTGCCGTTGTATCTCTCTTTGCACGAGCCGTCGCAGTCGCCGACATTCACTTGGTATCGGCCCTGCGCCTCGCTCTGCAGCCGCTCGATGACGGCGTCGACAACGGTGTTGTCGTGGATTCGGCACACCGAGACAGTCAGACGCCACAGCGGGTACGCTTGAAGCATTTGCAACATTCCTTCAATGATCGGACCGTGACCGTTTTGATCAACCAGAGCCTCGTCCTGGATCAAGATAAACCGCGTGATAGCGGGACACATGACGACAACCTGTGGGGCAGATGGAAGAGAGAGAGAGAGAGAGAGAGAGAGAGAGAGAGAGAGAGAGAGAGAGAGAGAGAGAGGTTGGATTATTTTAAGTCGGCGCGGGCAGGCGTGCAGTAACGCGTGTTGTTGCTCGATATTCACACTTACCTCTCTTAGCCGCGGTGCGGCACCGTCAATCGCCGCACGCACGACATCGGCGACCCGCTCGCATACGGCAAGGCCGAAGGGCGTGCACGCCTCGTGTACGTAGTACACAGGCAGCGCCTTGTTCCGCGGGTGAACACACACAGCGCAGCGCAGATGCGCGTCTTCCACGCCGGCGTCGTCGACCTCCGTGTACACACCGAACTCCTCGTCCCCATCGTCGTACCGCACACGGGCACGCTGGTTCAGCTCCCGCTGGCGGTTTCCATGCGCCTCTGGATGGCATAGATACGGCGTGTCCCGTTCGGCCCCGTACGGGAAGCGCATCAGCAGTGTCCGCAGTTGCGGGAAGTGGCCGGCGCCAGCCTTCGTCATGTACTCGACCGTCCATGGCGCCACCCGACCGAGGTCGAGTTCCTCTAGGACAGACTTGCACTTCGTCAAGAATGGAATCGCAAAGTCGACTACCAGGCATTTCCTTACTCTCAGGCATGTTTTCCGGTCCAGGTCGGTAATGATTGGCAGGGCGGCGGATGCTCCGGGGGCGTATTCCACCGTGTGCCACCTGAACAGCCGCACAGCCAGCTCGGTGAAGCTGAACGAGCGCACCTAGATTCACATTGCAATTAATTCGAGGAGTCCAGCGCTAAGACTCTACACGGCAATTCATATCTCATTTCCTTACCTTTGCTTTGATATTTATAAGATTAGACAGGAAATATTGCTGCTCCGGGACCATTACCGGTGGCAGTATGATCCTGTAGACGCACTCTGCTGTCTGCAGTATGCGAGACGATTCGTATGCGTGGTCTGGGGCCTCGAACACTCCCGACGCTCCGTACACGCGGACGCTGCGCGTCCTGTATCGTGTGTAACAACACTCAGATACACGATCACGCATCGCGATGTTCACGCGTCCGAGCGCTCTCACGTCGCGGTCGCACAGATACGGTAGCAGGTACGGCATGGCCTCGCGTAGGACCCGCTCGGCATTGTTAGGCTTCTCTACCACCGCCGCCTCCACCTCCATCGCGTTGTTCACTTCGATGTTGTCGCCGAGCATGATTTCGGCACGGATGACACGGCTAGATGCGTACGCGAGGGCAATGCAGACTGTACTAATCTGTTTGACCTTAGCAGCGGCAGCAACACCTTTCCGAATTCGCGGATGGGCCGCCGGTCCCCCTCCCTCCCCCTCCCCTTACATACCTGGCGCGCTCCTGGTCAGCTCGCTGTGCACAGGGCGCGTGCCGCGATCCCGTCCGCTGGACCCTGTCCACCCTCCGTTACGCGGGGCGCGTGTCGCGATCACCCTTCCCTGCTCCCCCCCGCTCCTCCCTTCATCCCCCACCCTTCTCTGACCCTCCCCTCCTCCCCGCTCCTCCCTTCATCCCCCACCCTTCCCCGACCCTCCCCTCCTCCCCCTCCCCGGGCGCGGCGCTCCCACCCCTACCCCACCCACCCCAGCCACGACCATCTACGCCCCACAAGCATCCCCTCTCTGTCCCGGCACCCCTAAATCACATACACACA